>CM052538.1:94584811-94604124 GCA_028533065.1 Trachops cirrhosus | reverse complement strand
CCCTGCAGGCCCTGAGTTGGGCAGAGGAGACAAAGGCGCCAGGAGACTTGGATTTCTTACATCCAGAACTAGGACTCAGGCTATTTGCAAAGCCAAGGGGGCAGGGGTGATATCGATCACTCCCTCACTTCCACAGCCCCTTGAGTCTCTTCCCTGATGGCTTATTCCCACGTGATTGTGTCTGTCTTAGGTCCATTCTTTCCAGAGAATGGTTGCCCGTCATTGACTATCCGACCAAGCTGAAGGGAATAGCAGAGCAGGCAGTGCCCATGTTCAGAGAAATAAGTTTTGTCTCCTTAGGCCTCCCAGTTCTGGGAGATTTCTCACTCAGCCTTAGCCACGGGGTGTTACAGCTCCTGAAACCAGGCAGGGCGGACACCACACTGACATATAATGCCCTAAGGACATTGCATAAGTTAAATAAGCCAGTCACAAAAAAGATGAATACTTATAGGAGGTAGCTAGAGTAGTCTTACTCTCTTTTTTTTTTTTTTGACAAGAGAAAGTAAAATTTATTTATTTTAAATTGCATTTTATTGATTATGCTGTTATAATTGGCCTCATTTTTCCCCCTTTGGCCCTCTCCACCCAGCCCTCCCCCACTCCCTCAGACAACCCCCCCACCATTGTCCATGTCCATGGGTCATGTGTATGTGATCTTCGACTACTCTATTTCCTATGCTATACTTTACATCCCCATGACTGTTCTGTAACTACCAATTTGGTAAAATTCCTTCACATTCTTAATTCCTTCACCTTTTTTGCCCATCTCCTTTGGCCCCCTTCCACCTGCAGTGAATTTAGTGAGTATTTCAACAGCATAAAAAAGGGCATGGAAACCATAAAAAAGAACCAGTCAAAAATAAAGGATATACTAATTAAAGCAAAGAACAATTTATGGGGAATGAACAATAAAATGGATGAAGCTGAGAATCAAATCAGTGATTTGGAATATAAGAAGGCAAAAAATACCCAATCAGAACAGCAAGAAGAAGAAATAATTTAAAAGATTAGGATAGAATAAGGAGCCTTGAGGAGAAATTCAAGGGTCCAACATTCCCATCATGGAAGTGACAAAAGGAGAAAAGAGAGAGCAAGGAATGGGAAACCTATTTGAAAAACTAATATCAGAAAAACTTCCCTAACTTGGGGAAGAAAATAAACTCATAAGTCCAGGAAGTGCATAGAGTCCCAAACAAGATGAACCCAAAGAGGCCCATCCCAAGATACATAATTAAAATGCCAAAGGTTAAAGACAAAGAAAGAATCTTAAAAGCAGCAAGAAAGGTAGGTAGTTGCTTCAAGGGAGTTCCTATGAGACTGTCAGCTGAATTCTCAAAAGAAACTTTGCAGGCTAGAAGTTAATTGGCAAGAAATATTAAAAGTGATGAAAAGCAAGGACCTACAACTGAGATTACTGTACCCAGCAAAGCTGTCATTGAGAATCAAAGGACAGATAAAGAGCTTACCAGACAAGAAAAAGCTAAAGGGTTTCATCACCACCAAACCAGAATTATATGAAATATTAAAGGGTTTTCTTTAAGGAGATAAAAAAATATAAACAACAAATGGCAACAAATGCATATCTATTAACAATTGGATCTAAAACACAAAATAAACAAGTAGAGCAGAAACAGAATCATAGATACTAAGATCATAGAGTAGTCAAATTCATAGCAGAAAATAGAATGGTGGTTGCTAAGGGCTGGGTTTAAGGGAGTAAGGAAGGTTGTAGAATGGGTATAGAACTACAATTTTGTAAAGTGAAAAGAGTGTTGGAAATTGGATGTACAACCATATGAATGCATTTAATACTACCAAATTGTGAACTTAAAAATGCTTAAGATGATAAATTTTATATTATGTGTATTTTACCACAATTTGAAAAAATAATGATTCACACATTAGGAACAGACCAGCTATGATACCACACTTGTAGCATAGCAAAATCAAGGTCATTTCCATCATACATGTTTCCATTCCAGTTTGGAAATGCTGACCTTAACCTTCAACACTACAAGTCGGTGTTTCATGCTCTCACTATGTCAGTGATGACAAAAAATTTCTTCAGATATTGCTAAATGTTCTCTGTGTATGTGAAGAGGGAGGAAGTAAAACCACTTTTTTAGAATCGTACACTGTAGATTAGTGTACCTAGGGTTGTACATTAAAAAAACTATGCATGTTCACTTTATGGGCAAAGGGAGGGATTATTTACAAAATAAATTTCATTATATGAGATTTTCACCTTACTCATTGAATTCTTAATTTAATTCTTTAAAATATTTTATTTATTTTATTTAGATAGAGAGAAAGGTAGGCAGAAAAAGAGGGGGAGAAATATTGTCTCTTGCACATGACCCACTGGGGACCAGGCTTGCTACCCAAGCACGTGACCTGACCATGAATGGAACTGGCAACATTTTGCTTTGTGGGACAATGCCCAACCAACAGAGCCATGCAGGCATGGACTCTGAATCTAATTTTTGTTAAAATTTTGACTCTATTGTACATATGTATGCAAAATTTATTTTTTTAAGAAACTAGACAAAAGAGCCTGAAACTGAAGCAGACTAATTTTATTAATTAAAAAAATAAATGTGTCTTCAAAAAATATTAGCCAACCTAATTCTGCAGTACATTAAAGAGATCATACACCATGATCAAGTGGGATTTATTATGGAGATGCAAGGTCAGTACAATACTTGCAAATCAATAAATGTGAAAGTGTGATATACCATATAAACAAATTAAAGGATAAAAATTACATGATAATATCGATAGATGCAGAAGGAACATTTGCTAAAACCCAGCACCTATTTACGATAAAAACTCTCAGCAAAGTGGGAATAGAGGGAACATACCTCAACATAAAAAGGGTCCTATATGACAAACCCACAGACAACATCATACTCAATGGGCAAAAACTAAAATGTTTCCTTTAAGATCAAATGCAAGACAGGAGTGTCTGCTTTCATCACTGTTCTTCAAAACAGTACTGGAAGTTCTAGACAAACAAAAGCAATTAGACAGGAAGAAAAAATAAAAGGCAATCCAAATTGGAAAGGAAGAAGTGAAACTGTCATTATTTGCAGATGACATGATACTGCATGTAAAAAAACCTTAAGGACTCCACGAAAAACTACTAGAACTGATAAATGAATTCAGTAAAGTAGCAGGATAAAAAACTAATTTTCAGAAATCAGTGGCATTTTTATACACCAATAATGAACTACCAGAAAGAGAAACAAAAAAAAATCCCATTTAAAATTGCAACAACAACAACCACAATTTGAATAAGGCACCTAGGAAAAAATTTAACCAAGGGGATAAAAGACCCTGTACTTGGAAAATTATAGGATATTGAAGAAAGAAACTGAGGAAAATACAAGTAAGTGGAAGCATATACCATGTTCATGGATAGGAAGAATTAACATTATTAAAATGTCCATACTACCCAAAGCAATCTATAGGTTCAGTGCAGATCCTACTAAAATACAATGGCATATCTCACAGAACTAGAACTAATATTCTACAAATTTATATGGAAACAAAAAGACATCAAATAGCCTCATTAATCTTGAGAAAGAAGAACAAAGTTATAATTATCATGCTACCTGATATGAAACTATACTACAAGGTCATACAATCAAAACAGCATGGAGAAGTAATGGCATAAAAACAGGCATATAGATCAATGGAACAGAATAGTGAACCCAGAAAGAAAACACACAACTTTACAGTCAATTAATATTTGATAAAGAAGTCGAGAATGTACAATGGGGTAAAGACATTCAATTCAATAAACATTGTTGGGAAAATTGGACAGATACATACAAAAAATGAAACTAGACCACCTTCTTACACCATACACAAGAAAAAACTCAAAATGGATTAAAGACTTAAATGTAAGTCATGAAACCATAAAAATTCTAGAAGAAATCATAGGCAGTAAAATCTGTGACATTTCTCATCACAATACGTTTTGATATACCTGCTAGGGCAAGGGAAACAAAAAATAGACAAATGGGACTACATCAGACAAAAGCTTTTGCACAGCAAAGGCGACCACCAACAAAATGAAAAAGCAATGAACTGAATGAGAAAACATATTTGCCAATGATACATCTGATAAGGAGTTAATGTCTAAAATGTATAAAGAACTTATACAACTTAACACCAAGGAAAAATCAATCCAATTTAAAAAATTAGTAAAGTACTTGAATAGAAACTTATCCAAAGAAGACATATTGAGGGCCAAAAGACATATGAGAAGATGCTCAATGTCACTTAATCACGAGAGAAATGCAACTTAAAACCACAGTGAGATATTATCTCACACCTGATAGAATGGCTATCAGGGAGGATGTGAGAAAAGGGAACCCTCATGCATTGTTGGTGGAAAAGCAGATTGGTGCAGCCATTGTGAAAAACTGTGGAGATTTCTTAAAAAATTAAAAATGGAACTGCCTATCCATGAGCATGGTACATGCTTCCATTTGTTTGTGTCTTCCTTAATTGCTTTCTTCAGTGTTGTATAATTTTCTGAGTACAGGTCTTTTACCTCCTTGGTTAGGTTTACAATTTACAATAGCCAAGTGCTGGAAGCAATCAGTAAATCAGTGGATCAAAAAACTATGGTACATTTACACAATGGGATTCTATGCAGCAGAAAGAAAGAAGGAGCTCCTACCCTTTGCAACAGCATGGATGGAGTTGGAAAGCATTATGCTAAGTGAAATAAACCAGGTGGTGAGAGACAAATACCATATGATCTCACCTTTAACTGGAACATAATCAGCAAAAGAAAAAAGCAAACAAAATATAACCAGAGACATTGAAATTAAGAACAATCTAACAATAGCCTGGGGGGAGGGGACAGTGGGGAGAAGGGTTTCAGGAGCTACTATAAAGGATGCATGGACAAAACCAAGTGGGAGGATGGAAGCAAGGGAGGGAGGGAGGTCTGGAGGGGTGCAGAGAAGATGCAGACAACTGTAATTGAACAACAATAAAGTAATTTAAAAAATGGAAATGCCATAAAGTCCTAGAGTAGAACATAGGCAGGAAAATCTCAGACATTTTACACAGCAACATTTTCACTGATATGTCCCCTAGAGCAAGGGACATAAAGGAAAGAATAAACAAATGGGATCTCATCAAAATAAAAAGATTAAGCACAGCTAAAAAAAAACAGTATTAAAATAAAAAGAGAACCAACCATATGGGAAAACATATTTGCCAATGATACCTCAGACAAGGGTTTAATCTACAAAATATATAAAGAACCACATGACTCCACTCTAAGAAGACAAGCAACCCAATTAAAAAATGGGCAAAGGACTTAAACAGACACCTCTCCAAGGAGGACATACAGAGGATCCAGAGACACATGAAAAGATGCTCAGAGAATCTAGGACTTCTGGCCAAGATGGAGGAATAGGTAGACACACTGTGCCTCTTCACGCAACCAAAAGAAGGACAACAACAATTTAAAAACAAAAACAACCAGTACTGACAGAAAATTGAACTGTATGGAAGTTCGACAACCAAGGAGTTAAAGAAGAAACATTCATCCAGACTGGTAGGAGGGGCGGAGTTGGGCAGCCGGGACAGAGAGGACCCGGCAAAGTGGCGGCTGGCAGACCTTGCGAGGCAGCAGATTGTGGAGTGCAGCGCAGTGGGCACAGTGGTTGGCAGACCAGGCAGCCCCACATTCGTGTGCAGATAAACCAGGGGAAACTGGGGAGCAAGACAGACTGTGCAACCCAGGTGTCCAGCGTGGGGAAATAAAGCCTCAAAACATTGACTGAAAACAACTGTGGGGGTTGAGGTGCTAGGAGAAACTCCAAGATTCACAGGAAAGTTTGTTGGAGAGATCCACAGGGTTCTAGAATGTACACAAACCCACCCACACAGGGATCAGCACCAGAAAGGGCCCAATTTGCTGGTGGGGAGTGGGGAAAGAGACTGAAATCTGGTAGAGAATGGAGCGAGCGCCATTGTTCCCTCTCAGATCCCTGCCCCACATACAGAGTCACAACCCAGCTATGTGGGTTGCCCTGCCCTGGTGAACACCTAAGGCTCCGCCCCTCATAGGTATGTCAAGACAAAAAAAAAAAAATGGCCCAAACGAAAGAACAGATCAAAGCTCCAGAGAAAATACAACTAAGCAATGAAGAGGGAGCCAACCTATCAGATGCACAATTCAAAACACTGGTAATCAGGATGCTCACAGAATTGGTTAAATTTGGTCACAAATTAGATGGAAAAATGAAGGGTACATTAAGTGAAATAAAGGAAAATTTACAGGGAACCAATAGTGATGGGAAGGAAACTGGGACTCAAATCCATGGAGTGGACCAGAAGGAAGAAAGAAACATCCAATCAGAAAACAATGAAGGAACAAGAATTAAAAAAAAATGAGGAGAGACTTAGGAACCTCTAGGACATCTTTAAATGTTCCAACATCCGAATCATAGGGGTACCAGAAGGAGAAAAGGAAGAGCAACAAGTGGAAAAGTTACTGGAAAAAATAATAAAGGAGAACTTCCCCAATCTGGTGAAGGAAATAGATTTGCAGGAAGTCCAGGAAGCTCAGAGAATCCCAAAGAATTGGACCCAAGGAGGAACACACCAAGGCACATCATAATTACATTAGCCTAGGTAGAAATGAAGGAGAGAATCCTAGAAGCAGCAAGAGATAAGGAGACAGTCACCTACAAAGGAGTTCCCATCAGACTGTCAGCTGATTTCTCAAAAGAGACCTTGTAGGCAAGAAGAGGCTGGAAAGAAGTATTCCAAGTCATGAAAGGCAAGGGCCTACATCCCAGGTTGCTCTATCCAGCAAAGCTTTCATTTAGAATGGAAGGGCAGATCAAGTGCTTCTCAGATAAGGTCAAATTAAAGGAGTTCATCATCACCAAGCCCTTACTTTATGAAATGTTAAAGGGACTTATCTAAGAAAAAGAAGATAAAAAACATGTATAGTAAAATGACAGCAAACTCACAATTATTAACAACCACACCTAAAACAAAAACAAAAACAAATTAAGGGAACAAGTAGAACAGGAACAGAACCACAGAAATGGAGATCACATGGAGGTTTAGCAACAGGGGAGTGGGAGGGGGAGAGAGGGGAAAATGTACAGAGTATAAGTAGCATAGATGGTAGATAGAAAATAGACGGGGAGGGTAAGAATAGTATGGGAAATGCAGAAGCTAAAGAACTTATAATATGACACATGGACATGAACTAAAGAGGGGGAATGTGGGTGGGAGGGGGTGTGCAGGGTGGAGTGGAGTGAAGCGCAGGGGAATAGGACAACTGTAATAGCATAATCAATAAAATATATTTTAAAAAAGATGCTCAATATCGCTAGCTATCAGAGAGATGCAAATTAAAACCACAGTGAGATACTACTTCACTCCAGTCAGAATGGCCATCATAAACAAAGCAACAAACAAGTGTTGGAGAGGTTGTGGAGAAAAGTGCACCCCAGGAATGGAATGGGAATAAAGAATAGAAACTGTAATGAATAAACTAAAATAAAAAAATAAAAAAAAGAAAGAAAAAGAAAAGGGCACCCTAGGGCATTATTGGTGGGATTGCAGGCGGGTACAACCACCATGGAAAACAGTATGGAATTTTCTCAGAAAACTAAAAATGGATCTGCGTTTTCACCCAGCAATTCCACTGCTAGGATTATATCCCAACAACCCTGAAACACCAATCCAAAAGAACCCATGCACCCCAATGTTCATAGCAGCACAATTTACAATAGCCAAGTGCTGGAAACAACCTAGGTGCCCATCAGTAAATGAATGGATCAAAAACCTATGGTACATGTACACAATGGAATTCTATGCAGCAGAAAGAAAGAAGGAGCTCCTACCCTTTGGGACAGCATGGATGGAGCTGGGAAGCATTATGCTAAGTGAAATAAGCCAGGCAGTGAAAGACTAATACCATATGAACTCACCTTTAACAGGAACCTAATCAACAAAACAAAGAAATACGCAAAATATAACCAAAGACACTGAAATATAAAACAGGCTGACAGTGACCAGAGGGGAGAGGGGAGAGAATTTCAGGGGAAAAGGGGAAGAGTTTACAGGAACAAGTATAAAGGACACATGGATAAAAACAAGGGGGGGTGGAAATGGGAGGGAGGTGGGGAGGGCTGGGGGGATGGGGTGGGATGGGAGTAAAGCGCAGAAAACTGTACTTGAACTATTAAAATTTAAAAAAAAAAGGAATTGCCTTATGACCCAGCAATCCACCTCTGGGAATACAGCGAAAGAAACATGAACTGCTGATTTGAAAGAATACATGCACCCCTAAGTTCACTGCAGTGTTATTTACAATAGTGAAGATTTGGAAGCAGCCCAAGTGCCTGTCAGTAGAGGAATGGATAAAAAAGCTTGTTACCAAAAAAAAAAGAAAAAACTTGTTACATTTGCGCAATGGAATACTACTGGGCCATAAAAATGAAGGAAATCTTACCTTTTGTGACAACATGCATAAATTATGCTAAGTAAAATAAGCCAGTCAAGGAAAAAAAATACTCTATGTGGAATGCAATGAACAAAGTAAACTGGGAAATAAAATAGAAACAGACTCATAGATACATAGAAGAGAATGACAGTTGTTAAAAGAGAGAAGATTTTGGGGGTCTGAGTGAAAAAGATGAAGGAATTAAGTAAAAAAAAAAACATGGACAAGAGTATGGTGGTTGCCAGAGTGAAAGAAGGTTGAGGGGTGGTAGAAGAGGGCAAAGCGGGGATAAATGGCGGTGGAAAGAGTCTTCACTTTAGGTGATGAGTGCATGATGTGGTGTGCAGATGTTGTGTTTTCGAGTTGCACAGTTGAAATCTGTTTGCTTTTATTAACCAATGTCACCCCAATAAATTCAATTTTTTAAAAAAGTAACAAAAAGAAAAAGAAAAAATAAACATGTGGTATCCAAACTTTACATTTAAGATACTCAAATCTTTGTATTTGTCAGAAGTAACACCTGCTTGATGGTGGTTGGTAGGGTAATAATATAGGTGTAGTAGTTTATCATTTTAATTTGAACATTTCCTGAAATGTTATATGGTGTGCTTGAGTGTGATGTTGTTATGTTACAGAATTACATGCTTATGATTTTGTAATAAAAGATTTTATAATAAAAAAGGGGCATTATTTGTGTCAGACCTTATATATTTTAGACTTCAGAAATGTTAATTAGGTCACTCTCTAGGCCCCAAAAGCATTCATTTGCGTTTTTGTCATGGGGTAGTTAAGAAAAACTACCAGTCTATTTAGACTGAGATGCAGCATACCAGGCTGGTTCTGAGTAGCAAGCTACCCAGTTCACACTGCCTGTTAAGTTGCTGGTCTGACCTAGACTGAGCTCCGTAAGGATTGACTGTGCCTGCCCTGCTCACTGCTGTTTCCCTTGGAACCAGCACCATGCCTGGCACACAGACCAGACACAGGCTTGAATAACTTGAATGAGTCTCAGCATACATTTTGTTTTAGAAATATTTATTAAAAAACAGGTGATAGTATAGTAAAGAAATATATTCAATAGTACTAAAAGAAATCTATATAAAATATATCATTTCATTAAGGTGGAATTAAAATAATTGAAATGGCACATCTCTATTATTTCAAGCCAGTATTCTAACTTTCTATGTTTTTTAAAGACTAGCTTAATTAAGTTGCCCTGGCTGGTGTAGCTTAGTGGATTAAGTGCGGGCCTGTGAACCAAGAGATCAAGGTTCGATTCCCAGTCAGGGCACATGCCTGGGTTGCAGGCCAGTTCCCAGCAGGGAATGCACAGGAAGCAACCATACATTGATATTTCTCTCCCTCTCTCCTTCCCTTCCCCTCTGCAGATAAACAAATAAAATCTTTAAAAAAAAAAAAAAGACTAGCTTAATTAAGTCTTTAGTAAGTCCAAAGTTTTTCCTCTTTGCTTTTATTTGCTTTAGACCATATTTAAATTTTTAGCTTTTCAAGTTAGGGATTGTCCATGAACTTGTACATTCAATTCACTATCTTGTGGCCTTAATATACTTACCTTATTTCTCCAAATTTTACTTTTCCCAGGTGTAAATTGAAATAACATCACTAATCTTGCAGACGATGCTGCATATAATATATGTCAGGTATTCAGCATGCAATGAATATTCTATAATTAATATTTTAGAAATCTAAGTACTACTCATTTGTTCCCTATAAATTTCTATCCTATTTATTTTCAGACAGTGTTCCAGCTGTTAAAATCTTTTAGAATTCTAATTTTTTTTACCTGTAAATTAGTGATTCTCTTAGGTTTGTTATCTGCAGATTTGGTAAACCTTTCAAAACCATTAATAAGAATATTTGAATAGGACAGGAGCCTTATGGCATACCATTCAAGGTTAAAGAGAGGATTCATGATGTTATTCAAAGCTCTTTGGATACATCAACTAGCAAAAATTAGTTACACATTCATTTACCTATATTATCATCTAACTGATCATTTTTTAATTCATCCATGAAGATTTCAAGGCTTTCTTAAATAAAGAATTCTAAGTTTATTACATTCCCTCAATTTACTAATATTTGATATATATTGGTAGTTTTATTACTAATAAAGGCAGCCTATAAGAAGAAGATACACCAAGATAAGTTTGTAATTTGAAATGCAAAAAAAAAAAAAAATTTTTAAGGACAGTTATCCAGACACAAATCTAAGAAATACATAGTTCTCTTTGTTACCATGAAGGTGGGATACATGGAGGATGACCCCCTCAGTGAAAAGGGAGTCAAGAAAACATTCTGTCACTAGCACAGAAAGATGATGAGGAAAGTGTCTGTATTAGCCTGGGCGTCTTCTCAGTAATTAGTCTTCTCACACTACTTTTCAGGTCCGGAAACTCTGAAGCCAAGAAATTAAAATAATACTGATACTTTGTCAGTAATAGTCCTGGGAATAGGACATAAGGAGACATAACACTTATCTGGAAAAATATTATTCTTAACAAAGTTCACTCAAGATTTGTAAAGAGAAAGCCCTGCTGAAAATAAGCTCACCTTTCAAAATTACAAAATTCCTGGGTAAACAGTCTACCAAATATAAGAATAAACGTATACAAACAACAGGAAGTTGATTTAATAGAGCTATTAGCTCTTTGAGAGACTATAAAATAAGGATGTTTAAAGTGACTAGTTACATAAAAGGAACTGAAAAATTAAAATATACTAGATATCATGAAACAATAGGCAGATCTGAAGAATGATACATGGCAGGAAATTAAAATAAATTTTGGAAAGAAAAAACCCAATGAACAATTTTAAAAGGAGATCATACACACAGCTAACAAGATAATTCATGAACTAGAAGACAGATATGAAGACCTGACAGAAAGATTAATGGGAAACATAGAAGGGCTTAAAAGATAAATAGTACGAGTAGGTCCAATATACATTTTTAAATATATTTTATTGATTATGCTATTATCATCGTCCCATTTCCCCCCCTTTATTTCCCCCCCACACCCTCCTCCTACCCACATTCCCAATTCCCCTCTGTTTAGTTAATGTCCATGGGTTGTACATACAAGTTCTTTGGCTTCCACATTTCCCATACTACTCTTAACCTCCCCCTGTGTATTTTACACCTACCAATTATGCTTCTTATTCCCTGTACCTTTCCCTCATTCTCCTTGTTCCACCTCCCTGCTGATAACCCTCCAGGTGATCTCCATTTCTGTGATTCTGTTCCTGTTCTAGTTGTTTGCTTAGTTTGTTTTTGTTTTTAGGTTCAGTTGTTGATAGTTGTGAGTTTGTTGTCATTTTATTGTTCATAGTTTTGATCTTCTTCTTTTTCTTAGATAAGTTCCCTTAACATTTCATACAATAAGAGCGTTCTGATGATGTACTCCTTTACCTTGACCTTCTCTGGGAAGCACTTTATCTACCCTTCCATTCTAAATGATAGCTTTGCTGGATAGAGCAATCATGGATGTAACTCCATGACTTTGAGTACTTCTTTCCATTCCCTTCTTGCCTGCTAGGTTTCTTTTGAGAAATCAGCTGATGGTCTTATGTGAACTCCTTTGTAGATAACTCTCTCTTTTCCTCTTGCTACTTTTAATATTCTCTCCTTCTCTTTAATCTTGGGTAATGTAGTTATAATGTGCCTTGGTGTGTTCCTCCTTGGGTCCAACTTCTTTGGGACTCTGAGCTTCCTGGACTTCCTGGAAGTCTATTTCCTTGTCCAGATTAGGGAAGTTCTCCTTCATTGTTTGTTGAAATAAGTCTTCAATTTCTTGCTCTTCCTTTTCTCCTTCTGGCACCCCTATGATTCAGATGTTGAAACATTTAAAGTTGTCCCAGAGGTTCCTAAGTCTCTCCTCATTTTTTTGAATTCTTCTTTCTTTCTTCTATTCTGGTTGAATGTTTATTTCTTCCTTCTGCTCCAAACCATTGATTTGAGTCCTGGTTTCCTTCCTGTCACTGTTGGTTCCCTGTACATTTTGCTTTATTTCACTTTGTATAGCCTTCACTTTTTCCTCTATTTTGTGACCATACTCAACCATTTCTATGAGCATCCTGATTACCAGTGTTTTGGAACTCTGCATCTGATAGATTGGCTATCTCTTCATTGCTTAGTTGTATTTTTTCTGGACCTTTGTCTGTTCTTTCATTTGGGCCATATTTTTTTTTGTCTTGGCGCACCTGTTATGCAGCAAGAGGTGGAGCCTTAAGTATTCACCAGGTCAGGGCAACCCACTTCCCTATGTTGTGGCACTGTATGTGGGGAAGGGGTCTGAGAGGGAACAATGCCACTTGCTCAGCTCTCGGCTGTCTTTCAGTCACTTCCTCCACTACCCATAAGCAAATTGGCCCTTCTGGTGCTGATTCCCAGGTGGGTGGGCTTGTGTACGTTCTGGGACCCTGTGACTCTCTCCAATGAACTCTCCTGTGAGACTGGGAGTTTCTCCCACTGCCTCAAGCCCCACGGGTGTTTTCAGTCAGTGGTTTGAGGCTTTATTTTTTGTTTTTAAATTTGTTGTTGTCCTTCTTTTGGTTGTGCAAGGAGGGAAAGTGTGTCTGCTTACACCTTCATCTTGTCCAGAACTCTATATATCTGTATCGAAGCTCACACAGTCACTTTTCCGTGTTGTAACTAGAGTGAGGTATAGTTCTTGCATCCATGCCTTCTTTGGAGAATACAGCTATTGCTTCTCAGGTAAGTTTGAAGGGTGTCTTCTTAGACTGCTACAGCTTAGCATAAATAATGCAGGTATCTCTCACTAGGCACTTGCCTTCTTATGTTCAGGGGAGTCACTGCCAGCTATCAGAGTCTCATATTCACATGGTTTTACTGCTGTTGACGCACACAGAATTCCCAGTGTGGAATGGAATGTACAGAGTAGGACGAAGAGCTTGAGGTGTACTAATAACCATTTCAGCCCTTACCATAAAACCTAAAACAACCATTGTTGCCATATATTCTCTCCTGTTACTCTAATTTGTCATTATCAAATGTATGAATTAAGCATCAGGATTATCAATGATTCAAATAAGAGGCAAAGCATCTCCATAAAAATATTCATATAATCTAAACAGTGAAGGTTTGCCTTAAATCCCAATATCTGTTACATTTCTTTAATTTTTAAAAATTAAATTTATCTGGGAAACATTAGTTAATATCAGTTTCAGGTGTACAAATCTGTAATACATCATCAGTATATTTCATTGTGTGCTCACAATGCAGTATCTAGTCTCCTTCCATCACCATGTGTTTGACCTCCTTTACCCTCCTCATCCTCCCCAACCCACCTTCCCCTCTGGTAACCATCATACTGTTGTGTCTGTCTGCAAGACTGTTTTTTCTGTTTGTCTGCTTACTTTGTATCCCACATATGAGTGAAATTATATGGTTCTTGTCATTTTCTACCTGACATTTCACTTACCATGATCCTCTCAAGATCCATCCATGTTGTCACGAATGGCAATATTTCATCTTTTTATGGCTGAGTAATATTGCTTTGTATATTATATCACAGCTTCTTTATCCATTTGTCTATTGAAGAACAACTAGCTTGTTTCCATGTCTTGGCTATTGTGAATAATGCTGCAATGAACATAGGGGTACATATACCTTTACAAATAAGTATTTTCAAAAATATTGTGGTAGATACCCAGAAGCAGGATTCCTGGGTTGTATGGTAGCTCCCTTCTTAATTATTTTAGAAACCTCCATACTGTTTTGCTTAAAGGCTGCACTAATTTGCAGTCCCACCAACAGAGCACAAGGCTTCCCTTTTCTCTGTAGCTTTTTCAACATTTTTTCTTGTATTATTCATGATAGCATTTCTAACAGCTATGAGGTAGTATCTCATTATGGTTTTGATTTGTATTTTTCTTGTAGCTAGTGAAGTTGAGCATCTTTTCACATATCTATTGGCTATCGGTATATCTTCTTGGTAGAAGTGTTTAGGTCCTCTGCCCATTTTTTAATTGGAATATTTTGTTGTCGATTATATGTGTGTGTGTGTGTACAACAAACTCACAACTATCAACAAATGAACCTAAAAGAAAAGACAACAAGAACAAAAACTAAATGAACAACTAGAATAGGAACAGAATCAGAGAAATGGACATCACATGAAGGGATTTCAGTGGGGAGGGGGAAGGGAGGAATAGGGGGAAAGTACAGGGAAGAAGCATAGTTGGTAAGCATAAAATAGACAGGGAGAGATCAATAATGGTATAGGAACTCAAAGAACTTATATGTACAACATGGACATGATCTAAGTGTTGGGGGAATGCTGGAGGGTTGGGGGGTGCAGAGCAGAGTGGGGACAAAGGGGAAAAAATTGGGAACACTATAATAGCATAATCAATAAAATAAGCTAAAAAAAAAAAGAGGGAGAGAAACATCGATGGGTGGTTGCCTCTCATGCACCCGCAACTGGGGATCTGGCTCACAACCCTGGCATGTGCCCTGAACGGGAATCAAACCAGCAACCCTTTGGTTCACAGGCCCTCAGTCAGTCTACTGAGCCACATCAGCCAGGGCTAATTTTGCTCTAATTTTTATTAGTTCCTTACTTGCCTTGATATTGGGCTTCATTTGTTCTTCTTTTTCTAGTTTTTTAAGCTATAATATTAGATTGTTTATTTAATATTTTTCTTGTTTCTTGAGGTAGGCCCATAATGCTATATAAAATTCCTTCTTAGTATCACTTTCACTGCATCCCCAAAATTTTGCTGTGTCACATTTTTATTTTCATTTATCTCTCTGCTTTTTGGTCCCTTCTTTTATTTCCTTTTTGTCCTTATAGTTGTTCAGTAGCATGTTGTTTAATCTCCACATATTTGTGGCATTTCCAGTGCTCTGCTTGTGGTAATTTCCACTTTCATACCATGGTGGTCAGAAAATATGCTTGGTAAGATTTGTTTTCTTAAATTTATTGAGACTAGTTATATGTCCTAGCATATGGTCTATCCTTGAGAATGTTCTGTGTGCACTTGAGAAGAATGTATACTCTGTTATTTTGGGATGAAAAGCTGTATAAATGTTGATTGTGTCTGTTTAATCTAATATGCCATTTAAGGTCATTAATTATTTATTGATTTTCTTTTTGGATGATCTATCCATTGCTGTCATTGGGGTATTCATATCCCCTACTATGATCGTATTTTGTCAGTTTCTCTCTTTACATCTGTTAGTAATTGCTTTATAGATTTTGGTGGTCTCAGGAGGGTACATATGGATGTGTTATGTCTTCCTGAGGTATTGTCCCCTCTATTGTTATAATATGTCCATCGCTGTCTCTTGTTTCCTCTTTTATCTTGTAATCTATTTTGTCTTATGTAAGTACAGCTACACCTGCTTTCCTCTGGAGGCCATTTGCTTGGACTCTCAACTTCCTCCCCTTCATTTTGAGTCTGTTTGTCTTTGCAGCTGAAATGTGTTTCATAAAAGGCAACATGTAGTTGTGTCTTGTTTTTTAGTCGATCCCACTACTCTGTGTCTTTTAATTGATTAGTTCAATCCATTTACATTTAGGGTTATTATAGGTATATGAGGACTTACTTCAGCCATTTTATCTTTTGTTTCCTGGATGCTCTGTAGCTCCATTGTTTCTTTTCCTTTGTCTTTCTGCTATTTTAGTTTGGTAGTTTTCTATGATTCCCCCCCCCACTTCTTTTTTGTTAATATTTTATTTTTATTTATTTTTAGAGAGTGTGGAAAGGAGGGAGAAAGAGAGGGAGAGAAACATCAATGTGCAAGAGAGAAACATCCATTTGTTGCCTCCCACAGGTCCCCAACTGGGGACCTGGCCTGCAACCCAGGCATATACGCTGACTGGGAATCGAACTGGTGACCTTTCAGTTCGCAGGCTAGTACTCAGAACACGGAGCCACACCAGCCAGGGCTGCCACTTCTTTTTATGTTATATGTCTCAGTTCTAGGTTTTTGTTTTGTGACTACCATTAAGTCTATGTCAAAAAGAAGTTTTATACATAGAATGGTCCTTTTTCTTCTGATTGCATCTTATCTTCATTCACCTGTGCAAGTTCAGTCCTTCCCCCCCTCCTTTTTTGTTTTTGTTGTTACAGATTATCTTTTTTATGCTGTCCATTTGATTATAAGTTGCAGAAGTTATAGTCTTTTAAAATGCTTTTCCCTTTAACTTTTATGTTATAATTGTTTAGTATCCTATTCTGAAATAGAATCACAATTTCCTACTTCTTTCTGTCACATTACTCATATTTATATCATTTTTATCTATTTCAGGTAGAAGAGCTCCTTTCATCATATTTTTTACAAACATTTTATATTCTGGAATATTTCATATTTATAAGAAAGCAATTAGTAATTATCTGACATTGTAGAAGAACTGGAAGATTGGGAGTGACTTATAAATTACAATTTTATCTAAAATATCAGTAGGGAGACCTCTAATTTTCCACTCAAAATTATGATGACTTTAAGTACTTTCCAAAAATAGAGACAATTTTCATTAGTTTGAATAATGGATATAGAAATGAACAAAAGAACAGCATTAGATTGGTAATAATGTAAATGTAGTTTTTTGCAACTCTGTTTCTTTTTGGTTTTCTTTGTTTCCTGGGTTTTTTTTTTTTTGGATGATGGGGGGGAAAATTATATTGTAATGCCTCACATCATAAAGAAACACTTTGACATTTTCTTCTTGTTCCCTACTGTCCTATATACCCGAGAAGCAGCTTAGGGCTGCCTCAGCTTTTCTCCAGTCTTTTCATAGAACTGCACTTACTGTTCCAGGTGCAGGCAGATGACACATTTGTAATCACGAATATGATTCATCTTAGCTTGTAATTCATAAGACATTGTGCTGATGTGTTTCACCATGTTCTATTTGTTTTGTGGGGTGATTTACTAATGTGGACCCTGAGAAAAAGATACCTACTAAGAAGGGCTCCTGGTGGCTAAATGGGCTCAAATTTAAAACAAAACGAAACAAAAAAACCACTCTACTAATTATTTCTATACAGGGGCCTTTCAAACAAACTGCCTTTTGGGGAGAAGCCCACACTGAACTACCTACTGTTCTAAACTGCCTGCCTGCATTGTGTTTCTGCCATCTGAGCCAGACCTTATAAAGGAGTTCCTGGAATCCTATATCAACCAATAGGACTGAAGCTTTCCCCATCTAATCAGAGCTGTGCAGCTTCAATCAACCAATGCAGCTTTATTCTGACCAGTCAGAATAGTGCCTTTTGGACTAATCAAACAGTGAGGATTTGGAGCCCTCATTTGCATGAGGGTGGACCAATCAGACACCAGGGGTGGGTACTTCTGTGTATATAAGCCAGCTCACCTCTGGCTCTGGGAGCACACTTCCTCTTTCCACTGAAGACTGTTTGTTTCCCTTTTGAATTGAAACATCAAGGATGTCTTGCCAGAGTGAAGTGGAAGTGGAGTGGACCGGTATAGCACAAAGCTGACCAGCACAGAGCACAGCTGTCTAGCCAGAGAGGGATTTGGCCCCAGCGCTGACTCACAGTTGCATTGTTTTCACAGCTGTCCTGTATCACAACTGAGTTGTTCTGCACTGAATAAAGTTTCCTTTTTCACCACACCCCTTACTGGGGATTCCCCTTGCCATTGAATTGGTGCCAATGTCTATTGGTTGACACTCATTGCAACCAGTTAATTAGTTTACTTTTTCTTCTTTAATCCTCACCCAAAGATATATTTATAGAGAGAGAGAAAGGGGAGAGAGAGAGAGAAAGTGAGAGACACATCGATTGGTTGCCTTCCACATGCAACCTAATCAGGGAACAAAACCACAACCTAGGTATGTGCTCTGACTGGGAATTGAACCTATGACATTTCAGTGTATGGGATGACAGTACAACCAACTGAGCCACGAAACCCAGGGCATTCACTTTCCTTTTTCTACTGCTCCCATATGAGCACCAATAATATTAAGGAAGCAGCCAAGGAAACTTTTATATTCATGGTTATATCATACTAGGAAATGGAGATCTTTCTTTGGCTGTTTTCCCATGAGACTGGCAATTTCTTAAGTCTTTCTTGCTGTTACTACATCACTGAGGATGTTTTCATCTTGATAAACACTAAAATGAACACTTACTAAACTCTTCAAGGCCTTTCCTACCTTCTGATATTCCTTGGTTAATGGTTCCATGCGTTGCTTCCACTGCTCCTGCCCATGGTCAGCAGTAGCCTCACACCATCCTCCATGACTTTGGTGAACTTACTAACAGCATCAAACTTCTCTTTCTAATAAGTCCAAGTCAGGTGCCTCTCCTTCTATGGTGGAAAATATAACTCCCACCAGCTCATCTATCTCAGCCTTCTTCCCGCTTTCCATTCCTTTCCTTTCCTTCCCAGAAATATGGAAATTGCTGGGGAAATCTCACTTTCTGAAATTACTAGATGACAACACATCCTGGTCATCCAAGCCTTGAGTCTCTCCATGTTCATTTTGGTAAATTCTTCTTCCAGGTGACCTGTAACTTGCTTATCTGGAAGAGGGGATAGGAATGGCTGACCAAAATTTAACCAGGAGAAGCTGACAAAACCAGTCAAAGTGCTTATACCTGTGTTTAGAGATCAATCAGTTCTAGTGTTAAGTGACATTCAGTGTGGCTCCTCAGCCCAAACATGTTGGAGTCTTTCCTGGAATCTGCTACCACACAGTCAAATGTAAATGTAGGGTAAACCCACATTGGGCCATAATCTGCAACAATGAAAGGAAATTTCTTTTTGGGTTTTTCAAGTTGCTTGGTCCACTAATTCCATTCCATT
>CM052538.1:94554633-94584311 GCA_028533065.1 Trachops cirrhosus | reverse complement strand
GTCTCCTTATCTCTTGCTGCTTCTAGGATTCTCTCCTTCATTTTTACCTTGGGTAATGTAATTCTGATGTGCCTTGGTGTGTTCCTCCTTGGGTCCAACTTTTTGGGGACTCTCTGAGCTTCCTGGACTTCTTGGAAGTCTATTTTCTTTGCCAGATTGGGGAAGTTCTCCTTTATTATTTGTTCAAATATCTTTTCCACTTGTTGTTTTTCCTCTTCTCCTTCTGGTACCCCTATAATTCGGATGTTGGAATGTTTAAAGATGTCCTGGAGGTTCCTAAGCCTCTCCTCATTTTTTTGAATTCTTGTTTCTTCATTCTTTTCTGGTTGTATATTTTTTTCTTCCTTCTGGTCCACTCCATTGACCTGAGTCCCAGTTTCCTTCCATCACTATTGGTTCCCTGTGCATTTTTCTTCATTTCACTTACTGTAGCCTTCATTTTTTCATCTAGTTTACAATCAAAATCAACCAATTCTGTGAGCATCCTGATCACCAGTGCTTTGAACTGTGCATGTGATAGGTTGGCTATCTCCAGGTTGCTTAAAAGGATGGGTTCTGGGGCTTTCAATTGATCTTCCGTTTGAACCATCTCTTTGTTTTTTGTTTTTTTTGGTCTGGTCGTGCCTGTTACATAGGGAGGGGTGGGACCTTAGGTGTTCACCAGGGCGGGGCACCCCAATGGCTGGGTTGTGATGCTGTATGTGGGGGCTGGGTCAGAGAAGGAACAATGGCACTTGCTCTGCTCTTTGTTGGACCTCAGTCCGTTCCGCTGCTTCCCCCGAGCAAACTGGGCCCCTCTAGTGCCAATTCCCATATGGGTGGGCCTGTGCACCCCTCAGAACCTTCCTTTTCAATCAGTGCCCCAAAGCTCTATTTCCTGGCATTGGGACCCTGAGTTACTTGCAGTGCCTTGCTTCACAGTCGCAGCCTGGCTGGGTCTGCCAGTCGCCACACCCAGGCCCCGCCCACCAGTCGCCACTTGTGCACCCAGGGTCTGCCCCCTGAGGTCTTGTGTGCTGCCGAGGTTACCTTACGCATCAGGTCCCAATGCTCTCTGCTGTCTTCTCAGGAACCCTCATGGACTGCCAAACTCTGCCCCTCCTACCTGTCTGGATGAACGTGTCTATTTTAACTCCTTGGTTGTCTGACTTCCATACAGTTCAATTTTCTGTCAGTTCTGGTTGTTATTCTGTTTCTAAATTGTTGTTGTCCCTATCTTGGTTGTTCAAGGAGGCACAGTGTGTCTACCTATGCCTCCACCTTGGCCGGAAGTTCTAAGTATCTTTATTTAAGTGTAAATGTTAGAATATTACAGCCTCTCAGAATACCAGGAATAATTTCTACATTTTTATAACTACTATGTTCAGCCCAATGTTCTATTTCAGTTTAATCTTCCTTACTTAATTGGGCAGATTTTTGTGCCATGAATATATAAGGTATTCCAGTCAGAATAAACTATCTCTTGACTATAACTGATAGAATCAGTGTTTGAAGGGTTATAGCTCAAAAAAGAAAAGAGTACTTTACAATTATACTCCATAAGTGGTATCAGGTGATAGTCTAGTGAAATTGGGTTTTTCATATGAAGTATTTTCTGGTTTTCCCATGTCCTCTGATACAGCTGCACAGTCATATATATGTAAATATGTGTGTGTGTATGTATAATCTTTTTTTTCAGTTGTTGTTCAAACCTGAAACCTAGAGAATTGTAAACAAGCAGCCTTGTGCAAACATAACGTGAGAATTGGTAGAGAAGGAAAACAGTTTTTATTAACAGGGTACCCAGTTTGGGGCTTGGAAGCATCCCTGCTCCAAGCCAACCTTCTCTGCAAAACACAGAAATTCCCTTGCTCCCAGAAAGACAGAAATCCAAACGCATGCCCAGAAGTTCCCAATCATTCTTTATCTGTCCTTTTGAAGCCCCGGGCAGCTACATGAATGGTTCTCCATTTCTCCAGCTTTTGGCTCTCTCTCCCTGGGGTGTGCACTTGTGGGTTCCAGAGTTGCCATCATCTTGAACAGTTTCTATCTCCCTGGGCTGGGGTGCACTGCCAGGTTACTGCAGCAGGTCATTTTTGGGGTCCCTGGCACACCAGGCTGCTTGGTAGATTCCTGGTTGCAGTTCAGCTTCAGGCATTGCTCACAATTCTGTGTGTGCCTGGCCAGGAAGCTTTGCTTTCTGTGAGGGAGGGACCCTAGGAATACTCCCTAAACACATGGCCTCCAGGACCCACCAGCCCATGAACTCACGCTCCCTGCAGTGAGGGGAGAGGAAAGACTATGTGTTTCCCTGCACATTCTGTTTTAACACCTTGGCCCAAAATCCAATGTATGACAGAGCATCTGGCTTTTCAACCATTGTGGGCTAATGTCTGTTATGTTTGTCACAGTGTCTTTGTCCCTCTTCCAGCCTCCATTTTGCAGAAGAAGGCAGAAGTGTTTCAGTCTGAGGTGGGGTGTGCAGCTACTACAGCTTGCACAGCTGCTGTGCAGCCTTTGTTTACAATAGCCCCAGGGTATGGGAAAGCTGTCACACGGTTTCAGTTGCAGTTTCAATCCAGGCGATCTCTGGTGCTTCCTGCAATGCCCCCTGCTCCCTTTGGATGGTGAGACGCTGGCTCTGGTGCTGCTCCTGGAGTCCCTCACCCACTCCCCAGCAATCTGGCCTGGGCCACCCTGTTACAGAATGACAAATGTTTAGAAAGATGCCAGATGTGATAAGATATAGACACTTTCAATATGCCAGGTTCAGGTCTATCTCACATTCCTTTTCACCACTCTTAGAGTAGCTATCTTTATATCCTATTTAACTGAAGCCGTGTCTAAATTTTGAGTTTTTCCTACTCTCACTACCATATTTTGTTGTCCATCTCTACAAAAGTCTCTGCAGAACTTAGGTTTGAGATTTGATCAATACTAATTGGCTGTATAATTTGGGGTAAGTTACTTACCCTCCAAGTCTCAGTGTCCTCATCTATAAAACAAGGATAATAGCAGCACATATCTAATCATCTTTTGGTTAGAATTCAGTGTAATGTTTCATGTAAAGGACTTGGCATTTAGTAAGTACTCCACAATTAAATATTAGCTAACAGTGGTTTATTCACAAATGAATTAGAAGACTTCTCTCTCTAGAGGTAAAGTTTCCAAATCTCTGGATTAGATTTTGTTTTGCTTTTTGAAGGGGTGGCACATGTTCTCTATTCTTCTCCAATGCCAGCACTTTCAGTGTATCACCTTCCACTGACTTCAGCTATGATGCAAACCTCCACTACTTAAAATAATTTTTTCCTGCTCTTGAGCTCCTTCCAATTACCACACTATATCATTCCTACTTTTTGGAATACAATCAGATCTTGTTTTATTGCAACTCACTTGACTGTGCTTCACGGGTGTTTTTTGTTGTTGTTTTGTTTGTTTGTTTGTTTTACAAATGGAAGGCAAGACCCTTCACCAACAAAAGCATTATGACTCACTTTATTGAAATACTTTATTGAGGGGGTTGGGAATTAAAACCACCATATCTCCAGGGTATGCTTGTAATCTCTTTTAACTCAGTATTTTATATTCTATGCTTCCATCTTTATACTTGTCATTCCTTTATATTCTTTTACCTGTCATTGAAAACTTACTACGTGCTACACATTATGGATTCAGTAATGAACAGAACAGACAACTCCCTGCCCTTATGTGGAGCTGGTTACCCAAAACTGTTCTGTAGAAGGCCATCAACTCCACTGACTGCCCCAAATTGAAAATGCAGAGTGTTTGAGGAACAGGTAAGAAGCCAATGATGGTGGAGTTGTGAGTCAGGGAGAGTGAAATGATAAGGATGGAAAGCCATCCTCAAGTCAGGAGTTGATTCTAGGTGCAGTGCAAAACTTTGAGAGGCAGCAGAAGCAGTCATCGTTAAGCACATGGGTTCTGGAGCTAGCCTGACTCAATTCAGATCTTGGAACTCAAAGGAACTTACTGTGAGACCTTGAGCAAGTAACCCACCTCTTTGCTTGCTCATCTGTAAAATGCAGATAATAGAACCTGACTCATTGTGTTGGTCTGAAGATGGAATGAGTTACTATTATAAAGCACCTCAAGTGCTTAATATAGCAGTTCTACATAGTAATTGCTAAAGAGGAGTTAAAGTTTTCTAATTGCATTGATTTAAATTTGTAAAAGATCACTATCTGTTGTGTGTGGAATGGACTGGAGGAGCATCAGTTTGGAGGCTGTGGCAGAAGCCTGCAGGGGGATGATGGCAGCCTGAACTGTGGTGGTAGCAATGAGCTGTACATAAATGGATAGATTATGGCTAATGATAGTTAACATTTGTAGAGTATGAATTACATACCAGACACTAGCCTAAGCTCTTTACATGTTTTACCTCTTAGTACTGAGTATAACAACCTATGAACTTGGTACTACTGTTATTGTCACTTTACAGAGGAGGAAAATGAGCTAGTAACTTGCCCAACATCACTCACCAATTAACAGTGGAGCCAAAAATCAAAACCAGGCAGTGTGAATCAACACTCCACAACTGTAGCCTCTCTGCTTTACTGCCTGTCATGGATGACAGCAGGAAAGAACTCATACGCTCTGATTATACAATCACCATAATTAGATTCTGGCTTTGTTAGAATTATTGATATTTCTGGGTATGATGATATGCTTCTTCAACATGCCATCACTTTAAGCTTCTCAGTATTGTGGACCATGGGAGGGACAACAGTGGCATAGAGCCTAAAAATATTATTTAAAAATTTTTTTATTCTCATGTGAGGGCATTTCTATTGCTTTTTTAGAAAGAGAAGAATGGAGAGAGAGAAGTATGATGCAAGAGATGCATTGAAGGGCTGCCTTTGTATGCACCCAGACCGGGCATCTGTGCCAGGGCTGGGGGTCATACACCTCCAGATTGGGGTCACCCACTCCCCCACCCAGCTGGAGGATGAACCCATAACCCTTTGGTTTGGGGAGAATGCTCCAACCATTGAGCCACACTGGCTAGGGTGAACCTAAAAATATTTTTAACATTTTGAGGCATTTATTTAGTCAAGTGAAATTTGCTCATTAAAAATTATTACTGCCCTGGCTGGCCTGGCTCAGTTGGTTGGGCATCATCCCACAAGCTCAAGCGTCGCTGCTTCAGTTCCAGTCGGGGCACATGCCTGGGTTGTGGGTCCGGTCCCCAGTCCAAGTGCCTACAAGACGCAACCAGTCAGTGTTTCTCACATCGATGTTTTTCTCCCTCTCATTCTCCCTACCTTCCCCTCTCTCTAAATAAATAAATTTTTAAAAATCTTAAAAAAATTATTAATGAACCATGTGATATGCAACTTTAAAAAAGGATTCATTTAAAAAAACTTTATCCAATGTTATGTAATACAGAAAATTTCTTTCCTAGGGGTGTCTAATCTTTTGGCATCTCTTGGCCACACTGGAAGAAGAGCTGTCTTGGGATACACATTTAATGCACAAACACTAACAAAAAAAAGAAATAGTGTTTTTAAGTAAATTTACAACTTTGTGTTGGGATACATTCATAGCCATCCTGAGCTGCATGTGGCCCGTGGGCTGCGGGCTGGATGCTCCTATCCCAAATAACTGTCTTGACTATAAGGCAGCGATTTTCAACCTTTTGAATCTAATTTCAACCTTTTCAACCTTTTTAATGCCACACATAAACTAATTACTAAATTCTGCAACACACTAAAAAATATATTTTTAGTCAATCTGACAAAAAAAACAGGTACAATTTTGATTCATTCACACCAGATGGTTATTGTTGTGTTGGCTGTTGTCATTTTTCTATTTGACAACCTAAGGGAAAAGAGATCAGTGCCCCTGACTAAATAGTCATGTATTGCATGCTTTGAAAATTCCTGCTGCACACCAGTGTGCCTCTTGCGCACACCATTGTGCTGCAACACACTGGTTGAAATTTGCTGTTCTATAGAAATAGAGTTTTTAGTTAGGCAAATTGCTAGACCCTGAAGACTATATTTCCCACTCTCCCTTGGATTTGGGAGTGGCTGTGTAATTAAGTTATGACCAATGTGGTTCATTTGTATCTTATGCATGAATTTGCACATTCATCTTTTCTTCTTTTGGTACCAGCATCTCCAGAAGCTATCTTTTTCCTGCTTTATAACTAGGACAGATGGTGGAGAAAACATTGTGATATTAGGCATCCAGTAACATTTTTGTGGACGTTTCTGTCTTTTGAGTAAGCTTAAGATTGGATGTAGGTCTTTTCCGTGGTACCCCAGATATTACAAGGAGAAACCCCCTAGGATCCAAAAGCCCAAGAAGATCTGTTTTGCCTAAATACAAGATGAAACCAGCCACAAATATTGTAGACCCTATTAATCCATTAATAACAGGCAAAATGACCTAACATTTCTTATAGGCAGCAAAAAAACCCAAAGAGGCCCATACCAAGATACATCATAATTAAAATACCAAAGGTTAAACACAAAAAAAGAATCTTTGAAAAACAACACACACACACACAGAAAAGCAATTATTTACCTACAAGGGAGCTCCCAAAAGACTGTCAGCTGGTTTCTCAACAGAAACTTTACAGGCCAGAAGGGATGGGTACAAAATACTCAAAGTGATGAAAAGAAAAGACCTACAACCACAATTACTCTATCTGGCAAAGCTATCATTCAGAATCAAAGGAAAAATAAAGAGTTTCCCAGATAAGAAAAAGCTAAAAAAGTTCATCACAACCAAACCAGTATTACAAAAAAAAAAAGCTAAAGGGTCTTCAAGAAGAAAAAGAAAAAATATGAATAAAAAAGTAGCAATTAATATATATCTATCAACAATTATTTTAAATGCAAATGATTTAAATGCTGACATTGGGTGATGGCATGATTAAGAAAATAAGATCCTTATATATGCTGCCTACAAGAGACTCCCTTCAGATCAAAAGACACACAGACTGAAAGTTAAACATGGAAAAAGTTATTTAACAAAATGGAAATTTTTTTAAAAAGCTAAGATTGCAATAGTTATGCCAGACAAAATAGACTTTAAAACAAAGGCTATAGCCAAGAGACAAAGAACAATCCAGTAATTTCACTTCTGGGCATTTACCTGAAGAAACCCAAAACACTAAATCAAAAAAACAAGACATGCACCCCCATGTTCATTGTAGCATTATTTACAATAACCAAGATATGGAAGCAACTTAAGTGTCCATCAATCAATGAATGGATAAAGAAGTGGCGTGTATATAAAAATATGATTCAGCAAAAAAATAAAAATTTTGCCATTAGAAACAATATGATGGACCTAGAGGGTATGTGTTGAGTCAAATAAGTCAGAAAGAGAAAGACAAATTGCACATGATTCCACTTACATTTGGAAAAACAAAATAAATGAACAAGCAGAACAGAAACAGACTCATAGATACAGAGAAGATTTTGACCATTGCCAGATGGGTGGGAGTTTGGGGGGATGGTTGAAAAAGGTAAATGGATTTAGAAATACAAATTGGTAGTAACGGAACAGTCATAGGAATGTAGAATACAGCATAGGAAATTGACAGGAATTTGGTCCTGTGGAGTTCTCCCACTTGCAGATGAAATGAGTCATTCTGGAGACAATCTGTTCCAGCGGGGAAGTGGGTGGCGATTCCCTGTAGTGGAGAATGTCCTGAGCCCTTCTCTGAAACAGCTTTTATTGGGATCGGTATGCACAGGTGTATACAGTATGCATGCAGAGCTCATCGCTCAATGTCTAAAAGCCATAGTTACAGAAAACAGATACTGTTTATAGGTAACAGTTGAAGGATCATAGAGATTTGCCTAAGGTCAGGGTCTGTTAGAAACACTGATGCCAGATGGTCATCAAGGCGTGGTTCATGAGTTCAGGAATCCACTCCTTCTGCTTTGGACTTAGATATCTGATTCATGGCAACAGAGCTATACAAAGCAAAGCAAGTATCAAGGGGTACAATGCGTTCTTCAGGCCTGATCCCCCATGGGAACCCTCAGTGCTAGTATCAGGTTGTGCCTGCCTCCTGCATTCCTGGCAGTCCGGTCAAGACTTACAGGCCTCTTTCAAGGCCTGGCTTGTGTGGGGCTTCAGTCTCCAATACCACACAAAGTGGTCCCCAACATTTCTCCCTTTTTTGTTTGTTATGGCAGACACAGTGGTAAGCCCAATGAAACCTGCTACTTGCTTTTTACGTATGCAGTCTCTGGAAAACAATTTGTATATATATCTCCAAGGCACAAAAGACCACAATGATCAGGAGGCATCCCA
This sequence comes from Trachops cirrhosus, assembly GCA_028533065.1. NCBI lineage: Eukaryota > Metazoa > Chordata > Mammalia > Chiroptera > Phyllostomidae > Trachops > Trachops cirrhosus. The sequence continues at coordinate 94,576,034 of CM052538.1, read as the reverse complement.
GACACGTAAATTTAGCCCTTCAAACCAAGTCTTTGGATTGAGCCATTGTAAGTTGTGATGCAGAGTCTGAAAGACCCTCTGTTCAGTGAGCCGTTTAATGTCCTGGAGTTGTTGATTTGTCCCTTGAGACTGGTGGAAAAGGCCCCTCACACGTGATGTTGGACCTCCTCCCATGATTGCTGACTGGAGTTCCACTTCAGGGGTGTAACACAGCTTAGAGAAGTCTGGATGGGGAAGTCCAATGGAAGGGAAGTGGCTGGAGGAGCAGGGTAGCCTTTTCCATGATAGGCTTCACCCTCTTTGCCTGCAGCTACAAGGGTCCTTCTGAAGAGGAGACACAAGCATGCCCTCTTCCCCAAGTTAGTAAATCAACAGGTCCTTTGTGGCTGGTGAGGGAGGAAAAGCCATTCAATGATTTCAAATTTTAAGGTTAACTGTCCTAACACTCCTGTAGGTGTGTTAAGGGTAGGAAAACAAAATAACCACACAGGGTGCGAGAAATCTACTGGAGTTACCTTCCTAGTTTGAATTGCTTGATCGATGAGATTTAGCTCAGCTCAGGACAGCAGGGAGAGACGCCTCCTTAAGAAAGTCATAGTTACTCCTACCGCTTATCTGTGCTTCACTGAGTTTCTTCACTTCCACATTCAGAGCACTGGGCAGAAATCACCTTGTGTCGACACCTACCCGGGGCCTTCGTGATGCTTTATTTTAATTAAGTCGGATTCCCCTGGTCCACACCAGTTCCAAGTCAGCTCCCAGGCCAGGCAGAGGTGCAGCCAGGGGTCAGACCCAGCCTGTCCAATCCACGCCAGGCATGGGAGAAGGTGGCTCCCATGCGCAGGGAGGGAGGCCTCCATGAGGTTAATTTGGCATCTCCTTTTAAAGTAGCAAATAAATTAGTAAGCTGGTGTTACCGAGGTTTGAATTAGAACTTTCCAATCCCATGGAGTCATGTAATAGCCATTAGCTGTGGCCCCTAGCTTCCCTGTCACTTTCTCCCCCTCTTCTTCCTGTTTAGCCCTGAGGCCTGACTCTCACCCTCCTCCAAGGGCTCCCCTTCTATCGGCTTTAAGCCCTTAAGGTTTGGCTGCCCGGTTTGCAACGGGCAGGGAGCAGTGGGAAGGAGGCTCCAAGTGAGCAGGCATTGCGAGCCTGTGTCTGCTCCATGCTCTTGGCACCACTTTAGTTTCTGCCCTACCTTCTCCCAGACCGGGAGGTCTAAAGATCCCTTGTCTGGGAACCAAGGGCAATAATATTTCACCATTTGCAAAAGATTGATTAAATGCTGGTCGTTGAGCTGGCAGCCGGCTGCTGTGAGCAGCTGCTGGAGCAATCGAAAGTAAACTCCTTGTTCCTTGGATAGCCCCGTTCCCATCTCTGTTAGACGGCAGAACGATAGTAGAAAGGTCTCTCTCCTCTTGAGAATTAAGCCTGAGTGGGGAGTGCGCCTCGGGGATGGGACTGTGATTGCTTTACAGTGTGCCCTTCTCGCCGCGGGGACTTTTGCTTGCGGCTGGCGGGAAACCTCCTGTTCTGTCCCGGTCCACATCCCAGCTGATCCTCTCACGCAGGTCTGCTAGTGGCGAGCGCCCTAGTGGCTTTTCACTGCTCCACCCGTGCTCGCGGGGTGTGGCAGTTTCTCGAGGAGAGAGAAAAATAGAAGTAGAGGGAAAGATAGTAGTAGAGGGAAAGTCGGAGGACAGTAGAAACCCCTTTCACGAAACTAAGCACGCGGGCAGCCTCCCAAAGCCCGGGGGCTTCTGTCCCTCACCTCAGGGACCACCGGCCGGATTCCCCTTCAGGAAGGGCCGTCTGTGCCGTTTAGCGACCACGGGGAAAGCAGGCAGAGCTTCCCGGTTGGTCTCCGGTTTTTGGAGCCTCTCAGAGGCTCTGTTGCCCGGCGGTACTAGTCCCGCTAGGGCCGGGAGTGATCTGACAGCGGGGGAAGGGGAGGGAGCGGAGGAGGAAAGCCCTCCGGCAGGTCGCCCAGCAGTGGGGCTGAAGGTAGGCTGGAAGCCGAGCCGTCCTCTGCTGGCGGCGCGGGTTTTTACTGCTGGGCTGGCAGCCATGCCTGCCACCGTCCTCTGGGTCCCTTCTTTTGGGTCTGAGCCTTCCTGGTTATGAGGGTTTCTGGCACGAACAGGGGCGAGAGCCGTTCCAACTAGGCGCCAGGTTAATAGATTCTGTGTCCTGTAAGGGTCCCGTTTTCCTGGTACCATTTCCGTCGCCGCCCCACTTTCCCCCACACTTCTAAGGCCAGAGAGCCTTTCCCTGGGAACCACGGACAGTAGTTCTTTACTGTCTGCGATAAGTTAATAAGTTAATCAGGTTCTGCTCTTTCCCCCGACATCCCGCAGCCTTAAGAAGCTGCTGGGCAGTGAAAATATATCTGCTGCTCCTTAGAAAGTCCCAAGCCCATTCTGGAGACTGGGATACTTTTACTTTCGGTTTTGCCTTCCCTCGTCCTCGCTCGCCTATCTGGCTCCGTAAGCCTCTCCTGACTGACTGCTAGGGAGTGAGATAAATGTCGCGGGTCGAAGTGTGCTGCTTGTGAGGAGGGATCCCCAGGGCAGCACCCCTGGGTCATTCCTGCCTCTCTCACGTGCCTCGGTTTCTCTCCCAGGCGTCTAGAACAGCTGGGGGGCGGGGGGGGGGCTTGGAGTGCTGGGGGACTGACCCTTATATCGCCTGTCCCCAGAGGAGCCAGAAGTTACATTACAGTGACTGGAGTCCCCCATGAAGCCCCTGCACGTCTCGGGGATTGACCACAGACACCTCTGCTAGGCCCCCACTCACGTAGGGGCAGTCGGGAACTCGGGCCAGAGAGAGGAAATGCCTCTTATCTTCGGAGTCCGGCAGGGACCAAAGCACTCATTAGAGTCCTGACCAGTTATTCAGCTGATGGTGACCTCCTAGTATATCCGGGGGCGGAAGGAGGAGAAAGGAGACCGAAGCCCAACGGGCGCAAGAGGTGGCCCTGGAAGAAATTCCTCTCCCCTTATCTTAGACATAGCAGCGACAAAACCAAAAGCGCTGGTGCCGCTGTCCCTTACTGAGATGAAAGGCACCGAGTCCTGTCTGTCTAGGTGTGCCTTCCACGACGATGGCTCGTCGCCTCTCAGCCGATACAGGTCCCCAATCGAGGGTCCCTGTTTGGGCGCCAAGATGAGGGGAACCTCAACAGAAGATATATCAAAAATATTATAACTACTATGTATGGTGTCAGATGGGTACTAGTTTTATTGGGGTGATCACCTCAAAAATTATATAAATGTCTTACCATTGGGTTGTACATGTGAAACTAATACAATCTTTTATGTCAACTATAATTGAAAATGTTTTATTTAAAAAATTATAAAACAAATGAAAAATTTTAATAATTACAGAAAAATGGCATCTATTTTTAAGAACACTAATACTTTGCACTGTACTCTTAATGCAAATTGTAATGTTCTAGGCAAACAGAAGTTGAACCAGACCTGTTCAGCTGATGAAAATTTTGTATTTGGCTTAATTTATGTAAAGTTTTTTTTAAAAATCTGCTAATTTTGGTCACAAAGATTATTTAAAAAGCTACTCACTCTTTTTAGTACATAAAACCAGGTAATATTCTTAGAAAAGAAGATGCACATGTTAAATTCTCACAGTTTTATTTTCAAAATATAATTTTCTCTTAAAGCCTCATTTATTTATTTTCATTCACCCACTAATGGAGAGATTTAAGTTCCAGTTCTTAACCATCAATATATAGAACAACCAATTTTTGCCTGATACATAAAGTTTATGTGATTTTTGAGATCCTTGCCCAAAAAGTGACAAGATTTCTAATATCTGATACATGAACAGAGATGATTTTGGTAAACCTAAAAATTATATTTTAGTATATTTTACTAATGAATTAAAATGAATTGATATAATTAAAGCAGAATTGTACTCACTGACTACAGAATCCTGTAGAGAAGGCTAACATTCACATCTCACTTTTAAATATTGGTAACATGCAACATGTAACATTCTATCTATTCACTCATAGATAGAATGGTATAGCCACAGATAGTACACCCCAACATTATATTCTTACTATAGTATCTGAAATACATCATTAGAATATGGCTTTTCTGAGCATACAACATATATCCAGAAAGTATTCATAAAATAAATACCCATGTGTATGTATGTGTCCATTAACTTAGATGCATATGTTAATTCATTAGCAAGAAATAATGAAATGAAAAATGAAATGTGAGACAGGAATTCTCTTTGTTTAGCTTTGACAAGAAAGCAAAAACAGAAAAGCTATCTACAGTAAGGGATAAACAAATAGCAACATCAGCAGTAGAGGTGCTTGTGTAGTCAAGAGACAGCATAAAGTCAAATAAAACAGGCAAGACTGGGATCAAAGACAGTATCGCACAAAGTCTGAAACCTCATATACAAGCCTTACAAGAGCTCTGTCTTTAGTTCAAACTAATATTAAAGGAACTATCATTAGCCCCATCATCTAAGCTCAAACCCTCATCATTTGTCTTTTCTCTATTCCTCATCCCTCAACTTCCTCCACAAATAAGACCTCTTAATACCTCATAATATTTCCTCCTCCCCATTTTGAGTCCAACAACTTAATTCAATTAATTATCATTGGTCTTCTGGATGATGAGAGACTACCTCCCTTCCTCTAGGATCTCTTTACTCAACCATACATTATTATTTCCAAATTAACATCCCTAACATATAGCTTCAGTACTGGCATACTTCTGTTAAGAAATGTTCAATAGCTAACAATTCTAACATGAATAAAATCCAAATTCCCTAATATAGAATGTAAGACTCTCCCAAATCTGTACCTATTAACACCTTTCCAGGAGTATCTCCTCTAGTCCCTAATAAAACATTAACTCTAATCGAAATTTTAATTAACCACCTTATTTTCAGCATATGAATCCCTCTTCTGGGAAGTTCTGCTCTAACTTCCAGTTCTTACTACTACGCGTCCAAATTCTAGTTCAAATATTTCCACCTTAGAATGTTCTCTGATTTTGCCCCAAATGGATGGGATGTTATCGTCCTATAAATTTCCACAGCCTACTTCAATTTCAAATATGGAACATAAACAATTCTATCTGGTATTAATATTAACAATAACAACTAACATTTATTGAGAACTTATCCTGTGACAGTAATTTATATGCAAATTACTCATTAAATCCTCAAAACACTGTGAAATAAATACTATAGTTGTAACTATTTTAAAGCTGAGAAAATTGACATTCAGAGTCTAAATGATTATCAAAGTCATGCAGCTGGTAAGAGCCATCTAACTCCAGAGCCCACCTCTTAAATCCTGTGTGAACTTGACTTAATCATCAATATACTTGACTTATTGTACTACCAGAGAGAAAGTAACTTGATCTCACGTACTCTAACTTCTTTATCTTTGTACTTACATAGGACAAGAGTTTACATATTATAAATGCTCACTGGATATTTATTCAAAGAATAAACAAATAAATTAATAAAAGTGATATTATCCTTTATAGATAATATATGCATAATTAAACAAGGCCTTTCATAAAGCTTATTACAAGGAGTGGTTCCAGTTATATTAATTTCAGATAGTGAGGGGGATATATTCTCAAGTGGCTGAGTTTTGAGATACCCCTCAGAGGGTTCCCTTCACATGCAGCTAGCAATACTAGCTACAGCACTACTTGTTTGCCTCCCAGAGCACCCTGAACAGAAACAGAGCAGTACAAAAGCAAAGTCAAATGTCATTAGCTTCATATGCTCCAGGAAGCTCTCAGCAGTAGCTTCTTACCATTCTTAGCCTGTACCTATGCATATCAAATATTAGATCCTCATGCCAAACCTGTACAGAACATCCAAATAGGTTCAACAAGCAGAACCTCTACAAGAGAAACTTCTTAATGTCAGCACTGCCCTCTGCAGATGATAATCAAGTGTCACAGCTGAGCTCTAGAGGAGGTAGGAAACTGACTTGATTTTTTGCCACTAAGTGAAGAGTACTTTTACTATCCCATGTGGGCACATAACTACTATTACATTAACTTCTAATACCTTGGAAGTCATTCTACTTCTTTTCCTCTTATTCTCAGTGCTTTACATTTTTTTCCCAATCATGAACAGTAGAAAGATGCTTTTCCACTAGCTTCCATATCAACTTGCCCAATTACAATCCATTCCTAAAAATGAAAACTATTATTAAAGAAATAGAACTAATAAATTAACATTTTAAAGTTTATGGTCCAACTATTTAATAGAGATTAGGGTCCAACCAATAAAAAGGGACAAGTGCAACTGAAAGTAAATTTCAACTTAAGTATGTAAATCAATAATTATTGCGTCATCTAAAGAATGAAAAGGGAAGAAATGACAATATAAAAATACAGTGATGATAAAACTTTTTTGAAGAGACTAAAATAACCCTTTGTTTAGATTTTCTTATCAAATATGATGTATACTAAGAATCATCTCTTTTAAGCCAAGAGCCTCTCTACAAGCTACAAATTTACAAGTAACCATAGACAATTGATGCTAAAAATGTTTGACGCAGAAGCACTGTCGTGGCAGTTAAAAAACTGGTTGAGAGGGCGGGGTGGGGGAGGGGGGCTGGGGCTCTGCGCATTCGCCCCCCCCCAACCCCGTGGCCCTCTGGACGGCCGCGCAGACCCGGCTGGTGTGCCCCGTCCGTACTGACCCAGCCGCAGCAGGAGGCGCGTGGGCCGGTAGATCTGCTTGTCCTTCTGCAGCCGCTTCTCGATCTATTCGCTGGCCTCGAGCTGCGCCTCCTCTTCCTCGCGCTGGTCCTCGGTGTTACTGTTCCGAGACAGCCCACATGCGGCCGGGCTGCCGTGGGCGAGTAGGCCGAGGCAGAGCCGGGCGCGGGCTCCGCTCCCCCTGCAGGAGCGCTTAGCAGACTGAACTGAGGGACCTGCGGGGCGGGGCGGCAGGTGGCGGTCGGACCAGGGAGCGAGCTGCCAAGCCCTCCAGCTGAAGCCAAAGGGGAGGCAGGCCTGGCGAGGCAGACGGGAGCTGGAGCTGCGGGGCGTGCCGTCGCGCTGCCGTGGTCGCCACTCTAACTGCCTCGACTAGGGCCCACCGCCCCTGCTCCAAAGGGCCCGGCGGATGGGACGAGGCGGTGGGAGTGGGGGCAAGGGGAGAGGAGGAAGCGGCGGAGGCTACAAGGGGTATTGGGAGGAGGAGGTGAGGGGCGGCCGCGGCTGCGGGGAGGGCGAGAGGCGGAGGCTGGCGGAGGGAGGTGCCTGCCGGGGACCCGGGAAAGGAGGTCCCTCCGCCCGCGTGCGGCCCGGACAGAACAGGGACAGGCCTGGGAGCGCCCCCTCTTGTCCCCCACTTGGGCCCCAGCCTTGCCGGCCGCAGGGCGCGGTAGGGAGAAGGGGCGAACCCGGAGGGCAGGCTGCAGCTCTTATTCCCGCGGGTGCCTCCGCAGGGCTGTCTGCGGTGGGCGGAATGGGAGGGAGCAACTAGTCCGAGACCGGACTTCGGAAAATTTTTGGAGTGCCAGAGAGCAGGGAGTGTGGAAAAGGCGAGGCGAGCACGAAAAGGAAAATGTGTTCACACACACACTAACACTGAATAAAACTCCACATTATACACTGATGGTGGCGGTGGCAGGGTTAGGGGGCAGGTGGGTGGGCAAAAAACAAAATAAAACAAAACAAAACCGGTTGAGCCCTGGTGGGTGAGGCTCAGTTCGCTGGAGTTTCCGTCCGGCAGCTAAAGATTGAGGATTCAGTCCAGTCAGTGCACACACCTAGGTGGCGGGTTGCCCCCTGAGTCTGGGAGTGTGCAATCCCCAGTCCAGATGCGTATGGGGGACAACCTGTCAATGCTTCTCTCTTGCATCTATTTCTCTCTCTTCCCCTTCCCCTCTGTCTAAAAAGAGCAACGGAAAAACGTCTTTGGGTGAGGATTAAAAAAAAAATGGTCGAATTCTCAATCATAGTCTCAGAGTCAATATAAATGGGCAATGAATGCAATTAGGATTTAACTTGAGTGTTAGTGGTAATGATGCACATTTCATGGATCGCTCTTGTTCCAAAGAATGAAAATAATATACAGATTTCACGAGAAGGAATTAAAATTGACACAACAGAGTCATATACCACATTCCAAGTTGACAAAAACAGTTTTTTTAAAAAACCTAATTTCTCAACTTCAAATGAATACATAAATCATCTGTGGCATAAATCCATCCTGTGTAAGAATCCATAACTCTGGCTGTCTGGTTTGCGATATTTTTATTTCATGCCACACAAGATAAACTTTCGGTTTGTACGTTTAATACTAATTCAATCAGATGAAATATAACAGAAGGGTGGAAAATTACATGTTCCATACCTTATGTTGGTGTAAAACAGCTGACAATTTCCTAAACAGACCTGCTTTCCTGAAAAGTCAGAAATCCACTTGCATTTCTATCAATCATAACAGAAAAAATAGATTCATTTCCTGCCTCAGCTATTCCCTTAAACTGATTAGGAATGCCGATAAATCTCTTCTCTGTCATATTTAGTACAGCTTTCTTCAAGAGGAGGCCTGAATTGCAACTATCCTTATCTCAAAGTAAATAAGTAACTTTAAAATATAAATTATTAAAAATTTTAGATTGAAAAATAAACTGGGTTTCAAAAAACCTTACTTGTACATTAAGTCTGTATTTATTTCTGGCAGATTATCATGAAATGCTTGTAAGCCCATCTGATATTGATGTTCCAGAGCTTTGTACAGTTGATGATCCCAGTGTAGTTTCCACATATGCATGTCACTTGCTTGGAGTCCCTAATATGTTGTATTTACATTTTTTATTTAAAAATTAGGTAGTAGAATGAGGTTTTCATTTAATACTTTCACATCACATAAAGTAAATTATAAGCAATAAGAAACTTATTTTAAATATCTTAAAACATGCAACTCCTTAATTGCTACTTGTAGTATGCAAGTTCATATAGTCAAGTAAAAAATTCTAATATTCATGTTTATAGATAGAATACAAAAAAATCAGTTACATTTTAAAAATTAATACTAAATAGGTTACATTTTGACTTTATGAAAATATTAACAGGAACAATGGTTTTTTGTGAACTTTTTAGTCTTTTTTCAAAATCCACATCAAGTATAGATCTTTTCTTCCCCTCTATCCCCCTAAATAATCCTTCCACATTTTAAAACATGTTAAATTTAGAATATTAGAATGCTCAGGATAGTTTACATACTCTTCTGCTCCCATATAATCATAAACATATCAATTCTAATCATTTAGTTTTTGTTTTTAAAGTTCTAAGAACTGAAAAATATATGTAAATGTGTAAGACATCTAACTCATATTCAACTAAGATCCCACATATTATGTAGCAGGCTTTGTCCTAGCCACTTTCATATACATCATATCATATCAAAATGTGTATAACACTAAAATTTTGCCCAAAACAGAAAAAAGTTCTTATATAACTTTAATCATTAGACTTCTCTTAAACTTAACTTTGTGTTCCACAGATGTCACAATCACCTAAAACTAAAAAATGATCAATATTTAAGCACCAAGTCAGAAAAACTATAAACTCTGAATTGCAAGATTTGGCATTCCATAAGACAAACAGAAACTCTTTATATTTTTAAATGTAAATACATTGTTATTTTACCATCTTTATGACAGTGAAATTCCAGCTTTATCAGGAATTGATTAGTAAAGATTTGTAAGTAACCTTTACAAACTTTGCATCAATTCATATATTTACATTCTGAAACAGTCATATTTTGAAGTACAGACACAAAGTAAAACATACTCTACACTTGCTAGGCCATTTCTCAGTTCCTGTGATCCATCTTTCCAATGCTGTTACTACTGAAGCAGATAGATACTCATAAGAATTACAACCTGTTAAAAATGAAAGTATAATAGTCTCAAAGTATCACCTGAAAAGGTAAATTTTCAGTGGAAAACCTGGACAGACACAACCTTAATTATGTAAGTGGTCAATGTTAACTCAACCTGAAGTATGACAAATCGATACCTCATTAAGGCATTGAGAAAGGCAAAACATCACTTCTTTGGCATTCCTGCCAAAACTACATAACCCCAATCTAATCATGAGAAAACATCATATAACCCAAATGTGAAGATATCCTACAAAATAACTGACAAGTACTTATCCAAAGTTTCAAGGTCATGAAAAATAAGGAAAGACCGAGGAGGAGGAGACCACAGAGACTCAACAACGAAATGCAAGGTAGGATCCTGAAATGGATCCTTGAAAAAAGAAAGACATCATGAAATTCAGAAATAGTTTATTTTTTAGTTTTGTTAACTCTACTGTGGTTATATAAGTAGTTAACAACAGGGGAAGATGGGCGAAGGGTAAGTATGAACACTTCTGTTTTTACAACTTTAAGTTTCAAATTATTGCCAAATAATAAGTTATACAAGGGAGCAAAATATAACCAGAGACATGGAAATAAAGAACAAACTGACAGTAACCAGAGGGGGTAGGGGGGGAGGATAATGGAGGAAAGAAGGGGAAGGTTCGTCAAGGAACATGTATAAAGGACCCATGGACAAAGTCAAAGGGGGATAGGACTGAGGGTGGTGGGAGGTGGGGTTGGGTGGGGTTGGGTAAATAGAGACAACTGTACTTGAACAACAACAAAAATAAAAAGGGAAAGAAGGTTTGTAGCAAACCTACAATAATATCTGAGACAACATTATCTAAAGTGGCTATGCTGGGCTTTGCAACACAGTAGTATTGTGTTGCTATAATAGCAACTTATATGGAGGAGAACTTATAATAGGTTAATTATGAAAACTTGTGATGTTTACCAATGAAATAAATCCAGGGACTTGAAAACAAACCTTGAATGTCATCAGATGATAACAAGATATTGAAATTATATATATGCATTCATACATGTATCAATGTGTGTGTGTGCTTTTGGAGGAAAGATATCCAGGCTTCTAAGTATAAATTTATCAGGTGTTGCAAGTAATTCACCAAAGGCTAAGTTGGTTGAAATGATCTCAAGTGTTTAGCTTACACAATTTTAAAATAAATAAGAAAAATAAAATATTCTTCATGTAGTAGCATTTTTAAGAATTTTTATATCTTGATTTCATCTTCACACTTAAGTGATAGACTGATAGTAGAGCTACAAATCCAGATTAGCTTCCTAATTCTTTTTCTTGCACTCAGAAAATATTATTCATTTGTCTTTTTATTGAATAAGTTTTCTGTTGATCTGATTATTAATAGCTGATTTTTGTTCTAGGATATCCTATCTCTGATCTTACATTTCACCATAATATATATTTGTGGATTTGGGCGGGGGGGGCATCTATTTAGTTTACAGTTTCAAAAGCCAGTCTTCCACTTGTACCTGTTTCAGTCTTTTCTCCATATTAGCTGGACTGCACATCGGTCATATCGAGTACCTTGCTACCTATAGATGCTGCTTGATACTGCTTTTTTTCATCCTGAAGTTGTAACACCATAGACGAGGATCCATTCAGGACAATGGGAAAAGTTTGCAATGAAAAACTCTTTGTGTCCATGGCACCCAGTCTCTTCAGCTATAGGTTACCACATACCTCCTACGTAGTAAGGACCCAACACCTTTGGCCTCCCAGATGTTTACCATTCTTCTTGTCCCATATTCTGGGTTCATTGTCCTCTGGTGTTGTAAAGGACAGAATTCAGAAGTGAGAGATTCTTGTTTGTACAGTAAATGTAGGTTTTTTCCAAATTTTAAAAATCAAATTCATAATGGCCAAATTAATCCTTCAAGTATATTACATTTCATCATTATGATGTTTTGTTTGTTATTTCTTTTCTTTTTCCTTACACCATTACCATAATTTAGATTTTAAGTCTTTCTCAGGTAGATTATTGCAGAAAACTCTAAATTTGACTTTTCTTTTAATATGCACTTTCTCAGAATCATATTTCATATCATTGTCACATTAATTTTCCTAAAATATATTTTTTCTCACAGCATAGCTCCATATACAACCTTATTCCTGAGCCTCTTCCATAGAAAGGCAGATCTCAGTGTTAATATAAACAAACCATGGGGACTCTGTTTATCAAAACAATGTCTAAAATATAAAAAAGCTATTTCTTTCTGAAATTTTCTAGCTATGTTAGAATCATAATGGCCAGATAAAGTCCCAGCATCTTACAGAAGTGTTTTCAGCTGTTACTCATTTTTCACTCCATGTTTTTATAGTAGTAATTTATAACTTGCATAATAATTTCCATAAAAATTGTACTTTAAACTAGGCAAGTTAAAATATGGCAATAAGATATAGGAATTGTCTTAACTTTGGAGAGTTTTGAAATTTATCCATGTCAGTGTTTCAAATGAAACAAACTTAATGCCACATTCCTGTATGAGTTTTTTTACATTATTATATGGTTATGGTTAAATATTAGCTAAACTTAAAAGAATAATTACAGCCTTGTCTGGGTGGCTCAGTAGGTTGGAGTGTCGTCTCATACACCAAAATGTTGCATGTTTGATTCCTGGTCAGGGCACATACCTAGGTTGGAGATTTGATCCCCGGGAGGGGCATGTATGGGAGATGTTTCTCTCTCACATTGATATTTCTCTCATTTACTCTCTCCCTCTCTCTCTCTAAAAACCAATAAACATATCCTCAGGTGAGGGTTAAAATTTTTTTAAAGAATAATTATACTTAAGTAATTAAAAGAAATTTTTGAAGAAAAGTAAGTAATACTCATCTGGGCTCTAATCACTTCCCATTAACTATACAAAGTACCTTAGCCCTGACTAGAGCCCTGACTTGTGTGGCTCTATGGGTTGAGAGTGATTTCACAAGCTGAAATGTGGCCTGTTTGATTCTTGACTAGGGCACTTGCCTGGGTTGCAGGCCAGGCCCCCAGTTGGGGGTGTAGAAGAGGCAACAGATTGATGTTTCTCTAGTACATCAATTTCCCTCCCTCTCTTTTTCCCTCACTTCCTCTCTCTCTAAAAAATAAATAAATAAAATCTTAAAAAATAAATAAAATACCTTAGGTGAATCACTTCTGAACTTTTTCTAAGCTTTTTCTTGGGTAAAAAAGTTCTTTGCACTCGTGTTTATTTCCTCGTTCATTCACTTATCGAATATCTATTGATGTACCTACTACATGTTAGGCACTATAATAGAGGTACTATGATTTATTAAGAGATGATTAACAACACACACAAAAATATAGGTATTACAATATTTTGGGGGAACTCAGGTGAGGGAATGGTCATTTTAGCTGAAAGTAAGTCAGGGATGGTTACATGAGTCAGAAAAAATTCTCTGGAAAAAATTAGAGGTTACATGATGAATAAGAAATTCTCTGGTTTAAAAAAAAAGAGGGAATGGTATTTTTGGAGCAAGAGAAAATCTGCCACATTTGTTATTTTAACCTGACTGGAGTGAAGAATGCTTGGATTGGAATGGCTCAACACAAGAGCAAAAAACACAAGTTGAAAAGGCTTAAATGTTGTGCCAGAGTGGTTACACATTTTCCTGTAGGCCATGGGATTGAGGCAAATCTAATAAGGGGGTGTGAAAGTAGTAAGAAGCAAAGATCTATGTTTTATAAAGGCAAAATCGATAATGATGGAAACACTGGATTAGATTGAGATACCAGAGGTCTGAAAACCAATTATGAGAGAGTTACAATGTTCTAAGAGCAAGATGGTGGAAACTGTATTGAGTACAGTGGTAATCTGTTTATAGAGTAAGATCAAAGATATTTTGAAAGTACAATCAGTGTTTTTTAAAGTATATTTTATTGATTATGCTATTGCCATTCCCCCATTTTTTCTTCCCCTTTATCCTCCTTGGCCCTGCAGTCCCTATCCCTCCAGCATCTATCCCCACCCCCTGCTTAGTTAATGTCCATGGGTCATACAGATAAGTTCTTTGGCTTCTCTATTTTCTATACTATTCTTAACCTCCCCCTGTCTGTTTTGTACCTACTATTTATGCTTCTTATTCCCTGTTCCTTTTCCCCCATTCTCCTGCCTCCTCCCCACTGATAACCTTCAAAGAGATCTCCATTTCCGTGATTCTGTTCCTGTTCTAGTTGTTTGCTTAGTTTGTTTTTGTTTTTAGGTTCAGTTGTTGATAGTTGTGAGTTTGTTGTCATTTTACTGTTCATAGTTTTGATCTTCTTCTTTTTCTTAGATAAGTCCCCTTAACATTTCATATAATAAGAGCTTGCTGATGATGTACTCCTTTAGCTTTACCTTCTCTGGGAAGCACTTGATCTGCCCTTCCATTCTAAATGATAGCTTTGCTGGATAGAGCAATCATGGATGTAGCTCCATGACTTTGAGTACTTCTTTCCATTCCCTTTTTGCCTGCTAGGTCTCTTTTGAGAAATCAGCTGATGGTCTTATGGGAACTCCTTTGTAGGTAACTATCTCCTTTTCTCTTGCTGCCTTTAAGATTCTCTCCTTCATTTTAATCTTGGGTAATGTAATGATGATGTGCCTTGGTGTGTTTCTCCTTGGATCCAACTTCTTTGGGACTCTCTGAGCTTCCTAGACTTGCATGTATAGTTCCTTTGCCAGACTGGAGATGTTTCCCTTTGTTATTTTTTCAAATAAGTTTTCAATTTCTTGCTTTTCATCTTCTTGTGACATCCCTGTGAATGATTCAGATGTTGGAACATTTAAAGATATCCTGGAGGTTCCTAAACCTATCCTCATTTTTTTGCATTCTTGTTTCTTCATTCTGTTCTGGTTGAATGTTTCTTTCTTCCTTATGTTCCAAATAGTTGATATGAGTCCCAGTTTCCTTCCCTTCACTGTTGGTTCCCTGTACATATTCTTTTAGTTTGCTTTTCATAGCCTTTACTTTTTCCTCTATTTTGCAACCATACTCAACCATTTCTGTGAGCATCCTGATCACCAGTGTTTTGAATTCTGCATCTGATGAGTTGACTATCTCCTCATTGCTTAATTCTTTGTCTGGAGTTTTGATCTGTTCTTTAATTTGGGCCACATTTTTTTTTATTCAGTGCACCAGTTATGTTGTAAGTGGCAGAACCTTAGGTATTTGCCAAGGCAGGGCAACCCACTTTGCTGGGTTGTGGTACTCTAATTGGGGGAGGGGTCAGAGAGGGAAAAATGCTGCTTGCTGGGCTATTGCCCTGCTTTCAGTCACTTCCCTTGGGAACTGGGCCCTTCTCGTGCTGATTTTCAGGTGGGTTTGTTTATTTACATTCTAGGACCCCATGGATCCCTTCAATGTACTCTCCTGTGAGAGTGGGAGTTTCTCCTGCTATCTCAATCCCCACAGGTTTTTATAGCCAGAGGTTTTGAGGCTTTATTTCCCTGCATTTCAACCCTGGGTTGTGCAGTGTATCTCACTCCCCAGTTGTTCCTCCCAGTTTACCTGCCCATGTGTGTGGGACTGCTTGGTCTGCCCACCATCACCTTGCTGTACATCCTCTCCACCCCAGATGCCTCTCTCCACCTCTCCTACCAGTCTGGATGAATATTTCTTCTTTAACTCGTTGGTTGTCTGACTTCCATACAGTTCTATTTTCTGGCAGTTCTGCCTATTTTTTTGGTTTGTTTTGTTTTTAAATTTGTTGTTGTCCTTCTTTTGATTGTGCAAGGAAGCAAAGCATATGTACCTACACCTCCATCTTGGCCAGAAGTCTCTAGAATCAGTCTTCACATGGCTATTGTATGAATCTAATAGAAAATAGATGTGAACACAATGTTAAACAAAAGTCTTTTTTTAAAAGATTTTATTTTTATTTATTTATTTTTAGAGAGAGGGGAAGGGAAGGAGAAAGAGAGGGAGAGAAACATCAATGTGTGGTTGCCTCTCGCATGTCCCTCACTGGGGACCTGGTCAGCAACCCAGGCATGTGCCCTGACTGAGAATTGAACCGACAACCCTTTTGTTCACAGGCCAGCACTCAATCACTGAGCCACACCAGCCAGGGCATAAACAAAAGTCTTTAACTTCCACATGGGAAAGTCTTTTTGTGAGTAAAGTTTTATTGAGCTGTAATGCTAGCCAAAAGAAAGACCCATGTTGGGGCACAGAGTCTAAACTACCAGTAAGATGGCTAGTTAGAAAAGACAGCATGTCCATTATCCCAGAGTTTTGTCAGCATTTTTATATATCAAGTAGGCAAAGGGGGGGTAGTAGTCTGAAAGAAATTTAAATGAGCTATAGGCAAAGAGGTGGGAGAAGGTGAAGTGGGGTGCAGATTTTCATAAAGAATTATCTACTCCTATAGATCAGCAGTGAGCAGTAATCCAGAAATCCCACATGTAAACAATGGATGGAAAGTCCTGGAGATTGATGGTACCCAGTTAAATTAATCTGCTGAAATAGCCACCTGGAATTCATTGGACATTCCAATAGCAATGGAAGGAATGTGAGCAGTCAGTGAATAATGACAGTTTTACTTCTTTCTTTCCAATTTGGATACCTGACTGCTGTGATTAGAACCTCCAGTACTATGTTGAATAAAAGTGACACATTCTTTTCTTGTTCCTGATCTTAGAGAAAAAGCTTTCAGCTTTTCACCATTGACTATGATATTAGCTATGGGTTTGTCTATGCATCTTTTATTATGTTGAGGTATGTCCCTTTATACCCACTTTGTTTAAAGTTTTTATCATATGTTGAATTTTGTTTTCTGCATCTGTTGAGATGATCATATGATTTTTAGTCTTTATTTTGTTGATGTGATATATTATGTTGATTGACTTGTGAGTATTGAACCATCCTTGCATCCCTAGAATAAATCTCATTAATGATGGTATTAGAGTACAATCTTGTAATGTAATGTTGCATTTGGCTTGCTAATATTTTGTTGAGGAATTTTGCATCTACATGCATCATGGATATTGGCTAGTAATTTTATTTTATTTTTTTGTGGTGTTATTGTCTGATTTTCTGTTAGGGTAATGCTGGTTTAGTAAAATGTGTTTGGAAACTTTCCCTTCTCTTTAATTTTTTTTATTAAATCTTCTTTGAATATTTGGTAGAATTTGCTGGTGGAGCTATCTGTTCCTGGACTTTTGTTGGGAGGTTTTTGATTAATGATTTAATTTCATTACTAGTATTCAGTCTATTCAAAATTTTTAATTTATTCATGATTTAGTCTTGAAGATTGTATGTTTCTTGTGTTTCTAGGAATTTATCCATTTCTTCTAGGTTATCCAATGTGTTAGTATATAACTGTACATAGTAGTTTATTATGCTTCTAGGTATTTCTGTGGTGTCAACTCTAACTTCTCTCTCATTTATGATTTTATTTGAGTCCCCTCTCTTTTTTCCTTGGTTTCCAGCTAAAGGCTTGCCTATTTTTAAAAAATCTTTTAAAAGAACCAAGCCCTGGCTGGTGTGGCTCAGTGATTGATGGACTGAGTGCCTGCAAACCAAAGGGTCACCAGTTCTATTACCAGTCAGGGCACATGCCTGGGTTGTGGATCAGGTCCCCAGTAGGGATTGCACAAAAAGCAACCACACATTGATGCTTCTTTCCCTCTCTTTGTCCTTCCCTTCCCCTCTATCCATAAATAAATAAATAATATCTTTAAAAAAAATAAAGAACCAGCTTAGTTTCATTGATCTTTTCTACTGTCTTTTCTTTTTAAGTCTCTGTTTCGTTTATTTAATTTTTTTGTTTGGATCTTTTCTATTTCTTTCCTTCTAGTAATTTTGGCTTTGTTCTTTTGTTTTCCAGTTCCTTTAGGTGTAAAGTTAAATTGTTTATTTGAAATATTCATTTTTATTGATGTAGGCCTATATTGCTATGAACTTTTCTCTTAGCACTGTGTTTGCTGTATCCCATAGATTTTGGTATGTTATATTTCTGTTTTTGTTTGTATCTAGATATTTCTTATTTTCCCTTTGATGTCTTTGCTATCCCGTTGATTGTTCAGTAGCATGTAGTTTTACTTGCTTTCCTTTTGTAATTGATTTCTAGTTTGTACCAGTGTGGTTGGTAAAGATTTGTGCTTGATATGATGTCAGTCTTCTTAAATTTATTGAGACTGCTTTTATGGCTTAATGTGATCTCTCTGGAGAATGTTCCATGTGTACTTGAGAAGAATTGTCCTGCTGCTTTTTGATGGAATGTTGTTTGTATGTGATTTAATATGTCACTTAAGGGCCATGTTTCCTTAGTGATATTCTGTCTGGATAATCTGTCCATTAATTTAAGTGAGGTGTTAAAGTTTGATCTTATTATTGCATTGCTTCCAATTCCTACCTTTAGACCAGTTAATATTTGCTTTATATGTTTTGGTGTTCTTGTGTTGGGTGTATATATCTTTATAAGTATTATATATTCTTGATTGATTGACCCTTTTATCATTATATAATACCCTTCTTTGTCTTATATTACAGTTTTTGTTTTAAAATAGCTTTTATCATATAGAAGTATAACTACTCCAGCTTTTTTTCATTTCCATTTGTATGGAATATCTTTTTCCATCTCTTCACTTTTAGTTTGTGTGTCTTCCTTACTTCTGAAGTGAATTGCTTGTAGACACCATATGGATGTGTCTTCCTAATTATCCATTCAGCCATGTTTTGTCTTTTGATTGCAGTGTTTGGGCCATTTACATTTTAAATAAATACTGATAAGTATGTATTTAATGCCATTTTTAACTGTTTTCTGCCTTGTAGTTCTCAGTTCCTTTTTCTTCTCTTCTCTGTGTTTTGATGGTTTTCTTTTGTGTTATATTTAGATTCCTTTCTTATTTTGTTTTTTGTATTTACTGTGTTTTTTCTTTGTGGTTACTATGAAGTTCACATACAGATATTATGTAAAAAGCAGTTTAAGTTGATAGCAACTTAAATTTGGACACATTCCAAGGTTTTTCATTTTTACTTTCCCTTCCCCACATAGTATATTCTTGTGACACCATTTACATCATTTTATTTTGTGCATTCCTGAACTAATTTTTTGTAATTTTTGTTAATTTTACTACTGTTGTGTTTTAACCTTCCTGCTTGTTCCAAGTTATTGATTCACTACCTTTCTTATATACTTACCTTTTCCAGTGAGATTTCTATTTTTATATGTTTTCTTATCTTTAATGAGTGTCATTTCTTTTCAGCTGAAGGTCTTTTTAATATTTCTTTCAGGGTTTGTTTAGTGGTGATGAATTCTTGTAGCTTTTGTTTATCTAGAAGTTTCTTAATTTTGCCTTACTTGTGAGTGATGATAATCTTGCTAGTTACAAAATTTGGGGGTGCAAGTTACTTTTGTTTAGCACTGTGATTATATCATGCCATTTTATTCTGGCCTGTAAAGTTTCTGTTGAAAATCTGCTGATTACATTAGAGGTTTTTCTTGTATGTAACATGGTTTTTTCTTTGCTGCTTTAATGATTGTATTTTTAATTTTACTGTTCTAATTATAAATAAATAATTAACATGTCTTGGTTTGGGTCTTTCTGAGCTCATCTTATCTTGAATGCTCTGTACTTCTGGAACCTGGATATCTGTTTTCTTCCCCAGATTAGTGATGTTATCAGGCATTAGTTCTTCAAGTAAGTGTTTTGGTCCTTTCTCTCTCCCCCTTCCAGGACTCCTATAATGTGAATGTCACTTCACCTACTGTTGTCTCAATTGCCCCTTCAGGTATCCCCAACTTTTTAAGTTCTTCTTATTTTATTTTGCTGTTCTGTTTACATGTCATTGCTTTGTCTTCTAGTTCATTGACTCATTGCTCTCCTTCATCTAGTATGCTCTAGTATACTCTAGACTAAAAACATATGCTCTAGTATATTTTTCAATTGAGTTCCAATTTCTGTTTGGTATTTTTTATACTTTCTGTCTCTTTGTTGAAATTCTCATTGTGTTCATCTAGTCTTCTTCTGAGTTTAGTGATCATTTTTATAACAATTACTTTGAACTCTTTATCATGCAGTTTGTTTCCATTTGGTTTAGTTCTCTTTCTCCTATACTTGAAGGATAGCTTATGTGGATGTCCTGTGTAGCCTAGAAGTATAGTCTGCCCAGGCAGGCCACCAGAGCCCTATACTCAAGTGCTGTTTCCTATGTGGGCTGCATGCAACCTCCTATTGTTGTTCTGTCATGTCTATGACACAGGAATGGGCCAGGCTCTCACCTGGCCACATGTGACATGCAGTCGTGATTGCTGTGGCTTGTTGCTGAGCAGGGGTGGCAACTGGCAGGCTGCAAATTGCATCATGGTTGCAGGGGTGGATGGGGCTCTCAGCTGGTACACCCACTGGCTCTGGTGGTTTGAGAGAGAATTTCAGATTGGCTTCCAGCATTGCCAGTGTTACTGAAATAGATTAAGACTCCAAAAAATGGTTTCCACCAGTTCTCACTTCTTGTGGAGTGACCCAACTGAATCTTGCCTCTTTGGCAGAAACTTCTTGGGTGGTAAGCACATCTCCTTCACTCATGGTCTGTGTACTTTTCACAGTGGTGTTTTCAGGCTGCTGTCCATGTTGAGCGGGTCTGTGTACTAGCCCTTTAAGAGCATTTTTTTTCTTTTCCAACACTTGTACACTTTTCATGGACATTATCCCCATTGGTTTACTAAGTCAGGTGTTTTGGGGGCTCATCTCCCCTGTGTGGTTGGCTCTGAGAGCAGCAACGCCGTACACGGAGCTCAAAGCCCTTGCTCCTCAGTAACAAGTTCTTTACTCTGAGATCCCTGCTGACTGTGCACATACCCACCAGGTTGCAGTTTGTTCTCTGAAGAGATCTTGTCTCTATCTCCCCTGTCTCCCTTCTTGTCCACTTACCCTTGGTTGTGAGGTCTTGTTCATCACATCTTGAAGTTCCTTTGAAAGGGATTATTCCATATGTAGTTTTGGATTCATTTTGTCTGTGGCAGTGGGGGGGGTGAGTTTAGGGCCTTTCTGTGCTGCCATCTTGAACCTTCTCATAATTCATGTTTTATTTATACACTGTTTTCCTCATTACCTTTTAGGTGAAGGTTTCAATTGTAACTATATTGTGATCAGGGAACATGCTCTTATGATATTAATCTGTTGAAATTTGCTGAGACTTGCTCAATGGTTCAGTATGTCATCATTTTTAAAAAGAACATACATTTTTTTGTTGATTGCTATACTTAAATTATATACTTTATATCAGTCTTTAAAGTGTTTTTGTTTAAAAAGCAAACAAAATATAACCAGAGACATTGAAATTAAGAACAATATAACAATAGCCAAAGGGGAGGGGGGAGGGGACAGTGGGAAGAAGGGTTTTCAGAAACTACTATAAAGAACACATAAACCTGGACTACCGGCCAAGATGGAGGCATAGGTGGACACACTGTGCCTCCTCGCACAACCAAGATAGGGACAACAAAGATATAGAAACAAAATAACAACCA
>CM052538.1:94538522-94554133 GCA_028533065.1 Trachops cirrhosus | reverse complement strand
CCCTGATGGCTTATTCCCACGTGATTGTGTCTGTCTTAGGTCCATTCTTTCCAGAGAATGGTTGCCCGTCATTGACTATCCAATCAAGCTGAAGGGAATAGCAGAGCAGGCAGTGCCCATGTTCAGGGAAATAAGTTTTGTCTCCTTAGGCCTCCCAGTTCTGGGAGGTTTCTCACTCAGCTTTAGCCACGGGGGGTTATGGCTCCTGAAACCAGGCAGGGCAGACACCACATGTTGGAACGTTTAAAGATGTCCTGGAGGTTCCTAAGCCTCTCCTCATTTTTTGCATTCTCATTTCTTCATTCTTTCCTGGTTGTATATTTTTTTCTTACTCCTGGTCCACTGCATTGATGTGAGACACAGCTTTCTTTCCATCACTATTGGTTCCCTGTGCATTTTTCATTTCACTTATTGTACCCTTCATTTTTTCATCTAGTTTGTGACCAAAATCAACCAATTCTTTGAGCTTCCTGATCACCAGTGCTTTGAACTGTGCATCTGATAGGTTGCCTATCTCTTGGTCACTTAAAAGGATGGGTTCTGGGGCTTTCAATTCTTCTGTTTGAGCCACCTCTTTGCTGTTTATTTTGGTCTTCTGGAGCACCTGTAGTGAGGGGTGGGGCCTTAGGCATTCACCAGCGCGGGGCACCCCAGTGGCTGGGTTGTGATGCTGTATGTGGGGGCGGGTTCTGAGAGGGACCAATGGCGCTTACTCCGCTCTCTGTAGGACCCCAGACCCCTCCGCAGTTTTATGCAAGCCAACTGGGCCCCTCTGGCACCAATTCCGGTGTGGGTGGGCCTGTGTACCCGGCAGGACCTTCCTCCTCAGTCAGTGACCCAAAGCTCTATTTCCCGGGGGTGGGACCCTGAGTTAGGCACGGTGCCTTGCTTCACAATTGCCGATTTGCTGGCTCTGCCGGTCGCCAACCTCCAGCTGGGGGCCACCAACCACCGCAGGTTGTGCGCCCAGGGTCCGCCCGCTGCAGTCCTGCGTGCAGCCCAGGTTGCTCTGCTCTCTGCTCCGTGTCCCTTGCCTGGCTGAATCTGCGCCTCCTACCGGTCTGGATGAACATGTCTAATTTTAACTCCTGGGGTGTCTGACTTCCATACAGATCAATTTTCTGTCAGTTCTGGTTGTTATTTTGTTTCTATATTGTTGTTGTCCCTATGTTGGTTGTGCGAGGAGGCACGGTGGGTCTACCTATGCCTACCTATGCCTCCATCTTGGCCAGAAGCCCCCTAGGATCTGATTTGAAACAAAGGCTTTAACATACACATCACTTGCTAGACTTACAACTTTTTACCTTAAGCTAAAATTTTTCAAGTCTTGAGTCCCCTATTACTATCACTATCACTTTCAATGGGGGGAGTAGGCAGGCTGTCATGTAAGCATGCTCACTGGCTTGGGGCAAGTAATCTGTAGAGAGAGCAGTGTAATTGACAGAAAGCAATCCCAGAGGGAAATGGAAAGTATACAATTATAACTGCTTAAGTGGAGAAAAGAGCCCTATTTAAAAACAAAACAAAACAAAAAACAAAAAAGTGACTACAAAAGGCCTACCATACATGGTTGAAATTTCTTAACCTGAGTTTTTAATTTTGAAAAATAATTCGTTTCTGCCCTGCCCAGGGTGGCTCACTGGATCGAGTGCTGGCCTATGAACCAAAGGGTCAGTCACTGGTTTGATTCCCAGTCAGGGCACATGCCTGGGTTGCAAGCCAGGGCCCCTGTTTGGGGTGAGCAGGAGGCAACCACACATTGATGTTTCTCTCCCTCTCTTCCCCTATCTCTAAAAAATAAATCATTTGTTTCCCAGCTACTTTTTCCACTTCTGTGTATTTTATCTGCATTTAAGTGCTATGTTGCTCCCACCCCATCCCCCAATCTCGGTAAGGTTCAAGTCCCACTCAATTACCACCACTCCCACAAAGCTCCTTTTGATCTTCTAGTAATGCTTTGTCAACAGCTTAACCCTACATCTCACAATACCTTAGGAGGCCACCTGTTTTTAAAGTGCACTTCTTTTTGTGTATGAGCACATCTATCCACGTTTCTATTCCCCATTTTACCTTGAACATTGATTTTAATGACCTACCTACCAGCCCGGACCATAAATGTGGGGTCAAATTAGCTTGGGCTGAAGATCTGCCCTCCTCTAGAGCTAAAGGAAACTTCCTAGCCAATGACCAGGTCCTGCCAGAATAGGACTGGCCTCTTGGCCTCTTGGCCTCTTGGAACTCGGAGGCGTGAAACCTGATCTGTACTCATGATCAAGAGCAACCCACACACTCTAAATACAGGCGCACGCCTTCAACAGTTCTCCCAAATTTCCCTCCTTTCCCGTCTCTTCACGTTAAATCACAGGAAAGGAAGCAGAATTCCTTCCGAGTAACTGTCACTCAAAGCCACGGAAGCGGCAGGCAATGAGAAAACGTGAGAAATTTGGAGGCAATCACTGAGTGGGAAAAGCTAGAATGACCTTAACCCTCCAGGTCCCCCGGTTTCCTTCCCCCGCCCCACGTTGCGCAGCTCAAGCACAGCACGTCCACCGCGCGAGCCCCGGTTCGGCCCCGCCCCACCCTGGCCTAATGCCCGCCTGCCAGCGCTGGGTTTTAAGGCAGCTCGGAGGCTGCTCACACTGGTGGAAAAGAGTAGCCGCACTGGCGGCTCAGCACGGTGTCCCGAGTGCTGCAGCCGACTGCCGAGCAAACTCGGGTCATCTTGCTACGTGGGGCTGCGCTGTCGAAGTTCCCGGGGATGGCAAAAATCATGGTGAATCTCGCCCCGCCTCTAAGATCTTCATACGTGGGGAAGGCGGGCTGTCAAGTTCGGCGCAGGGCTCTCATCCTTCCTTCCGGTGGGCGCTGCGCTGAACGCCGTGAGCAATCACGGGTCACGCACGTCACGTCGCAGCAGCCAATCGGAAAGGCAGGGGAACTCACTAGGACGAGCACTTCCTCGCTTCCCTCTCTGTTCCAGGGTGGTGAGGGGGTTTGTTGTAACTGGCATTTTCTGCTGTTTTCCCTCCCTGTGGTTAAATCCAGTGCCATCGCTGTTCTGGTGAGGCCACGCCTGAGGGTGCGAAGCGGAGTGGCAGGACGAACGCTGAGGCGAGTTCGGGGGCAAGCGATGGGTCTCCGGCCGCAAGCTCTAAAAGGGAATGGAGGACTTGATGGAAAGAAGAGATAAACGCGTGTGCCCTAGAAATATTGAAGACAAATTGGGCCAAAAGTACATTTACTAAGAGGGATATATATACACACACACACGTATATATTTTTTTGCGTTTTACTTGGTCGTTTCCTGTTGCGGAGATAACGTAGGAACTGTTGGTATGGTCGGGTATATAGGTATGTGACTCCAAAGGAGCATAAATGAGTCTAATAGGAGAAGACGTCGACTTTCAGTTCAACGACCAGCTTTTTTGTAAGACCCTTTGAAACAATGCAGGAATTAAGAAGGAAATAAGGTAAGGTCCTTGGGGTTTTGGTAAGCTCAGGGTCTAGTGGGGACTCGTCAATAGCAGTCTTAGGAGGGACAAGAGAGAAGGGTTTTGTTTAAGGTGTGGGGCATCATAGAAAGCTTTCAGGAGTGGGAACATCTTAGGACGATGCTGTATGTTTACGGTATGCAATTGCAATTTTCATAGAAAAACAAAGTGGGGCCAGTTAGGGCATAATTTCTACTTTGCGTCTTGGAAGAGCTCCTTAGCATATTAGGTGGCTTACTTATTTCCTCCTTAACAAAAATGTTTGTAACTTCTTCGTTTCCTTCTCTTGCTCGCAAGAATGATTCCAACATGTCCAAGCAATATTGCTTCTTTTTCCCCGTTTTGTTACTTCGTTCAGATTCCAGTCAAAAAGACTCAGCTCAAGGTATTATTTATGGACATCTACTTTCAATTATAATATGCTTATATTTTATTTGACTGAAAGTCATAGAGCTTTTGGTTATATAGCTTTCTTAAAAGTCACATTTGGGGAAAATTGGTCCATGCAGAATGAGCTTGCTTGGCGTGCAAAGGGTAGGACACGGATTGATTGATTGATTGATTGATAAAGATTTTATTTATTTATTTTTTGGAGAGTAGGGAAGGGAGAGAGAAAGTGGGAGAGACTCGTGTGTGTGTGTGTGTGTGTGTGTGTGTGTGTGTGTGTGTGTGAGAAACACCATTCTGTTGCCTCTCGCACGCCCCCTGCTGGGGACCTGGCCCACAACCCAGGCATGTGCCCTGACAGGGAATGGAACCACCTTTCTGTTCACAGGCCCATGCTCAAACCACTGAGCTACACCAGCCAGGGCTGGACCTGTTTTTCTCATGAGTCTATACCTAAGGGTGGAACTGCTGGGTAATATGCTAACTCCTCATGTCCAAGCTCTTGAGGAACGCTAGCAGAACTGTTTTTCCAAAGTGGCTGCACCAGTTTACATTGCCACTTGCAGTGGATGAGAGTTCCAGTTTCTCCACGGTCTCGTAGGTGCGAAGTGGGAGCTCATTGTGGTGGTCGCCCTAATTTTAAGGACTCAGAGTTTGCAAGGAACCTGCTAGAAGATGCTCCTTGAGTGCAGAGACAATGCCTAAGGTGAATTTGTCTTTTCGGTCCCTGGTACACAAATAGATATGTGTCATATGTGTTCTGAACAAACCTCCTGTCCAACCAGTTGTGCATTTCAAAGAAGCAGGGCTTGTGGGGAAACCCTATGCAATTTGAGAATCTTGAAAACAAGCAGTGATCAGCATGGAGAAGTAGTCTTAATGCCCTCCTACCCCATCAAAGGGAACTTTAAATGGAGACCACCATTGGGTGTAGGTGTATTAAAACAGGAAGGCTGGTGGGGCTAGATTTTACAGATGGAAGTGGAGCTCTGGGCAAAAGGGCTTCTGTTCAGCTGGGTTCAGAAGTAGGTAACCTGCTGAGAACCTAGGCGGAGGTGGGCCTCGGGGGGCCGGAGAGGGTACCAGGAATGAATCCAGGCACTCGGTTTTCACTTTTTTTTTCTTAATTTTTTTATTTTAGTTTATTCAGTACAGTTTCTATCCTTTATTCCCATTCCAGCCCACCCACCCATTCCTCCCCTCCTCCCTCCCCTTTCCAACCCCCCTAGTTTTGTCCATGTGTCCTCTATATTTGTTCCTGTAAACCCTTCCCTTCTCCCCTGAAATTCCCTCCCCTCTCCCCTCTGGTCACTAAACTATGGTACATTTACACAATGGAATTCTATGCAGCTGAAAGAAAGAAGGAGCTCCTACCCTTTGCAACAGCATGGATGGAGTTGGAAAGCATTATGCTAAGCGAAATAAGCCAGGCAGTGAAAGACAAATACCATATGATCTCGCCTTTAACAGGAACCTAAACAACAAAACAAAGAACCAAGTAAAATATAACAAAAGACACTGAAATAGAGGACAGGTTTTCACTTTTTTAAAGGTAGAGTGAACGTAAAGGTGTTGCCAGTCGCCTCAGAGTACAGAGAAAAGAGGGCTTCTTTTCCTTCTCTGCTCAGTTGGATTCCAGGTGTTGATGTTCTCTTGAAAGATGAAACAGTGGCTGTCACATTATTCTGGTGCATTCTTTGTATTACTGCAGAACAGATTTACTCGAATGTAGACTGCTTAACTGAAAGTCACTAATCCAGGGAAGCCACAAGGGGTCACTGCCATGGGTATTGTTGGTGTACTTGTGGATAGAAAAGTTTGTCCTTCGTTATAAATGGATTTTTTAGTTGAGTTTTACTATATTTATCACTTTTGCATGATTTTTGTTACTAGTTTTTATTGTTTTATGGATGACAGAGGTCCTCATTTTGATCATTTGATTATATCTTTGCTTCCCCTAATAACTTCATATCCAGTGATTAAACCTTTTCACTGCTGTTCACATAATGAACTGTTGTGATTACTGAACATGTTAATGAGGATATGTAAGCTATTTTAAAGATATTATTTGCAAAAGGCATTGATTGACTATTACACAAAGTAATTTAACTGAAAACATGTCTTTCCAGGAATTACATTGTTAGAGATGTCAGAAAAGGATTCCTGGGCCTTGGAAAATGACTCGAATATGCGGAGGAGGTAGTGTATCTTTCAGTCTTAAATGTAGTAAGTACTTCTGGCACAATAACGATGAGTTGGAAACGAAGCGTTGTCCAACTAAAAGAAAATGGATTTATTAAGGTGAAATCTATTTTGTTGTCCTGATATAATGAAGTATATTTCTAGTAACTGATTTACATTCTTGCTGAATTTTTCATCCCTTTAGATCTCTGGGTTGTTGTGGGATTTTTTATTTTTATTATTATTTTTTTCTTCAGAAAGCTGTGGAGTTTTGAAATTATTGGTGACCAAAGATAAAGGCAATTCTGAATTTTAGACCTTTTCAGCTAATAAATAAGTTGTACATTTTACATTTTGGATATGGATTGGGGCCCTCTGTATTACTTATATACCACTATGTAACAAATTACCCAAAACTTAGTAGCTTAAAATAACAAACACTTATGGTGTGGGGAGGGGGCCATCTGCTTCCAAACCATCCCACTTGGCATGTCTCAGGTTTTTTGTTTCTTTAATCCTCACTGGAGGATATGTTTATTGATTGCGAGGGGGAGAGACAGAAATGTCAGTGTGTCTCCTCCCATACATGGACTAAGCAGGGATTGAACCTGCAATCTGGGTATGTGCCTTGACCGGGAATGGAATAGGCAACCCTTTGCTTTGCAGAGGGTTCCCAACCAACTTGACCCACAGCAGTCAGGATCCTCTTGCTTTTTTTCTTAAAGTTTTAAAACTTCTGATCATTGGAAACCTTGTCTGGTAACAAAAGCATTACACATAAAGCAAGGCATAACCAGTTTTGGAATGTACTGAAGTACGATTACCCTTTCCTGTACCAGGTCTGATGGTGAGAGTATGCCTGTAAGTTTCCATAACACAAGCTGTGCAAAGTAGATAGATGATATACTTGAGATTATCTTTGTTGTGGGTTTTTTTCTGATCAGTGAAATTAGGGCTTTTATCTCCTCTATCTGAGAGAATTGAAATGTATAGAAATGTGCATGTATTGTGTATTTTTTAAAAGATGGCTAGGTACTGAAAACCTTATGACTAGAGCATAAGTTAAAAATAAGAAAGCATAAATGTCCAATGATTAAACTTTTTCCACTGCTGTTCACATCATGACTTGTTGTGATTAATGTATGTGGATGAGGACATAATGGAAAATGCAAAGTGTGAGGGTCATAATAGGTATGCGTTCTTGTACATTGATTTACCTGTGAATTTGTTTTCATTTAGGAATAAAGTTGCAGGATGTTTTTCTTAAGAAAACATTTGTATGGTTTATCTGATCAAGAAGTCGAAGATTTATTTAATAAGGTAAGAAGTTTGTAAATTAGTTTGGATAAATCATTTAAAAAACTGAGCCAAAAAATGGACATTTGAGCAGAATTTTGATACTGTACTCAATTAGTATTTTTTTCCTTCATTCAGCTTTCAAAAGTAAATATGATTTCAAAGATAGTATAATTTTCTGAATCAATAGATCAGTTTAAGAACAGGCCGTTGGTTGTGGGGGGGCAGGCCTTTTAACCAGTCATCTTTTCTTAAAAATAATGACATAATCCTCTCAGCCCCTGAAATTCTCAGAGATCAGATGTTCTGGGGTTTACATTTGCTGAACTACTACACATTTTATAAGTACTCTTTGATGTGCCAGTGGGTGATCATCCTATGACTTGAGCTTTGTTCAAGTCATAGGCAAGTGGTTGCAAGTTGGGAATCTCAAATCTAATACCAGGTTAATTTGTCATTAATTAGGCATGTTGTCTGAGGGTTTTCTCAAATATGAGAAATATAAAGGGGGGAAATTCTGTAAATACTCAATGTTAATTTAATTCATTCATTCATTCTCATTCTCTCTCTCTCTCTCTCTCCCTTGCTCTTCATTTAGAGAGAGGAACATTGTTCCATGCGCCAGAGATACATCAACTGGTTGCCTCTCGCACGCCCCCTAGTGGAGTCCTGGCCCACAACCCAGGCATACCTCTTGACAGGCAATTGAACCAGCAATTGAACCAACAAGCTTTCAGTTTGTAGGCCGGCTCTTCACCCACCAAGCCACACCAGCCAGGGCAAGCTAATTTTCTCTTAAAGGTTGATGTAAACTTTGGCCCTGAATGAAAAGAGTTACCAAGTAAATGAATTAAAAAACCAAACTGATTGCTTTTTCAGCCTTTTTGGCTAAGATAAAGTGAAAGTCAAAACTAAAACAACATTGATGGGATGGATGCACCTCTTTTACAGCAGTAAACATGGCACTGGTTGTTGTGGAACAAGCTGTAAGTACACATGGTCTTGCGCATTGTGATGATTGTAAAGTTTTATAATCTGGACAACAGTAGTTTTTGCAGACCTCAAGTTCATTTAAAGGAGCGAAGGGGGCCTAAGTTGTCAAGAAAAATATTTCTGGATTGTCTACAAATCCTAATTGGAAGCATTGTGTCAACATTCCTCTAGTTCCAAAGAGTCTAGCTCAGAGTCTTGGAACTAGCATTCCTTTGAGAACTAGAATTCCATTGAGAAGCTTTAAGTTTTATGTAATCTAAGATTAGGCTTGGCTAGTAGTTAACTAAATTTTTTTTTTTAAATGTTCTCAAATACATGCTTTTTTTTTTTAAGATTTTATTTATTTATTTTTAGAAAGGGGAATGTAAGGAGGAGAGAGAAACATCAATGTGTGGTTGCCTCTCATGTGGTCCCCACTGGGGACCTGGCCCGCAACCCAGGCATGTGCCCTGACTGGGAATCGAACCTGCAATGCTTTGGTTTGTAGCCTGCGCTCAATCCACTGAGCTATGCCAGCCAGGGCGTAGTTAACTAAATTTGATGAAAGAATTTCAGGGGAGAAGGGAAGGGCTTACAGGAACAAATATAGAGGACACATGGACAAAACTAGCGGGGTTGGAAAGGGGAGGGAGGAGGAGAGGAATGGGTGGGTGGGCTGGAATGGGAATAAAGGATAGAAACTACTGAATAAACTAAAATAAAAAAATAAATAAATTTGATTAAAGATTGACTGTGAACTAATACAAGGTTTTCTTTTTAGACGCATGTAGTTCTTACTTTGCACCGTTCCAACATGCATTTTTCACAGCTAACTAACACCAGCCCCCAACATGGTGGAAATTCAGTTACCAATTATTAACTGAATTGTTACATAAACTTTGCAGCTCACTCTTTATTCCATAAACCGTTCTGCAAATAAAAGATGTGCATCATGATCAGAAGCCAGTTGCATCACTTCTTTGAAAGTCTGTTGGTGGTAGGTCAATTGAACACAGCTAGTAAAGAGTAGTTGTATTGCTTCCTTGTCTTCTTGTGATAAACCTGTATGACATTTTATAAAAGTGGATAATCAAAAGAGGGAATTGGTCCACAAAGAGGGCAGCAGTAAGGAAGCAAAAAGTGATAACACTGGAAGTGAAATTGAATGTGGTTAGATTTGGAAATGCTGACAGCAAAGCAAAGATAAGGCGAGAACTAGGCCTACGTGAGGCTACCATACAAACCATATTTTAAAAGCCTGATAAATGTAAAAACTAAGGTCAAGTTGCTGCAACCTCTTTTAGCTTAAGTTGCACTAGGAAGAGAAAGCTGCTTATGGCTGAATTGGAGCATTTTCTTCTACTTTAGGTTGAGGACTGTAATGAGAAGCAAATCCCAATCAGTTTCACTAGCATTCAGGCCAAGGTATCTTAGTGCTGCACTGAAGGGGAAGGTAATTACAAGGAGACAAAAAGAACATTGTATTGCCATTAAAAGCTGGTTGTATCGTTTCAGAATCCTGCATGAGTTGATTAACCTTAAACCATCTGGTGAAACTACAAGCTCAGGTTAAGGATGCTACTGTGAAATTTGCACCCAGATGCCAAGAGTTCCAGACAGTGCTGGCTCCTCACAGGCAAGACAGCTGTGCGAAAAACTGCAGGATGTGGATGGAACGTAAATGGAGTTCTAGAAGTAGTAGATGACTCCGGGAAATTGACACTGCCTCCATTGAAGAAGAAGTGCTGGGTATGCAGCCAGAGGAACTAAGTGAGGAAAGGGGTTGTGGCATGAAGGATGAATGTGTCTCAGAGGAAGTGATGCAGATGAGAAACTTCACTAAAGGAACCCTGTG
This sequence comes from Trachops cirrhosus, assembly GCA_028533065.1. Lineage (NCBI taxonomy): Eukaryota > Metazoa > Chordata > Mammalia > Chiroptera > Phyllostomidae > Trachops > Trachops cirrhosus. The sequence goes on along the minus strand of CM052538.1, from coordinate 94,543,951 downwards.
ATTTTTCTGCCATTGAAAGCGCAAACAGAACTTCAGAAGCTGGTCCAAACCTGCCATGGCATAGAAAGGAAGCTCATAAAGAAATAAAACACTGTAATTCTCAATGTTTAATGTTTTAAATATTTTACTTTTTTTTTTACATTTATAATCAACATAAAGAGAGCTTACTGTTTTGATGTAAGGTCACAGTAATTATAGATTAAGATTGCTTTCCACAACTTAGGCTAGGGAGTCTTTATATTTCACCAAATATAAATACAGCGTCTAGAAACGGGTATATACATTTGAGCCTTACCGGAACCAATTATAGTTGACATTTTTCAAGTTGCCTTTTTGTCCTACTATATCAAGCTTTGAATAATTCATAATACTTACATGTCTCATTTTTTTTTACTTAGGGTATTAATCCAATTGTAGGCTGAATCCTAGTAGAACAGGGTTTGGCAAACTTTTCCTGTAATGGGCCACACAGTAACTACTTTAGGTTTTGTGAGTCTCTTGTGGCTACTCTACTTAACCTGATGGCCCAGAAGCAGTCATAGGCCATGGAGCATGGCTGTGTTCTCTTAACCTTAAGGGATATTTCTTCAACAAAGTGAGTTTATTCTGGGGAAGCAAATTTCAGTTTGAGACATTTGGTCTGGTGGTGAACCAAGTGCAAATCCAGAGAACAAAGGTGAAGAAAGAACAGGGGGTTGGAGTGGGGTATTTCGGAGGGGTTGTTGTAACCAGTTGATTGGAGCCAAGAGTTTGCAGTATACTGTTTTTGGCTGGTTGTTGGGGAAAGACATAGTACTTCCTGCCAGAGTAGCAGAGTAAGACATCTTCCTGTTCAAGGGGGAAAGTGCCTTTTCCTGTTGGGAGAGATGGACCAGTGGAAGGGACTAAGCTCCCCCTACAGGCCCTCAACTACACCTTATATGAGGGTTCTGTTTATTAAAGAGTTACTTAAAACTTCATGTACACTGACATTTGAATTTCATATAATTTTCTCATCATGAAATAATTTTCTTTTACCCAGAGAAGTTTTTGTGTTTATGATACTCTTAGCTCATAGGGCCTTACAAAAGTGGGTGGGGATGGGGAGATTTGTAGTTGGACATATATGTAAGAGGAGCATGTAGTTGGACCGTATGATTACCTTTCAAATGTAAAGCCATCTGCTTTAATAGGATTACCTGAGAAACAGGAAGATTACTTTTTAAAATTACAGGATCCAGCTACCTTGCCAATTGCGTTATCAGAAAGAGTGATTTTAATACAAAAGAGTAACAGATTGGGATCACAGGAATCATACTTCTAAGAACTAACATTTCTAGAGCAGTGACTGAGCCAGTCACTTCGAGCACTGAGCAGGCATCATCTCTGAGTCCACAAACATACCATCCCTACTTTGCAAACCTCAGGAGATTCCATTCACTCAAGGGCCAAGAACTGAAGAATGGGCACAGTAGGCTTCCTAAGCGTAGGTCATGGTGCACCTCACCCAAGTGACCTGCCCTGGTATACAGCTCTACACTGAGGGCCTCAAGGCCTAGGGGTGGCAGAATGACCCAGTGGTTGCCAGGTGTGTGCTCTGGAGCCAGACAGCTCTTCTGTTTCTATCCCAATTTGCCTTCAGTTCCTTAGCTCTGTGCTTGTTTGCTCACCTGTAGAATCATCACGGTAATAACCACCAACTTGACAGATGTTTTTTCTATGCATTGGACAAGGTTCCAAATCTTCCTGAAGGAACTCATTTAATGGGGACGCCAGAGTCTCCCTTACATGGAAGTATCTGTATAGTGCTCAAAAGCCCTGCCTGGCGAAGACTAAGAGCTCTATAAATGCTAGCTTTAATGGAGAAGCTAGTCTGTGGCTCTGCCAGTGCTAGGTCCCTCAGTTGAGCTCACTGCTAGGTCTTAAGAGCATTGACACATGGAAGGCACTTGGTCAACCTCAGTGGTGGTAGCCAAAGTTCAGACTGTGCAGACATCCTCAGTCTCCCAGAGAAGAGCAGCTGGATCATCAAGAGCTCCAGAGGTACGTGCTTCTCAGTTCCATAATACCAGGCACACAGTGCAGCTAACACTCCTCATGTTTGCCCTGGAGGGCCCGGGCTGATCTCCCATGAGGTCTGCCACCAGGTTCAGCTGCCAGTCCCTGGGCTTCCTTCCCCTTGCTGTTCCAGGTTCTCAGCAACCACCTCAGCCATTCATCCAGGTTACCTGGACACTTCACCTTGAAGGCATCGATGTTCGTCTCAGACACTTCAAGGTGAGGAGTCAGCCTTCTCCAGCTCTTCCCTGGGTGATCACAGATTACATAGGATGTCGAATGCAGCACTCAAGTATTCCTGTTCCTGCATGACTTGGCCGGCTATGGCGGCTTCAAGGTCACCCAGGAACCACAGAGAGGTCTTGGCTTCACAGGGAGGCCAGCACGTGGTGTGCTCAGGATCCATCTCACCCCATGAGGAGAGGTTGAGGCTGCTCTGTCTGCACTCCAACTTCCTATTGCCCATGGGGCCATGGCACAGGAACTTGAGCTCAACCAGTTCACTGACTGATCAGATGACCTTTTGTTCTGCAGGAGGACACCCAACCAACTGAGCCACCCTGGTCAGAGCCTGGTTAACATACCTCTATAATGAGCCTTATCCAGTCCTGGCCAGCGTGCGTTGGTTGCAGCAATGTCCCATAAGTGGATTCTGTCCCTAGCAACTCAGCACAAAGATGTTTCTCTCCATCTCTCCCTCCCTTCTCTCCCTAAATTCAATAAGCATGTCCTTGGATGAGGACTTTAAATACAAGTAAGTGGAGATTGGGCTGGGGTGGGGGAAAAGGCAGAAAACTACTTGAACAACAATAAAAACACAACCAAATAACCCTTAACTACCTTCAAGAAAGCACACATTCCTAACTATCCTGTAATCCACCACCAACCCCCACCTTGCTTATTTTCTTCTGTTCCCTTTTTAATTTCAAATACAGTTTTTAAAATTTGCAATACTTATTCTCTGGAGCATTTGTGATCTTGCTCCCAGACATAAGTCTTCACTTTGGCTCCAATAAACTCATAAAAATTCTCTACACATTTGGACATTTCTGACATAAAGAGCCATATTTTACTTTTGGTGTACAAGAAAGAGAAACATTCCTTCCAATGAAGGCACTTAGGGCTTTAGGAAAGAGACAGTTGATTGGTCCCTAGTAAAAAGAGACCTGGTCTAGAAGCGAGAACTTGTTGAATCTATGTTCTGGTACTTTAGCAAGTGATTTGCCTCTGGTTGTACTTTCTTCACTGGAAATAATTTCCCCCTAATTTAGGAACAACATCCAGGCAGCACACTAATTAGATGCCAGGCTCTCATTAAACTATTTAATAAAGTTCCAGTAACTAGAGGCAAATGCTAATAGATCTCAAATTGTACCATAGGATATTAACGGAACACCTTGCCCATAATGCCTCTTGGGTGTGGCCAGATCATATGGATTTCAAGCTCCCAAAACACAATGTTACAGAACCAGCTAAGAAGTTTTAAGAACTTGATCGTAAGTTACTGTCCCTGCAGCTAAGACCCTTGTAGCCCGATTTTCACGTGGTTTTTATCTTCAAACCCTTGTGCATAAAGAGGTGCGCTCACCAAGGGCAAGGGAAGGAAACAAACCTCAGGATTCCTTTGGTTTGGTTAGAATTTTTGTTTGTGTTATAACTGTTGCCAGATTGAAAGTTTGGCAGGTTTTAACTGAGGACTACTGTCGTTCAGCCAGTATTGGTTTATTTTATGGACAGTGGTCGCCAATCTCAGCCTATACTTCAGAGAAAGTCTCATGAATGCTGTAAGTTTTTGCTAATAAATCATAAGATGTTAAATTACGGGGCAGGTGCAAAATAGATCAAAGTATTGCCTGGGCTTGTGGGTATTATAAACTTTTCTGTTTGCACAAGGAACTAATTTTATGTAGGTATTTCAGTGATGGTGTGTGGTAAAAAAAAATCTTTTTTCTAAACTGTCTTATGTAAATATAGAAAACTGAACTGTGATTGTCTTTGTCGGCAACTGTAACTGTTTTTAATTTATAATTAGAGACTCCTCCTTGTATTATACTATACAACATTTTCTGTACATACCAACTGTTCCAAACTTGGCTAAAAAGTTTACTCCTCTTTGATTTGTGGTTCTTCCGTGCTCCTTGTTTCTCCTTGTCCCTTAATTACACCTCTGGGAAAGGCTTGTAGGCTGTAAGAACTTACATGAGATTTGCCATGGATTTAGAATTATACTGCTAAATTTCACATAAGTAGGGTCTTTTCTGAAACTAATAACATAAAAATAAAAGAAGTTTGTAAACTGTAAAGAGCAGTGATTGTTAAGCTTTTGGGATTCTGCTCTCTTTTGAGGGTCTGATGAAGATACTGGGTCATTGTCCCAGAAAAATGCACACACGTAGGATTTTCTGTATAATTTCATGAGGTTTGCCAATCCCAAGTTAAAAACTCACGTGAGGTGATGTTATTAAATTGTTTTTCCATTGTTTTTAGAAATGTCATTCTTGAATAGGTTCATTTCAGCTCAAAAAGTTTATATTTGTTAGACTCCAGATAAGTATGACACTTTCCAGTTCAGTGATCAGTTGCTTCTCTGGTTTTGGTTGAGTGAGATGAGCCTAGAACATTGATCAAACCAAATAACTTCTGTTGAACAAATGTGCCCATCATGATGAGATGTTTTGCCCACACAAGACTGGGTATTTTTACTAAAGGCAGTGCGAGCTAGGGACTGTATTTCTGGTTCGGGAGTCGACATTTCCAATTCTATTACCATCTACACTTTTTACTTTCTGACATGTAGGTCCTTTCTCTGTGTCGCATTGTAAGGTTGGTATTTTTTGGAGAATAGTACTGTTTTGTTTTAATATTGTTTCACAAAATTATCATTTAGAAAATGAGCAGAGCCCTGCTCAGTAACTCAGTTGGTTAGAGCATCATCCTGGTACACCAAGGTTGTGGGTTCTATCCCCAGGGACATAGAAGAATCAAGTGATGACTGGATAAACAAGTCAAACAACAAATTGATGTTTCTCTCTCTCTCTCTCTAAAAAAAAATTTAAAAAATAAGAAAAAGAAAATGAGCAGAAAGAAAAAAGTTTCCACTTAACTGCATGCAGTTATTGTGGAATGTTGGATGAAAATAATAAGAGTTCTAGTCTGGAACATAAATTTTCTTCAGTAGATGTATTCATGAACATTCACAGGGATAAACATTTTATTTTGTTTTTAATCCTCACTGGAGGCTATATTTGTTGGTGAGAGAGAGAGAGAAAGATAGAGAAACATCAGTGTGAGAAGAGAAGAACGGATTGGTTGCCTCCCATATGCACCCAACCAGGAACAAAAACCTTAACCTAGGTTTATACCCTGACCAGGAATCAAACCCACAACCATTT
>CM052538.1:94519873-94538022 GCA_028533065.1 Trachops cirrhosus | reverse complement strand
AAAGGTACGAAGAATAAGTAGCATAGATTGTAGGTAGAAAATAGACAGGGGGAGGGCAAGAATAGTAGGGGAAATTTAGAAGCTAAAGAACTTATGACACATGGACATGAACTAAAGGGGGGGAATGGAAGTGGGAGAGGGCGTTCAGGGTGGAGGGGAATGAAGGGGGGTAATGGGACAACTGCAATAGCATTATCAATAAAATATATTTTAAAAAAGAAAGAATTTGGATGGAAAGGATCACCTGGATTTTCCCTGTGAGATCCAATTCTACTGTTAAGAGGCTAAGTTACTGTAAAGTAAAATCTACCTCTGATGGTTAAAATATAATGAAAAGATTCTGGAAGAAAAAAAAAACAAAAAACAAAATAGACAGGGGGAGGTTAAGAATAGTATAGGAAAAGGAGAAGCCAAAGAACTTACATGTACAACCCATGGACCTGAACTAAAGGAGGGAAATGCAGGTGGGAGAGTGGTGCAGGGCGGAAGCGAATAAATGGCGGGGAATGGCAAACTGTAATAGCATAATCAATAAAATATATTTATAAATTAAAAAATAAAAATTTGTAAATAAATTGCAATTACTATTTATAAATTTTTAAAATATGTCCATTAAAAAAGTGTGTCTGAATTTATTTAGGTTACTTAATGAAGATTTGGCACAGGAAGAGCTGGATCACTGTAAATTTTACAATTCAAGGTTGGACACAAAATTGGCGCTGTTCAACAGCGCCAATGGACCATAGCCTGGGGAAAAATGATTGGTATTTCTAGGACACAGAAGTAAGTGACATGTCCCAGAGACCTTTAACTTTCATCAGTGGCTTGTACAAAGCCCAGCCCCTTGTGTGGTTAGAATTCAAGCTTACCTTAAATCAATGAAAGGACATCCCACCACATTTTTACCTTAATCAAAGAAGCATCTTCATGTAAAGTCAGAGACACTCAGATGCTTAGGAGGAGAAACAGCAGGGAGAACCTGTGTTTCCACTAATTCTCCAGAACATATAAACTGAAGACATCCTGCTAATGTGTAAGAAAATCTGGGGAGCACCTTAGACATCAACCCCATCAGAGGCTCCGTAAAAATATCTTGTCATCACATCCACACCTAAGGGTGTGGATCTAAGACTACTAGCTGGTTTTATTCACATTTTAGAAAATTCAAATTATTCTCAACATTTGTTTAAGTTGGCCACTTAGGTGCTTAATACCTATTAGTGTAAAAGAAAGTGTAAAGAAGGAAAGGAAAGAGGTAAGTTGGTTGCTTGGCTGACTACTATTAAAAAGTTTTAGTAAATTCTATGTACCCAAAAAACTCAGTTAATCAGCACACAGAACTAGTAACATTTTCACTAGAGGAAGAGTATTTTACTTTCATTCAGTAAATGGTCACTGAACCCACTTATCATATGCCAGGGACAGTCCTAGGGGCTAAGAATCCCTGTCCAATCAGAAGTTACCATCTAGGCAGTACCCCAAGAGTCAAAATTCAGTGATATATGCTCTGAGAAGGTGCAGTGGAAGCTGTAAGAGGTGACCTAAGCCAGTTGTGGAGGTCAGGGAAGGCTTTCTGGGGGAAGTGCTACCCAAGATGAAACATGAACATCGTCTCAGGGCAAACAGCAATGTGTGAAGGCCATAGAAGAGAGCGGGCACAACACAATACAGGAAAATGAAAGAAATCCAGCATACGAGGGAGAAGTGAGAAGGAGGAAGTAAGACCCAGATCAAGCTGAGGCTGGGCCATGTTAAAGATTCTGACTCTGTTCAACAAGTAAGAGGCATTCATCTATTGAAGGGTTTTGAGTGGGAGGTTGACATGATGAGATGTGAATTTTAGAATTACCACTGTGAACTGTAGAATTGAGAGTGTAACAGAGAAAGGGAAATGTTCAAGACACAGACTTCTGTTTTTAAGAACTATTAGCTCCCAGAATCGTTGGAAGGAATGAAGAAAGAGAGCCTAGCTGAACTTTCAGGGAGAATTTCCTAAAAAATGAGCCAAGAAGGCATATGCTGTTCCCAGCATGATTAGGAAACTGAGGATGCTGCTCCAGAGCTACCTACCAGCTTGAGGCCAGGCACCTAGCAGGCCAGAGTCTGCTGCAGGAATCCAGGTGAGAGAGGACAGTAGCTGGAACCAGAATTATAGTGGGAGTGAAGAGGAGTGCAGGGACTTGTGACTTAGCAAGAAGAAGAATGAATGGAGAAGGCAAGGGAGAGTAAGACATGACACCCAGGTTTCTGAATTGAAGCAACAGGATGGGAGAATCCATTACTAAAGTAGAGTAAACAAAGGAGAACTGGGGCTGTGAAATGGGTAGGGAGTTTTGGATTTAAGAAGTCAAGATGCATGAGGAATATGTCCATAGTCGACTGGAATCAGGGGCAGAGTCACAGTGAACTGGAGCCACGGGCAGGCATGAGTTCATCCAGGGACAGTATCCAAGTCAGATGGAAGGCCCAGGATGCAATCCTGAAGAACACCACTAACACTTAGAGATGGGTGGAGGAAGGTTAGACCAATAAAGAAGCCTGAAAGAGAGGCAGGAGCGACAGAAAAAAATGGAAAGAATGCAGTATCAGGGAAGTGAAGGAAGCACAGGTCAACAGTGCTAAACACTGCTGAGAGATTCAATCAAGATAAGAACCAAGATCTCAAAAAGAAATTGCTGTGACCTTTCAATGGGATAGAGAGTAAGAGAAGAATGCCCACTGACCTGCTCTGTTTATCACCAAACTAGAACTTCTGGCCATCATCATTTTTAAAAAGAAGAAGAAAAGGAAAAAGAGAAGAAGCAAGACAAGGAGAAAAAGAAAACAAGAGGAATAAAAGATCCGAAGGGAAGAAACAAAACATCTTATTTGTGTTTGATATAAATATTCACATAGTATCAGAGATAGAGTCACAAAGAATCAGCATATTATTGGAAGTAATTAGAGATTCAAGGGTTAATAGTCAAAAGATAGTTTTTAAAGAATCAGTAATATTTCTCCACCCCAGCAACAACTAGAAAATGTAATAGAAAGGTATCCTCCAAGAGAGCAACAAAATCTGGGGGATGTGACTATAGTTAATAATACTGCATGTATATTTTAAAATTGCTGAAGAGTAGATCTTAAAAGTTCTCATCACAAGAAAAACAGATTTGTAACTATTTGTGGGGATAGGTGTTAACTAGACCTACTGTGGTGATCATTTATTGTGACTTATACAGATGTCAAATTGTTATGTTGTACACCTAGAATTAATATCATGTTATATATCACTTACATCACAATAAAAAGACTTTAGTTCTAAATTAATCTATAAATTAAATTCAATCTTATCATTGGTTTTATATTATTATTATTTAGAAACTCAAATTTATTTCAAATGCACATGAAAGAGTAATGGTTTATAAAAGCTAAGTCATAACTTTAAAAAAAGTCAAAAAAAGATGAACTTGTCCTGTGAGATAGCAAACAGAGTTCTGAGACAGATCCAAGCACACATGAGAACCTGCTGTGTAATTAAGACTGACTCATAAAATAACGGGGAAAGGGCAAACCATCAGTAGGGGAAAACCGGCTCCATACTCCTGCCTAATACTGTATACAGAGGGGAACCTCAGGTGAATTATGGACCTAAATGTAAAAGGTAAAAACTATGAAGCTAACAGAATTTTTGTAGAAAATATCTTTGTGACTGAGGGAAGAAAATAGTTCTTAAATAAACCCCCAAAGCACAACACTTGCGTGTTATCTATGCAGAACTCACTGTCAGGGTATCAATTAAAAACCTCTCATTGTTCAGGTATGAAGTTTGTGGTGGACTTTCTATATTTAACATCATTAGAAATGATGATTCTTTATGATTAATCATTTAGATATAGAGTTTTAATGAATATGAGGAATACATACAGTCCCTGACTTAAGATTGTTTGCCTTACAATTTTTGAATTTACAATGGTTAAAAAGCAATATGCATTCAGCAGAAACTGCAGTTGGAATTTTGAATTTTGGTCTTTTCCAGGGCTAGTGATATGAGGTCTGATCCTGTCTCCTGATGCTGGGCAGGTGCCGTGAGCTACAGCTCCCAGTCAGCCAGGCAATCACAAGGGTCAACAGCCCAAGCTCTACAGTGTTCACTGTGTGGCATGACTGGGACCAACTGAGCATGCATAAGGCAGGTTGGCTAAGCTATGGTGTTCGGTAGGTTAGGTCTCTTAAGTGCATTTCAACTTAACTACATTTTCAATTTACGATAGGTTTATCAGGATGTAATTCCACCATAAACTGAGGAGCATCTCTAATGGGTGGCTTTAATATACATTTAAAAGAAAACATTAGAGTATTGGGTAAGTACTATGAAATTTTTTCATACTCCATAAATGCTACCATTACAGTTCTTCATATACCTTTATTATAGTACACATTAACCTCTAAAATACCTAGGAGGAAAGCTAATTAACAAGAGATTTATCAATTATATCTGTGTTTTTCCGTACTTGGAAGAATTTCAAACTAAAGGAACTAATATTACTCCCCTTAAAATTAGTGCTATATCGTAAGTCCTCAGCATATGGTCCAAGAATAATAGAATTAAGTTTAAAAAGCAGACTTTTGAAAGTTCTAATAAATACATTATAGTTATTATAAGTACAACTGCATAAAATTAAAATAATGCATAACTCAAATTTAATTGAAAGCTTAGGTTCCCCTAAAAGCTTAGGGCTACATTCCAACTATTTTATTTCACTACTATCAACTTCCATAAGAGGTAGAATGGGCACCTCAGATTTCAAACATACTATGAATGGTCTAAAGAAAAAAAAAATCAGCCACTTTTTAAATAAGATGTCTATGTAGGACTTGAGTGTAACAGCTAAGGAAAGACCCAAAGTCAGTGCATCACAGACTGGCTACCTCAACCTTCATAAACTACAGGGTCTGGCAGAAATAATGCCTGCTTGTGAGTGGTTGGTAGGGTAATAATATGTGTGATAATTTAACGCTTAAATTTGAACATTTCACCTAACATGTCATATGGTGTGCTTGAGTGTGATATTGTTGTCACAGAATTATATGCTTATGATTTTGTAATAAAATAGGGGCATTATTTGTGCTGGACCCTGTAGGTAATAAACATGGATACAACATTTATAACCCTCTCAAGTAAAAGATTATTTGCTTAATTAAACAATTCAATCATGTTTTCAAATCCCTTTTTTCATTATGCTACTCTAAATTTAACTTTTCTTTAGCCAATAAAACCTGCTAAAAAATAAAAATCATGTAATGTATTTAACTAAGTGTATTTAATATACTAAAATATTTCTTCTTCAAGCCTTTAAGGGCCCACCATCTACATCCTGTATCTTTCAGAACACCATAAAACCACCACTGAGTAGTGTGCTGTAGTAACCCACAGGTACTCTAAATGTATCAGGTTAATAAACTATACCTTGGACAACCACCTGGCTGCCTGGGACAAAGAACTGCTGTGTGCCATCAGCTGCCTGTGCTGCGTCCTGTACAATTGTAGCACCTGGTGGTAGAACTCCTGAATTTGTCACTGTTAATGCCGGCAGTCCCTGAACAACATCAGATCCTGGTTTAGAAATCTGGATTGTTCCACCTTGAGCTATAGCAACTTTACAGAAAAAGAAAACAAGTATTAGAGAATTCCAAGCTTCATTTTTAATAATCTCATATTGGAAGGACACACTCTGGGTCTATGTATTACCAATGTTTCTCATTCTCAGTTTACTCTTATTTCTGTGCGCTGAATTGATAAGGAGATCCTATTTCATAAGACAATACTCTGAAAGGCTCATAAACACTTGAAAATATCTATTTTCAAGACTATTTTTAATATATTTTATTGATTATGCTATTACAGTTGTCCCATTTTCCCCCTTCACTCCTCTCCACCCTGCACACACCCTCCAACCCACAATCCCCTCTTTAGTTCATGTCCATGGGTCATACAATAAGCTCTTTGGCTTCTACATTTCCTATACTATTCTTAACCTCCCCCTGTCTATTTTCCACTTACCATTTATGCTACTTATTCTCTGTATCTTTTCCCTCTCTCTCCCCCTCCCACTCCTATTGCTAACCCTACATGTGATCACCATTTCTGTGGTTCTGTTCCTGTTCTAGTTGTTTGCTTAGTTTGCTTTTGTTTTTGTTTTAGGTGTGGTTGTTAATAACTGTGAATTTGATGTCATTTTACTGTTCATATTTTTTATTTTCTTTTTCTTAGATAAGTCCCTTTAACATTTCATACAATAATGGCTTGGTGATGATGAACTCCTTTAATTTGACCTTATCTGGGGATTTCTTTATCTGCCCTTCCATTCTAAATGATAGCTTTGCTGGATAGAGTTATCTTGGATGTAGGTCCTTGCTTTTCATGACTTGGAATACTTCTTTCCAGCCCCTTCTTGCCTGTCAGGTCTCTTTTGAGAAATCAGCTGACAGTCTTATGGGAACTCCTTTGTAGGTAACTGTTTTCCTTTCTCTTGCTACTTCAAATTCTCTCCTTATTTTCAGTCTTGGGTAACTTTATGATGATGTTCCTTGCTGTGTTCCTGCTTGGGTCCAACTTCTTTGGGACTCTCTGAGCTTCCTGAACTTCCTGAAAGTCTATTTCCTTTGCCAGATTGAGGAAGTTTTCCTTCATTATTTTTCAAATAAATTTTCAAGTTCTTGCTCTTCCTCTTCTCCTTATGGTACCCCTATAATTCCGATATTAGAATGTTTAAAGATATACTGGAAGTTCCTAAGTCTCTCCTCATTTTTTTGAATTCTTGTTTCTTCATTCTGTCCTGGTTGAATGTTTCTTTCTTCCTTCTGGTCCAAATTGTTGATTAAAGTCCCAGTTTCCTTCCCATCACTACTTGTTCTCTGCACATTTTCCTTTATTTCAGTTAGCATGGCCTTCATTTTTTCATCTAATTTGTGACTAAATTCAACCAATTCTTTGAGCATCCTGATTACCAGTGTTTTGAACTGTCCATCTGATAGGTTGGCTATCTGTTCATTGCTCAGTTGTATTCTTTCTGGAGCTTTGATCTGTTCTTTCATTTGGGCCTTTTTTTTTTTTTTTTTTTGCCTTGGCATGCCTGCTAGGTATAAGGGGCAGAGCCTTAGGAGTCCACCAGGGTGGGGCAACCCACATGGATGCTTTGTGACACTGTATGTGGGGGAGGAGTTCAAGAGGGAACAATGGTGCTTGCTCCACTCTCTGCTGGATTTCAATCACTTCCCCCACTACCCACAAGCAAAGTGGGCCTTTCTGGTGCTGACTCTTGGGTGGGTGGGCTTGTGTACATTCTAGGACCCTGTGGGTCTCTCCAATGAACTCTCCTGTGAGGTTTGTAGTTTCTCCTGCTGCTGCCTCTACACCCACAAGTGTTTTCCATCAGCGGTTTGAGGCTTTATTTCCCCATGCTGGGACACTAGGACCCTGGGTTGCGAGGTCTATCTGGCTCTTCAGGTGTTCCTCCCGGTTTATCTGCACATGAACGTTGGACCACCCACTCCACCAGCCACCATCTCACCAGTTCCGCCAGCTGCCGCATTGCCGGGAGTCTTCTCTGCCCCCTGCCGATCTCCGCCCCTCCTACTGGTGTGGATGAATGTTTCTTCTTTAACTCCTTGGTTGTTGGACTTCCATACAGTTAGATTTTCTGTCAGTTCTGGTTGTTTTTTGTTTTTAAATTTTTGTTGCCCTTTTTTTGATTGTGCGAGGAGGCACAGTGTGTCTACCTACTCCTCCATCTTGGCCCAAAGTCCAACACTTGAAAATATCTTATGTTCAGAATTATTTGAAATACATAGAACCCATGGAGCCTCCATCCTCCCTGGCATCCATTCAACTAAATTATTTAAGAGGAAGAATGGAAAAACAGACAGAGAGGAAGTCTTGATTCTCTATTCTTTCAGATATTTTTAGATATATACAAAAAGCATTGTTCTTTTTTTAATGTATTTTATTGATTATGTTATTACAGTTGTCCCATTACCCCCCTTCATTCTCCTCCACCCTACACACCCTCTCCCACCCACATTCCCCTCCCTTTACTTCATGTCCATGTGTCATAAGTTCTTTAGCTTCTGCATTTCCCATACTATTCTTGCCCTCCCCGTCTATTTTCTCCCTACCATCTATGCAATTTATTCTCCATACCTTTCCCCCCTCTCTCCTCCTCCCACTCCCCTGTTGCTAACCCTCCATGTGATATCCATTTCTTTGGTTCTGTTCCTGTGTTTGCTTAGTTTCTTTTTGTTTTTGTTTTAGGTGTGGTTGTTCATAATTGTGAGTTTGCTGTCATTTTACTATACATATTTTTTATCTTCTTTTTCTTAGATAAGTCCCTTTAACATTTCGTAAAATAAGGGCTTGGTGATGATGAACTCCTTGAACTTGACCTTATCTGAGAAGCACTTTATCTGCCCTTCCATTCTAAATGAAAGCTTTGCTGGGAAGAGCAATCTGGGATGTAGGTCCTTGCCTTTCATGACTTGGAATACTTCTTTCCAGTCCCTTCTTGCCTGTAAGGTCTCTTTTGAGAAATCAGCTGACAGTCTGATGGGAACTCCTTTGTAGGTGACTGTCCCCTTATCTCTTGCTACTTCTAGGATTCTCTCCTTATTTTTAATCTTGGGTAATGTAATTGTGATGTGCCTTGGTGTGTTTCTACTTGGGTCCAACTTCTTTGGGACTCTCTGAGCTTTCTGGACTGCCTGGAAGTCTATTTCCTTTGCCAGAATGGGGAAGTTCTCCTTTATTATTTGTTCCAACAACTTTTCCACTTGTTGCTATTCCTCTTCTCCTTCTGGTACCCCTATAATTCAGATGTTGGAACATTTAAAGATGTCCTGGAGGTTCCTAAGCCTCTCCTCATTTTTTTGAATTCTTATTTCCTCATTCTTTTCTGCTTGGTTGTTTCTTTCTTCCTCTGGTCCACTCCATTGACCTGAGTCCCAGTTTCCTTCCCATCACTATTGGTTCCCTGTGCATTCATTTTCCTTCACTTCTCTTATCGTAGCCTTCATTTTTTCATCTAATTTGTGACCAAAATCAACCAATTCTGTGAGCTTCCTGATCACCAGTGCTTTGAACTGTGCATCTGAGAGGTTGGCCATCTCTTGGTCACTTAAAAGGATGGGTTCTGAGGCTTTCAATTCTTCTGTTTGAGCCATCTCTTTGCTGTTTTTTCTGTCTTGTCCAGCACCTGTAGTGAGGGGCGGGGCCTTAGGAGTTCACCGGGGCAGGGCACCCCAGTGGCTGGGTTGTGACGCTGTATGTGGGGGCAGGGTCCAAGAAGGAAGAATGGTGCTTGCTCTGTTATTTGTAGGACCCCAGATCCCTCTGCCACTTTCTGTGAGCCAACTGGGCCCCTCTGGTGCCAATTCCCGTGTGGGTGGGTCTGTGCACCCTGTGGGACCTTCCTCCAAAGTCAGTGACCCAAAGCTCTATTTCCCGGCACTGGGACCCTGAGTTGGGTGCAATGCCTTGCTTCACAAAGGCTGCCTCACTGGGTCTACCAGTTGCCAACCCCTGACCAGGGTCTGCCAGCCACTGCCGCTTGTGCGCCCAGAGTCTGCCAGGGCAGTCTTGTGTGCCACCCTGGTTGCTCTGCTCTACGCCCCATGTCCCTCACCCGGCCTGACTCCACCCCTCCTACTGGTCTGGATGAACGTGTCTAATTTTAACTCTTTGGGTGTCAAACTTTCATACACTTCAATTTTCTGTCAGTTCTGGTTGTTATTTTGTTTCTATATTGTTGCTGTCTCTATCTTGGTTGTGGGAGGAGGTACAGTGTGTCTACCTATCAAACAGCATTCTTCTAATATTTCGAAAAAGGTCAGTGAAATTCCATTGAGCATCATAAATACAGTGAATTTGTTACTTCACTCAGCTAACTACTTTTCTAATTTATCATCAAAAAGACATAGAGTTCCGGCCAAGATGGAGATGTAGGAGGAAACCCTTCACTTCCTCACACAACTAAAAGGAGGACAACAACCAATCTAAAACTAATAAACAACCAAAAGTGCCAGAAAATCAAACTGCATGGAACTCCAACAACCAAGGAATTAAAGAAACAGTCAACCAGAACAACCAGACCAGTAAGGCAGTGAACAAAGAGAACCTGAGGCAAGGTGGTGAACCACATAGGCAGGGCTGCCTGAACAGGAAACTGAGACTGAGCTGACTGTGGACTACCTCAGTTGCCATGGTGGAAGAAACTCCCAGTCTCACACAAGAGTTCATTGGAAAGTGGGGCAAGAGCTGAGGAGGTGAGCTGCATTGTTCCATCTCTGGACCCTCCTCCACAGGCAGTGCGTCAGTGTAGAAAGGAGGTTTGCCTTGCCTGGGTGAATATGGAAGGCCCCATCCCTTTACAACTTATCAGGGGCCCTGAGCAAAGAAATAGGGCCAAAATGGAAGAACCAAGTAAAGCCTCAGAAAGAGAGCTAAGCAAAGAGATGATCACCAACCTATCTGAAAGACAATTTAAAGCCCTGGTAATCAAAATGCTCATAGAACTGATTGAGCTTGGTTGAAAAATGAAAGATACTCAAAATGAAATAAAGCAAAATATTCAGGGAACCAACAGTGACAGGAAGGAAACCAAGACTCAAACCAACAATTTGGAACAAAAGGAAGAAATAAACATCCAACTGGAACAGAATGAAAAAACAAGAATCCAAAACAATGAAGAGAGCCTTAGCAACCTCTCTTATAAGAAAAAGAAGATAAAAAACATGTATAGTAAGATGACAGCAAACTCACAATTATTAACAACTGCACCTAAAACAAAAGCAAGAAGAAACTAAGCAAACAACTAGAACAGGAACAGAACCACAGAAATGGATATCACATGGAGGGTTAGCAACAGGGGAGTGGGAGGAGGAGAGAGGGGGAAACATTCCAATATCCAAATTATAGGTGTGCCAGAAGGAGAAGAACAGCAGCAAGAAATTGAAAACTTATTTGAATGAGTAATGAAGGAAAATTTCCCCAATCTGGCAAGGGAAATAGATTTTTAGGAAGTCCAGGAATCCCAGAGAGTTCCAAAGAAGTTGGACCCAAGCAGGAACACACCAAGGCACATCTTCATTATGTTATCCAAGATTAAAGACAAAGAAAGAATCTTAAAAGCAGCAAGAGGAAAGGAAAGAGTTACCTACAAAGGAGTTCCCATAAGACTGTCAGCTGATTTCTCAAAGGAAACCTTGCAGGCAAGAAGGGGCTGGAAAGAAGTATTTGAAGTCATGAGAGGCAAGGCCCTACATCCAAGGTAACTCTATCCAGAAAAGCTTTCATTTAGAATGGAAGGGCAGATAAAGAACTCCCCAGATAAGGTCAAGTTAAAGGAGTTCATCATCACCAAGCCATTATTATATGAAATGTCAGAGGGACTTAACTAAGAAAAAGAAGATCAAAACTGTGAACCGTAAAATGACAACAAACTCACAACTATCAACAAATGAACTGAAAAGAAAAGAAAAGCAAGAAAAACAAAAACTAAGCAAACAATTAGAACAGGAACAGAATCAGGGAAATGGACATCACATGGAAGGATTCCAGTGGGGAGGGGAGGATTACGGGGGAACAGGTACAGGGAAGAAGAAGCATGGTTAGTAGGCATAAAATAGACAGGGAATGATAAAAAAATGGTATAGGAAACAGAGGACTCAAAGAACTTATATGTATAATCCATGGACATGAACTAAGTGGGGGGGAGGGTAGAGAGTTGAGGTGGTAGGGTGGAGGGGGGATAAAGGGGTGGAGATTGGGAAAACCAGAATAGCATAATCAATAAAAATACTTAAAAACAGCTTTTCATGGAATATATATTTTGGTTTTTAAAGCTTAAATTTACAAAACTTTAGCCTTTATCATTTTGACTATGTCAGGATAATCCTGAAATATAAAATGTTTAGTTGGAAAGGACCTTACAAGGTGACTATTGAAACCATTTGTGCTACAATATTTGCCTCTACCAAGTGTCTTGAAGTAACTATCTCAGCTAATGACAGCAAATGAGCAGGATTTCTTCTAAATATGGAGATTTGCCAGTCGTGTTTAAAAATTAACACATTAACTGAAAGTTTCAAAAGAAGAATTGATCAAGTGAAATGTTTCTAAATTTGAGTTGAACAGGCGAATAAATCTAAATATCTGAAAGTTTGGTATACTCTAACATAAGGACTATCATTCCACATTTTAGTTTAGTTTAGTTCACACTAAAGATGAAATGGAACAAGGAGTATCCTTTTTTTAAAAATCACATATAAACTAGCTAACTAGATTTAACAATAAAGATAAAAAATAATACATCATCAGAATGACACAACACTGATAAACCAATGTAAATGGTTTATTACAGGAATGTTACAGTAGCATCTAAAATGTGCTCTGAACATTTCCAAGTCATTCCCTAGCATTTTAACAGTATCTAAGCAAAGGACCACTTACGTGAAGACCTGATGGGATAAGCTTAACACAAAAAGATGGGTTAACACTTTCTTAAGAGTTCAACACAGATACATTCTCTGTGTTTTAATTTATTGATAGGCCCGCTATTAGAATAGGATTGACAGAAACTGAACAATCAGTTACAAAATGTTATTAGTGCTGAGGTTGAGAAACTCTGATGTAATATCACTTTTTCTGGTTCATCCAGAACTTTATATTCTGTACACATTTTAAAAACCAGATTTCACCATGACTCTAAAGATTTCAAGAGTCTCAAGATTCATCCCTTACAATAAGAGGATTTGGGAGAGATCTAACTATGTCTACCTTCTTTAAAAAGATGTATGAAAATGAAGAAATAATGCTTCCTTAAATCTATGGCTGGACATGGATAAATTTTATATGTCATCACACATTTGAATGTGTGATGATAATTAGTTTGATGTCATAGTAATAGTGCTTTTGAAAGAACAAGCACAGGCATTGTAACCACACTGTATAAGAAGCACAAAGCCTAGTGTTAACCTAAATTTTAAAAGCCAAAATGAGACAAAAAGCTTATATTTGGGGTTAAAAAATTATGATTTTGGGAGCACAGTTTCATGAAGAAAGTCAGCATCCTGATTACAGGGTGAAAGCAAGGGGTTTTTATTAGAAAAAGGAAAGGGAAATTATAAAAAGAAGAAAAATTCCTATTGGTGCTGACAAGCTGAGCTACTATTGGCTACATTGGCTCTATCTTCAGTAGAAGGTGCATAATCATCAGCCCTTGTGATCAGAGAGTCCTGCTGACCTTCCCGACAACTGTTTATAAGACAGTTGCGGTTTGGCCCCAGTCCACAGTTCCAAGAAACAGCACGAGCAAGACAGCGTCCTCTGGAATGGCTGCTCAGGCTGCATTTTAAAAAGGCCCATTCCTGTTATTCTTCACACTCACACATAGCAGGCACACAATATGACAAATGAATGGTTGTCATTTCCTCAAGACAGACCATAAGCCACTGGGAATCTAGAAAAGTTAAATTAACAATGGTTTCAAATTCTGCTAGTAGAACTTAATTTTCAATACCAATTAATACGCTTTTGGACTAGTAAAAAAATCTGAGGTGAGAGGAGTTGCTTCCACAGATAAGAACCATGAAATAGGCAGGTAACAGAGGTCCTCGCTTTGTCCTTTTTACACTTTTTTCTTTTCTTCAATGTTTCCCCATAATTCCATCCAAAACTTACTGCTTTCACAGTCTGAAAAGTTGATGTAGCAAGAATCTGTTACTCTCATCATTTAATTTTCTGGTTAAGTCATTATATAATGAGATGTAATGAACAAAAGCTAAATACACAAACGAAGTGGCTTAGGGGGAAAACGTTTCAACTGATGTCTCATACTTAAGCCTAGCATTTTTTTAAATAACAAAGGTATTCTTGATTTTGGCATTATCAAATGCTAGAGAACCTTTCCATTTCAAATGTCACCTCTCATTTGACAATGGCCAAGATTTCCTAATGCTTCAGGATACTAGAAATAGGCTTTGTGTGCACATATGTTTATTCAAAAGGTTTGAGAACACATTTAGGTCACAAAATATTCAAGAATAGTATGTGTTTTCAGTAAACACACATTAAGATAGATTAAATAGTAGGAAAAACCAAGACAAAATCAACTGAATGAGTTTAGTAACTTCTTTCATTTTAGTTCATTAAAAAAACTTAGAGGAATTTTCTAGCAAGAAGCTCACACTGTTGTTAACAATGAAGAGGCCACACTGGTCTATACAGAGTAATTGGGACTCAAGCTGAGTAAATCTGTTTTTCAGTCTTAGACTATATGCACTTATTTTCCTCTTTTAAGTAATCCTTAATAACATTAGTTTTATAAAATAGCTAAACTAAAGTAAAAATGGACAGCTAGAATATATAATCAATTAAATTCTACTTCAATGCCCATTATTAATTGACTCAAGTCTGCTAGTATGTTATCCACTCATGGTAGTGGTGGGTAGAGGTTAAGTTCTGTTGTTCTAGTTGTTCTGGGAGGTACCTATCCGACCTACCCGCCTCCAGAGTCTCAGGTGACTTATACACATAATTAAGTAGCTCACTCAATACACACTAGTTGAATGTTGGATACACTGACCTTTCATCAACAAAGCACTTGTCTAGGTAAAGTGTAACTCATTCATTTATTAAGTATTTTTCTACTAAGTAAGTTTTAGTGGTTACACAGATGTTTTTATATATTCAATATATCCTTACACGGTCATGGTAATTAGTTTCAAATCAGTATTAACCCAAGTATGGTTTTCTCATCTCCAACTTAACCATCTTTCGCTGTAACTGGGATGCTATCATATCAACTAGTCCAGCCAATAAATTTTTTAAAAAATTTCTGGTATACAACACCAGATTTTAAAGTCTGTAGTTTCCACTACTCATTGCCATTGAGCACTTCTCTCCTAAAACTGTTAATATCATTGTCAGAAAATATTATTTACAGAATGAAATCTCAAAAATATTTTAAAGTCTTGTAAAATCAATAAAGAAGGGGGGAAAGAAAGATAAATAAATGTCAAAAATAGGGCGGGGGGAGTTCATAAGCAAATGAGGAAAGAGAATTTATTTAAGATTTCATCTGCTTGCCCTGTCTGGTGTGACCCAGTGGGTTGGGCATCATCCCACAAACCAAAAGGACACTGGTTCAGTTCCCAGTCAGGGCACATGCCCAGGTTGTGGGCCAGGTCCCCAGTTGGGGGCTCTCTAGAGGCAACCACACATTGATGTTTCTCTCCCTCTCTCCCTCCCTTCCTCTCTCTCTAAAAATGAAAAAATAAAATCTAAAAAAATTCATATGCTCTCATTTTACTTGATGCTAACATCTTTTAAACCCCAAACCAGTATAAATGAGCTGATTCAAATACATAAACATGTAAATATTTAATTAATTATAGTTTAAAACCATCTTTATTCCAGATTACAATAAAAAGATTGATAATAAAATTTTCATTGAATTAATATGTAAGTGTCCCTACCTTAAAAGAAGAACACTAAAACAGCCTCAAGTTAGAAGAAGAATAGCAACACCAATATGAAAAAGTCAGATTTATATTAAGTATAGCAAATAATATTTAATAGTTTAAGTATACCTAAACTTTTTTATATTAAGTTTACTTACTATATTAAGCTTTTATATTAATTTAAGTTTACTTAATATATTAAGTAAAGCAAACTATGTTCACTTTCAAAATTACCTTGGGAGAATGTAAGCAAAGTAACCACTAAGAGTAAATAATAAATGCAACTGCATTTACTTTACAATGTGTAAACCTGTCATATGCAAATTCTTTTAATGAAGAATTGGAATTAGTGTCTCCTGAGAACTATGACTCCTTCTGCAGTGGACACAGGTCATATATGTGTCTTTTTCATAATGGTGGATTTTGGATTGACCCACTTACCTTTAGCATATAAGAATTTCAGTAAAAAAAAAAAGTTAATAGAGACTCATTCTAAAAGTCCTTAGTAAAATAAAGTAGGAACAAAGAAAGAGACAAGAGACATTTGGAAAAAACGAAGACTTCGGTGATAGTGCTTAATTGGTAAGGGAAAGGTCAGGTTAGGTAAAGCAGAGTGAGGGATTAAAAAACCAATTGTTGAGAGAGGAAGATGGCAGCATGGTAGGAGGGAGCAGATTCTACTTCTACACCTGTGGAAAAATCCTAGCCGATCTAGGTAGGAACAGAGCAAATAGCCAACATTACCACAACATAAATGAAAATAAGAGATCATAAACTGTAGTGGACATCGAAAAACCCGACGGTAAGGAGACTACGTGGATCAGGGCAGGGACCTGGGAGGTTGCAGCTCTAGGCCCAGCATTCTGGGGTCTGCCACGGGGCTCCGGAGAGAGAGCTGGGTCAACCGCTCCCTCCCTGGCCAAACAAGGACTGAGCAGCACCGGGGGAGGCCAGTATACTGGAGGGCACAGAGAGGGGAGTGAGGACAAAGAGGCACCCACACAGGGGCTGTGAGCACCCACGCATAGCCCTGGTGAAAGTGTGAACCCCACCCGGTGGGTCCAAAGGCACCCGCCTCTACGCCCACACCACCAACCTGGAGAGAGCATGGTTTGGTGGAAGTCTTGGAAACCATACCGGTGAAAAAGGAAAAGGCTTGAGCGCTCCACAGGACATCAGAACACACAGCGGTGAACTCCCAAGGACGCTCATAGTTGCACCCAGCCCCCACACACAGATCCCTTCCAGGAAGCACCAGACAAGCTTGGGGGAGAACGTGGGCCTACACTATGAACAGTACACCAGAGGCTGACTGAGTCCTGAATGGAACAGAGAAAAACTGTCTCCAGTCGCCCCTCAGTGTGCTGAAGCCAGCTACAAAAAACAGTTTGGCCAGTCTGAAACCAACAATAGGTGTGGGGTTTTTTTCTTCATTTTTTGTTTTTTGTTTGTTTCTTTTTGTTTTTGTCTTTGTTTTCTTTTAATTAATTTTAAGTAATCTTTTATCTTTAATTCGTATTATTTTTAGATCTATCAATTATTTATGCTTCTCTTTCTGTAATCCTAGCGTTGAACCTTCTCCCTTGCTTTCCAAATTTATCTCTTCTTCTTCCTTCCATCTTCTGCTTTGTTCCTTCCTTTATTTCTTTTTTGGAACCTGCAAGTAACTGCATAATTGTATTATCATTATTTCATTATTCGTACACCTTTTATTTTCATAGTATTTTGGTATTCCTCTTCTTCCTGCATAGATTTCTTTGCTTGGCTGGTTATATTGTACCATTTGATAGGTTTCCCCTGTTATCTCATTCATAGTGTATTGCTAATTTACTGCCCTTCATTTGTGTTCCATTAGTACAATACTCTCTATTCTTGAGTACAAGGCTCAATACTCTCTTTTCTTGTATCTAGATTTCATAGATTCTGTCATTTGATTATTGCTCTAATATTACTACAAATAATAGCTATTCCATACAATTATAATTACTTCATGATACCGATCCCAGATCTTAGCCCACTTCTCAGTTTCCTGAATTCTATTACTGTAGTGGTTAATTCTATTCTCTCACACACTACACCTATTTACTACTCTTTACTCTCACCCTACCTCAGAATCTGACTACCTACATCCTCACTGCTTTCTAGACCAAATCACAACTTTTTCCTTCCCAACAAGAGTCTTATCTTATCTTCTTTACATCCCTTCTAAAAAGTGGCTAGTTGGGTGGAAGATCACAATTAACACTATACATAGCCAAAGGATCTCCTTTCTCCTCTCTATTGGCTGCTACTGTAAATACCATAGAATATTCTCTTGCTGTCTTAAACCATTTTGCCTTACCCCTCCAACTGATCACAAAAAAGAGTAGGTGGAAACTGTGAAGACCTTGATACCCGAAAGAGACTGCACCATGGAACCCCACAGGCATTCTACCACAGAAGTTCACACCATAAAACCAGGGAGCCAGAACAGATCAATTTAAGAAGCTGAGGCTAGCAAGAAGAGTCTCACGAACAATGAGAAGACAAAGAAACAATCCCCAAATGAAGGGAAAGGAGGAAGCCTCAGAAAGAATGCTAAATGAAATAGAGGCAACTCAACTATTAGATACTGAGTTCAAAGCAATGATTATCAGGAAGTTCCACGAACTCTC
>CM052538.1:94482134-94519373 GCA_028533065.1 Trachops cirrhosus | reverse complement strand
AGGAGAGAATCCTAGAAGCAGCAAGAGATAAGGAGACAGTCACCTACAAAGGAGTTCCCATCAGACTGTCAGCTGATTTCTCAAAAGAGACCTTGTAGGTAAGAAGGGGCTGGAAAGAAGTATTCCAAGTCATGACAGGCAAGGACCTACATCCCAGATTGCTCTATCCAGCAAAGCTTTCATTTAGAATGGAAGGGCAGATCAAGTGCTTCTCAGATGAGGTCAAGTTCAAGGAGTTCATCATCACCAAGCCCTTATTGTATGAAATGTTAAAGGGACTTATCTAAGAAAGAGAAGATAAAAGACATGTACAGTAAAATGACAGGAAACTTACAATTATGAACAACCACACCTAAAGCAAAAACAAGAAGAAACTAAGCAAACAACTAGAATAGGAACAGAACCACAGAAATGGAGAACACATGAATGGTTAGCAACAGGGGAGTGGGAGGAGGAGAGAGGGGGAAAAGGTACAGAGAATAAGTAGCATAGACGGTAGGTAGAAAATAGGGTGGGGCAAGAAGAGTATGAGAAATATAGAAGCTAAAGAACTTATGACACATGGACATGAACTAAAGGAGGGGAATGTGGGTGAGAGAGGGTGTGCAGGGTGGAGGAGAATGAAGAGGGGATAATGGGACAACTGTAATAGCATAATCAATAAAATATATTAAAAAAACTTGATAGATGTGGAGAGCAATTATGCTAAGTGAAATAAGTCACTCAGAGAATGGCAAGTATCGTATGATTTCACTCATATGTGGAATCTAATGAACCACATAAACTAACAAACAAAATACACTCATAGATACAGAGAACAGACTGACAGCTCTCAAAGGGGAGTGAGGTTGTGGGGCTGGGGGGAAAAACTGAAGGGTTTAAGAACAAATAACCAAAAAACAAAAAAGCCTTATAGGAACAGACAACAGTGCAGTGATTACCACAAGATAATAGGTGAGGAGGGTAGAAGGGGGCTTGGGGGGATAAATGATGATGGAAGGGGACTTGGGGTGGTGAACACAATACAATAAACATGATGAATTACAGAATTGTACATCTGAAGCGTATATAATTTTTAATCCTCACCTGAGAATATGCTTATTGATTTTAGAGAGAGAAGAAGGGAGAGAGAGTGGCCGAGAAAGAAAGAGAGAGCATGTGGGAGAGAAACACTGATGTAGGAGATACATTGATCAGTTGCCTCCTGGATGCCCCCAACCAATCAAACCCACAACCCAATGTGCCCTGACCAGGAATCAAATGGTCAATCTTTTGGTGTACAGGATAACTTTGTTAGATTGTATTGTGATAGCTGTCATAGCAGCATGCATTAAAAACAAAACACCAGAGTTGGACAATTTTTCTGTAGTCATGGTAATATTGATGGAAGAAAACATGCAACATTTTTGGCATATTATTCTTTAGTATTTCAAGAAAGGTAAAAATACAACTGAAATGCAAAAGAAACAAAAAACAAAAAACAATGATTTGTGCAGTGTATGGAGAAGGTACTGTGACTGATTGAAAGTGTCAAAAGTGGTTTACAAAGTTTCATGTTGAAGATTTCTCACTGGATGATGCTCCATGGTCAGGTAGACCAGTTGAAGTTGACAGCGACCAAATCAAGACATTAATTGAGAACAATCAACATTATACCATGAGGGAGATAACTGACAAACTCAAAATATCCAAATCAATAGTTATTGGTGAAAATGAAAAATGTGTCTTTTAATTTATGGGAAAAAGCATATGGACTTTTTGGCCAACCCAGTAGTTTTGTAGTTTTACAAAATCACGTTCCCACTTTTCCACATCTTCCTTTTCTCACACCATGCTTCAAGGAATCCCTTTTTCCACGTCATCTGACATAGACTGAATTCATTTGATTTAATGGGTGGGTATTATTACTGGTATTGATGGGCCACATCTTATTTGGTCACTCCCCTACTGATGGGCATTTGTTTCTAGCTTTTGAGGAGCACAAACAATTCATAAAAATGCTTTTGGTGGTCCTGAACGGTTGGGACAAGTACAAGAGGAAACCAACTGATGGTTCTCTCACACATTGATGTTTCTGTCTCACATCGATGTTTCTCTCCCTCTCTTTCTCCCTCCCTTCCCCTGTCTCTAAAAATAAATAGATAAGATCTTTAAAAATAAATAAAAATGACTGAGATAGTAAAAAATATATTTTATTTTTTGTATATATATTATATATATAATGATTTTTATTTCTATGAGCTACATTTCTAGAATTGGGCTCACTGTTCGAAGGGTACATATATTTTAATTTTAATAGAAGTGGTCAGATTGTTCTTTCAAAAGGCTGTGACACCACGTCTTATCAGCAGTGTATAAGGGAAGCCTGTCCTACATTACACCCAACAATGTATGTTATAGCTCTTTTTACTGTCTACCAATCTGACTGGGGGAAAATAAAGTGAGATGCACTGTCCTTTAATTGACATTCTGCAGACTCCTAGTAAATTTGAGTATCTTTTACTGGCTGCATTTTCTTCAGTGAACCCATGGGAATTTAAATAAACAACTTCTCTCCATAACACCTAGCAAGACAAACATCATATTATGAACACATTTACCCTACTCCTTTCTTACAATACACTAATTAATTCCATTTATCAAGAGGAAAAATGAATATACATTGTGAATTAATTGGGTTACAAACAGCCAATCTGGAACTCCTTACCTAAAACAAGATTAAGAAGTATCTAATGATGAAGAGATAAAATCACTAAACCAGTAACATAAATTTAGACTAAGTTTTAAGAACCATAAGAAAGGTACTAAGATCTAATAGGAACTCAGGTGGGAGAAATTAGAATGACCAGACATCCATTTGGCTTTGTAATTCAACTCCTTTTGTGGTCAAAAAAAAGGGGAGGAGGGGAAGGAAAAAGGTCACAAGAAAAGGCACAGCCATTTAAATAATATAAATAGTCATAAATTCAATCAACAAGCTCTGTGAAAAGAACATAAATATGCTATCCAGAATGCAGACCAATGGGACCAAAAAACCCAATCAATTCAAAAGACCAACAATTCAACACAAACTGTCAGACACCGCAGCTAATTCATAGTGAGCCAATTAGCCACTACTAGTCATAGTTCAGTATATTCCAAGTTTTTCTATTTTTTGGTCTTTTAGAACAATAAATTAATTAGACATTGTTTATGTCCAGAATGTCAAAGATTTTACTGCAACAGATAGGGCGGCTCTCTCTTTTAACATATTCAACCAATCTACTGCTGTTTCTACTTCTACTGACTTACAGATTTGTTAACTAGTTCAATTAAATTATTAGTTGCACATGTTTGAATTTCATATGCCTAGCATGTATTGATTGTTCACTGCCACATGCACAGAAGGGTTTCTTCACTTTTTTGACCCAGCTTGACATCGATTTCTATTTTTTCTCTTTTTGTGGACTTGGTTTTATGGCTTATGTTTTTACATATTCATGACAATATTTGTGTGATATGGGTTACAAACAGAAGCCTCCTATTTGATCAGAAGTTCAAACAAAAAGGTCAATCTCTCCCCAACACTGGATGAAAAATGGCTTGTGGGACTCTCAGACAGTATTTAAGAGACTTTCAAAAATAATATTGATTATATGCAAACTTCACTTATACTGCCTTTAGGACTAACAAGATGTTACTATACTTCTTGAGCGGAGTATTTGACCTATGCAATACATAAATGAAGACTTCACTACATAGGAAGTTCAGTACACAAATCTTTACTCTGACACGTTTTGTATGAGAGAAGCCATGAACTGCAGGTGCGCACTGCTGGAGCAGAGCAAACCTCACCAGGGGAGACTGAAGTCCTTTCTGGTTATTACCTTACCAAATGCAAGGCTAGGCTTTCTGCCAAAACTAAAAATAAGGTCTCTTGGTGAATATGAAATTTGAAAGAAGGAAAATATACCAGATGAAAAGAGCCAACTATACAAATGACTTCAGGTGCACCAAGAAACCAATTACAGTAACCTAGGACTAATCTCGGGCATGATTAGATTCTTATACTTAAGTTTTGAAAATAAAAATAATACACTATATAGTACTTTGTCTGAAGCAAGACGGGGGTGATTTACCACAGCATCTGTCAAAGGAGAGTTTCAACTACATTCTTCAGAAAAGATGCATGACCCATGCATCTTTTGGGTTGGTAAAACAGTAAAAACAGATGCAGTCACCTCACAATTGACAAATAACTTCCTCCAGCAATATTCTACATTCCTCCTTTCCTACTTTTATGTTCACAAAGCAAACTTAACATAATTTAGTTTTCCACCAAACAGTGTTCTTCAATAGTGCACTACTGGAATTTGGGAAAAATAAATCTTTACCTTCAGGACCATTTTGTATCCATATGTATTTCCCAAAAGCTCATAGGGGACAGAATGGGTAGGTAGCACTGACCCTCAGTTGAGAATCACTATGGAGTTTCCAATCCACTTTGCTGTTGTTATTTTTATTGAAAATCAAGAAACTGGTGCCCTGACTTCCATACTTCCAGGTATAATGACCAAGAAGTTATGAACTGGTAAATCAGCTAATAAGAACCCAAACTGTAATAATAAAACCAAGGCACAGGCATACCTGAGAGATATTGCGGGTATCACAATAAGGCAAGATGTAATCATTTTATTTGTGCAGCATCTTGCCTTTAATTTTTTTAAAAAAACCCTCAATATCTGTGAAGCACAATAAACGAAGGCGTGATAAAATGAGGTAGGCCCGTATTGATCTCTGAGCCTCACTTGAGAGGCCAGAAGGTCTTCCTCAAATGATGGAAGCCAACTATTCACATTTTTGAACTGTCATAGCAAAGCAATTCCCCAATTTTCAAGTAAATTTTTACAGTATGCCCTTTCTAATGTTATTTTTTAAAAAAAACGGTTAGATTATTTTCCCCAACCAGCATCTCACCTCATAGCATTCACAGTAGTTTTTAAGACATCCTGATCGTTTGCAATTACATCCTTTGCTATGACGTCGGTCTGATTCTCCTTCCTTTCCTTTCCCTATTTTAGGTTTAAAAGCTTCCGGATTTCTGTCAAGGCATGCCTATCAAAACAGATCAAATATCAAGTGAAGTTTAATCACAGGAAATTAAATACTGCAAAGGGAATTAATTTTCTTTGCACAACAAAGAGTTCCACATAAAAGAAGTCAAAACTGAAATTTTTATCAGTTAAATGAAATAAAAATAATCACCTTTATTGCCTTTTGCCTTTCATTTTCATGTTCCAAATTATTGTAGCAATTAGTACAATTGCAGTTGTTGCAAAATTCACCATTTGCAAAGCAATCGCAGTATCTGGAATATTAAAATCAGTGCAAGTTATGTAAAAAGGACACTGTTAAAACAAACACAACTATGAATTTCTGATTAATAACATTATACATGTGGTAAAGCATTTCAGAAATGTATTCAGAGCTACTGAGAGTTAACATATATTGTTGACCACATGATAAAGCTCAAAATTAAGGTCACCAGCTCCTAGAATTTTAGTTTAGAAACTTAGTTCCAATAGCAACAGCTATCAACACATGAGCTACATGATTTTATGTGCCCCCAAAGTAAGTTATTTCAAAATCATGAAAAGGGAGAAATATTGGCTATATTCTGTTAGTGGAACCTGCTCACTTGAACTACTGTTGTGCTTCTTTGGAGTTTAAACTCTCATAAGACCAGTGCTTTTCATTTAATTGTTTCATATTAGATCTCTTAGTTCAGTACTAATAAGCAAATTAATCACCCAACAATTTTAAAAACCACTCAGTTTAACACCTCATTCAGGAGACCAAATTATAAAGGTCATAAATAAGGTCAAATTTATTATTATTAAGGACACAGACTATGTCTGTCTCCTGCTGCTGTGATCCTAACCCCTACACCTGTGCCTCATCTAATGTAAAGACTGTACAATTATTTCTTTCTGAACAAATGAAACAGTATTTTCACATTGTCATGTTCTCATACACACTTGTATGTCTATTTAAATTACTCAGGCTTATGGAAATGCTGTTAAGAAATTTTACTAAACCACATTTATTTTTTAAAGTATTTTCAGGTATATCAAATGAGGAAAAAAAAACAGCAAAAAGACTTACAATTTCAGACACAACGATTTTGTACAGTTACAGGGTTTTCTGGGCCGACTGGCGGACTCTGATGGGATTATGCTAAAGACACACACAAAAAGATACACATTTTAATCAATTAAAAGTAACTATTCAAAATTAGAAAAGTCCCTAACCTGTAAATTGTTCCTAAAATAAAGCTTTAACAAAAGTATCCATCTCTAATAAAAAGTTTGCTATGTTGTTCCATTTACATTAAGTTCAAAAGCAAGTTGTAACATAAAAAGGGAGGCAGAGAGCCAAGATATGGGGGTTGGGGGGAGGGAGTTATCATTAACTTCAACAGAAGATTCCAAAAAATACTCGTCCTTCAGAGAACTAGAGTTGCAAGCCCCTCAAAACTTTTTAGATTCTATTCTAAAAGGTAGTGAGAAGAAAAGGGTGTGTGGGGCTGAATTATTTGGAAGGGGAGGGAGTGGTAGACTGGTTCCATCCAACACTGCAAAGGCAAAAATTAACAGATTAAAAAAACAGACAAACAAACAAAAGAAGCAAGGACCTAACATAACAACTTAAAAACCAGTATCATTTGAAAAGTATATTCAGGATGGGAAAGGGAGGGGAGAGGGGAAGGAAGGGGAGGAGGGGAAAGGAGAGGACAGAGGAAGAAAGGAGAGGAGAGACAGAGAATAATAAAGCATGTGGAAAAATTGGTGAATCCAAGAAAAAGATATTTGGGAGTTATTTTCTTTGATGAGCTACTGATATATTTAATATATGAAAATAAATACATGACTTAAAATTTAAAAAGTCCACCCACCCCCACCACTGACTGGGTCATACCTGGGAAAACTCCAGAGGCCTCCAGACTCAGCTGGAAACTCATCCTGAACACAAAGCTTAGCTTGAAGTGGGGATGGGCAGAGGTGGAGTAAAACCCTCCAGGCTGGCAAAAATACAATTATTCCCAACGTGTGGTGGAGGGCTCCTCTGCGGGGGGAGGGTGGATGGGGCAGGGAGCGCACAGTACCCCTGGGTTAGCACTGATACAGTGTTGGCTAACAGGACTACAACAGGCATCTCAAGGGGTGACCCTCATATAAAATATTTGGGACTCTCTTGACTATTCTTATAACTTTTCTGTTAATTCCAAGATAAAAAGTACCACAGAGGCATTGCACACATAGCTTTGGGCAAAAATTTTTAAAAAATCAAATGAATGATTTAATATATATATGAAATATATATACACACATATATATTTTCATGCTGCATATAACCTGATCCAACAACTTAACTGACATATTTTCTAAATACTTACCCATTGAATGGAAGCCTTGCCTGTGTCTGGATCCCTGGTGTACCAGTAAAGTTAGAGTTGCTTGCTATGGACACATATGAAGACTGCTGTAGCTACAAGTAAGGAAAGACAATTTTATACCATAATTACAAAAATGGACAATATTCTTAGATATAATGATCAGTAAGGAGCACAAATTCATCTACTAAAATAGGAAAAGTAGAATGAAGAATTGCATGCAAACATACTAACTCATTGAGATTTTCTGGCGATCCAAACTAATATTAACTGAGGTGAAAACAATGTACATTTTTTAAAAAGATTTTATTTCTAGACAGGGGAAGGGAGGGAGAAAAAGAGGGAAACATCAATGTGTGGTTGCCTCTCACGTTCCCCCACCAGGGACCTGGCCAGGCATGTGACCTGACTGGGAATCAAACCAGAAATCCTTTGGTTTGCAGGCTAGTGCTCAATCCACTGAGCTACACCAGCCAGGGCCAATGTGAAATTTTAAAAATACAATGTGGTATAAATATAATAAACATTTTCGTGGAGGAGTATGTTATCAGAATTGGAAAATTATAAGTGCCCTAATAAAAGTATTGTAATAATGTGTATTGGCTAAAGAA
The DNA here is from genome assembly GCA_028533065.1 of Trachops cirrhosus. Lineage (NCBI taxonomy): Eukaryota > Metazoa > Chordata > Mammalia > Chiroptera > Phyllostomidae > Trachops > Trachops cirrhosus. The sequence continues at coordinate 94,511,330 of CM052538.1, read as the reverse complement.
GTGCTGTGTTATCTGCTTGTAAATAAAACTTACTATACTGATCATTCATCAAACTGCAAGTTATAGAAAATGAGAAGTTACATGCATAGTAATTAAGTTCCTACTTAACACTGATTTCTAAACATAAGAAAAGAGATGCTAACAATAAAAATACTGAACATTAATTTTTAAAATCAGTACCACATACTGATGTACATACTCCAAAGTACATGTCATTCAGTTTCTCTCTCACATTCTGAGTAGATCAATTCAACAGCTTAGAACATGGTGCTAATTTGCTTGGTTCTTACATGAAAAAGAAAACCTCTGCTTCCTAGCAACACTCCTAATCCAAGCCAGCCAGTTGGATATCTATAGCTTCAATCTAAAGATGACCAAATTGCCCGGGCCAGGTAGCTCACTTGGTCAGAGCATTTCCCCATACACCAGGGCTCTGAGTTCCATCACAGTCAGGGCACGTACAAGAAGCAACCAATGAATGCATGAATAAGTGGAACAACCAATCACCATTTCTTTCCCCCTCCCTTCCTCTTTCTCAAATCAATTAAAAAAAATACTGAGTTAGACGGTTTGAATAGTTTTCAAAATGTAACAACACCAAATATCTTAGACCTAATTATCCTTTTGGAAATGCAATGACTTCATTTCTGCCTCATACCTGAGTAACGTACTGAGCTGGAAGCACCGCATAACCCACATTCCCTGTCCCTGGAGCTGGTGCCAGCACAGTGCCTGGTGGCAGGTTAGTGAGGTTTGGCTGGATCTGTGGCAGTGGGGTGGCAGGCATGATGAGTCGCTGCTGTGGCTGGCTAGTAGTAACTATTTGTGAAGTTGGATTGATTGGTTTTGGAACAACCTAAAGAAAAGAAAGTATGTCAATCATTACAAAAATAAATTTTATAGCTTCTCAATTCAGTATATATCTCTTGTAATTAAATCTTAACTTTTGCCTGTGGCCACCTAGGTGGCTGCTCTTGGTTGGAGTCCATTCTGCACCTAAGGCAGGAGATGGTGGCTGCAAAGAAAATGAAATAGTTGCTGGAGTTGATCAACTCTAGACTCCAACTTGTTAGGAAGTGAAGAATATGTGTTGGGGTATGAGAGGACTCTGAAAATGATCAGACAAAGCAAAGAGAAACTGGTCATCCTTGCCAACAACTGTCAATGCCTTGAGGAAATCTAAAATAGAGCACTAAGCCATGTGGGCTAAGATTGGTGTCCATCACTACAATGGCAATAATACTGAATTGGGCATAGCGGTGTGGAAAATACTACAGAGTATGCACACTGCTATCACTGATCCAGGTGATTCCAGTATTATTAGAAGCATGCCAAAACAGACTGGTTTAAAATAAATCATGCAAAATTTGCCTTTAATAAAACTGGCCAGAGCTTAATTAAAACAAACAAACAAACAAACTTAACTTTTAATTTTAAAAGTAAACTGTCCATCTGAGAGAGACTGAGAAAAAAGTTATGTGACACTCACTTGTTTGACAGTCTGTGCAGACACAAGTGGGACTGACATCCGCACTGGAGTGGTGCTGACGGCAGGCTTTGCTTTTTTAAAAAGGGGGAAAAAGGGACAATTTACTTTCAGAAAATAATATTTAAAGTATCGCACTTAGTTCTCTCAAGACACCTTCATGAAAGAGCTTAACAAATTCCACCTGCTTCCTATTTGGAGCAATCTTTAATCAGTATAGTTACCTTTCAAAATTCCTTAACCCATCTACCAGGGAACTTATATCAAAATTCCTTAGCCCATCTAACAGGTAGTTATAGTCACTTTATCAGGGAGTATTTTCATTTACGACATTCTTCCAAAAGTACTTCAATCTGTATTCAGATGATTTATACAATCAGTGTTAAATACAGTCAGATGAAATGTTGCATAAATTTAAAAACCTGCCTTTGAGGAACTTGGGTAACAATGCTGTTCTATACTATTTCTACTTGCTGTGTTTATATTCAAACCAGAGAAAATATTGTTCTTGAGTAATTCATTATTCAGAGTACCTACTAAAATGCAGCATAGCATGAAAGTTAAGAATATGTATGGGCTCTTATAAATCATCAAACCTTGGCAGTTCAAATTCTAATTCTGCTACTGTAACTTTCTAACTGCTTAAATTCTCTTTGCCTGTATCTCCATCTGAAATATAGAGGTAGTATCTTCCTTAAAGAATACGAGGATAAAATATGTTGATTCATAAAAGTTTATTAGGCCCCGGCTGGTGTGGCTCAGTGAATTGAGTGTGGGCCTCCAACCAAAGGGTTGCTGGTTCGATTCCCAGTCAGGGCACATGCCTGGGTTACAGGCCAGATCCCCAGTAGGGGGCGCAAGAGAGGCAACCACACACTGAGGTTTCTCTCCCTCTCTTTCTCCCTCCCCTGTCTAAAAATAAATAAAATCTAAAAAATAAATTTTATTAGACTAGTGCCCAACAAATAGTAAGTGCTCAGTAAATGTCAGATGACATTGTCATTGTTTTTATCACTACAACAATTACTACTATATAAATGGCATTGTGGACAGAGTTTCAGGGAAACAAAAGAACAAGATACCTGCTCAAAGAGATAACAACATATAAGTAGAGCCAATTATAGACAGTATCCAGATAAAATGAATACTGTTTAAAATAAAAAGAGAACGTACTGTGGCAGTTCAAAGCAAACAGAAAATAAGGTGACTGGCAGATAATGGGAGTATGGAAAGAACACATTGAGGGCATTGTGTCTGAGGAGGGTCCTGATCAGTGGACAGGCTGCAGAGAGGGCACACAGACTGGAAGAATGCCTTGTTGAGGATGAAGCTTCAGAAGTGGAAGCTGGATGCAGGGAAGCTGCAAAACATTTCACAAAATGTTGGTGAACAGACCAATTTGGTTAGAATCTAGGGTTAAAGTAGGTAAGCACAGGCACAAAGACAGACTGCAGCCATTCTGAAGACCTTAAATGTTAGGGTAGAAATTTCTCTCTCTTTTTAAAGATTTTATTTATTTATTTTAGACAGAGGGGAAGGGAGGAAGAAAGAGAGGGAGAGAAACATCAATTTCGTGTGCCCCCTACTGGGGAGCTGGCCTGCAAACCAGGCACGTGCCCTAAGAATCAAACCAGCAACCCTTTAGTTCCCAGGCCAGCACTCAATCCACTGAGCCATACCAGCCAGGGCAGAAACCTGTTCTTTTAATTCAGTAGGCAATGAGAAGTTTCTAATGGTTCTGCAGTACAGAAATACTATTGAAATAGCACAAAAAGAAATTGTGTTTGCAAACAGTGTGTAAAACAGAATGGAGCTGCAAGAAACAAGGAAAATTAGAAGAATGCAAAAAATGAGGATCTCATCTGGGGTGACAGCACTGGGAATGGAAAGAAGAGATCAGCTGCAGAAAAATGGTGGAGGTGAAGGACATGAATTTTATCAACCATTTGGATGGTAGAAAATGTAAGTATAAGGGAAGAAAAGTCATTGCTAAACCTTCAAGTAGCTGGGAAAATAACAGCTATTAAAGGTAAAATTTCAGGGGAGAGTACGTTTAAAGGAAAGATGAAACCTGACAAAGAAATGCCATGAAGAAATTCAGGAGGCAGAATGGCACTACACCTGTCATGTTTGGACCAAAAGAAACACGTTCATACTGCCTACTGCCACTTCCAGAGTCTAAAAAAGGGATTTAGAAAGACAGAAAGAAAATCCCTTCAGGTTTTATATTTATGCAAACAGTCTAGAGACTAGTCTAGAAGATAGAGGTTAAGAAAGTGGGCTCTAAACTGCTCTGAACCATAAAACAAACAAATGAACAAAAAACAACAGTCTTCCTTTGATAGGAAGGCTGGGGGAGGGTTGATGGCCGAAGACCAAAAGGTGAGAGTCTTAGAACATTAGAGTACTCTGACCTAAAAGGGAACAGGCTTCTGTAGCAAGGTGACAACCTAGGGAGAAAGGGAAGGAAAGCAACCTCCAGAAAGTGTATGATTAGTGGTGATAAATGCATATCTCTGAATACACATACAAAAAAACAAAACAAAAAAACATAAAAAACTAAACGGTGTGCTTAATAAGGATGAAGTTTGCAGTAGTATGAATTACATCTCAATAAAGTTGCTATACAAAGAGTCTATGACCATAAATTATAGAAGCAGTGACATCTGATACCTGATTTGAAAGTTTCCTATTTTGTTTGCTTCTCCTCAGCTACTTTATCTTTAGTAAAGTTACAATAACCATTATAGACTGGTCTTGGCAATACTATAAGGAATTAAAAGGTAAATTAAAAACCTGAATTCATGCTTGGCACATAGAAGAAGAGTGGACTCCCTACACCACTAGCACATAGAACAGCGATTATGAAACTAGTTCAATTAGAAGAATGTAAGAATTTCCTAATGGTCTGTGAAATAATGGGAAAGGAATGTGTGGCCTGTCCTCAGGCTCAGATGATTCTTATTTGGATAATAAAGAAAGGGTAACTGTCCCTGTGCTGGAGTGCACACAAAGAGTTAGAAAATTTAGGAACTCTGGGTTTACATTAGCTTGGCATCTGCATTCTGAGTTTTAACTGAAACCTGGGTAATGAAGAAAACAGAACACTATAAATTATCTGCAGGGGGGTGGGGGTGTCATATTAATGTTCTATAATAAGTTAGCAGTCCATAGTTCTCATCCTCCTTAATATTACTACTATTGCAGTTTTCACAGAAGCTGGCATAATCTTTATTTTTTAGTCTTTAACAGGAATTCTGAACAATCCTTTCAGAATAGTCCCTTCCAAACTTCAGAAACCACACCTGCAAGTTCTTAAGATTTTTTGATTTCTTAAACTGATTTCCTCCCTCACCAAGATGGTATATTCTAAAAAGGTTACCAAGTACTCTTCTGGGTCTTCCTGCCAATTAACAGTTGTAGCCTTTGAATACTGATTTTTGTATGGCTTTAGTGGGAAAATGTATATAGAATGAGCTCAATTCCCTTTGGCATAAGTAAATCACTCATAGAAAATCAAGCCCTTAGGCATAATGATACATTTGATAAATTAGAGCAATTATTTAGTGTATCTCTTAATAAAAACTGTAAATTTAACTCATTATTCCTGTGAAATAATATATATACCCAGATCTTTTACGGGCTAGAAAAGAAAAAGAGAAAAATACAGGTGGTTACAAGGGAAATCGCATGAGTAGTAAGTGTATGTGAGTGTCTGAAAGAGGTTAAGAGAAGGAGCCAGAGAGATGAGAGAACACAGCAGAAATGTTGAAGGTGGAAAGCAAAAAAGGAAAGAGCAGGGAAGTAGAAGAGGAAGGAGGGTGGAATAAGGAATTTCCAGGAGGCAAAGAGAATAGAGAGGTAGAGAGAAGCAGAAAAACAGACACGTAGTTGGAAAAGAAAGCACCAGTAAATACACTAGAATTATGAAACGCCTAATCCATCCCTCTGCTCTTCCTGTATCTTCAGCTCCCTTTTCTGCTTATACCAAAGGTTTATTCTTGATAATGAGTAAATCAGTCTTAATATTACACTGGAAATGGACACTCGGCATATTGTGTAGATACAAATACACATACAAAATATAACCAATTGTATCTAATGAATGCATATGATATCTAAGGAAATTGAACTTGTATATTGGATTGGTCAAAAAGTCCTTATATTTTTTTTCTGTAAAAAGACAGTTTTCATTTTCGCCAATAACTTTATTGATTTGGATATTTTGAGTATGTTGACTATTTCATAGGTGGTATAACATTGACTGCTCTCAGTGTCTTGATTTGATTGCTGTTAATGTCAATTGGTCTACCCAACCGTGGGGAGTCACCCAGTGAGGAATCTCCAGCATGAAACTTCGCAAACCACTTTTGACATGTTTCATCAGTCACAGCACCTTCTCCAAACACTGCACAAATCTTATTTTTTTGTATTTTAATTGCATTTTTACTTTTCTTGAAATAGTAAAGTATAATATGCCAAAAATGTTGCACATTTTCTTTCATCTTCAGTATTAGAACAGCTACACAAAATTCCCCAATTCTGATTAAGTTTTTAATTTAAATGCACACTGATATGACAGCTGTCACAATACAGTCTAACAAAATTGTTTCCAATGAAGTTAAAGACAATTAAGCTCTACTAGAGCCATCTTACAGAAAAAAAACTAAAGAACTTTTTGGCTAACCCAATACTTCTGTTAGTACCCTGCTAAGTTTAAGTATTAAGAGAATATAAAATTTGATTCCCCTTGTTAGCAATATGTTTCATTTTCCCTCTCATTAAGAGTACTGATTGTGGGTTTTCTTCCACAATCAGTTTAAAGAGGGATTTGAAAATGTAATTACATGTCTAATTTTAATGGAATATACACTAAAATAGTTTCCCTCATGTGTCCTCCATTTTTCTCCCATCACTAATTTACAAAATAGATTTTCCCTTAGGTAAAGTAGCTATCAGCAATAGATAGCTTCAACCCTCTGATTCCTTAATGAAAGGGAAAGAAGAGGTCTTCAATTCTATTTACAGCCAGTAAACAATAAATCATTCACTTGCCATCAACTACTTTTTGATGTCACTAGAATATGCAGCAGTCTTCCAAGGGAAAAAATTAGGCCCTAAATTATAAACTGCCCTGATTCTTTTACAACACTCACTTTTTAAAGTATAAATATGGAGAAAGGTTATATATATGCACGAGTCTGGGTTTCAAGTGGCAGAAAGGATTAAACATGATCAGAAAATAGAAGGCATATAAACAGAAATACCTTCCAGGAAAAATACAAGTGAGCAAAATAACTGAACATTTCAATGGCTTTTTATTAGCAATTACAGATTCAAAATAAGAATATAAATGATATAAATTCCTACTTATCATTTACACCTTGCCTACTGGTCATTTCAGCTCACCCAAACCTTATCAAGCATCTTTATAGTTTAGAAAATAAGAAATAATTTAGTTCTATCTCACTTTATCCCACTGGCATAAACAGTAGGCTTTTAAACAAGCAATAAAATGGCCAACTGCAAATTGATGAATAATTACGATTATCTGGTGGTAGAGCACACTGTGTACCACCTTCTAACAGAATATATAAAACCATGATTCACTGCTTTCTGTAACAGCTACTGACTCAAACTCTCAAGTGAAATGCCATATTTAATCAGGATTTCAGCAAGGACTGATGTTCTTTAATAATGTTCAAAGCATTAATTACTATTTTTTTAAAAAATGGTTACTAACCTTGCTGAAGAGGCTGAGTGTTTGTACTGGGATTCTGACTACCTGGCTGGGTTGAGCTACTGGCTGTTGTGGCAGTAACAAGTCGGACATAATGAAACTTGCTTCCAGGCACTTGGATCTGCTGGACATTGGGAGCAGTTGCCAGAGGAATAATTGTCTTAAATTGTGATGTGCTCACGCCTCCAACAGTAATGGTCTGCACAGCCGATTTCACTGCCTATTAAACAATACAACATGGCTATCATTAATCTGGTATTTAACTTTCCTACACCTTTTAACTTAAGACAATTGCTCAAGTAAAAGCATGTTCCTGTTTCATCAAAAGCTGTTGAAAGAAATAACCTGTTCAAAGAGAAATGAAAAGAACAGTAATGAATACAGGTGTGAAACCCACAATGATTGAGTTCTGTCTTCCATCTCTAGTGGTTAACATCCTTGATAATCCAGGCCAGATGATTTGCTATGAAGAAATTATTACTTAAATTACAAAAACTCATACAGTTTTGTTAATATCAGGTAAAATTTACGAGAAAAAGATCATTTTAAAATAAGAGAATTTTCTTTTAAAATTCCCAGAATTAAGCTTCATATTCAATACATAAGAAAAGGATACAGATATTTGGCTTTATTACTATCCACCAAATTGACTATTTCCCATGTTCTAAAGGAGAAAGAAACCCCAAAAAAGCCCTCTTTAAGTCTAGTCATTTCTGAAAGGCTCACAGCACTCCAAAGATACAAACGTACCCACTATCATATGGGTAGGAGACCAAATTCAGTTCAGAATTATACCAACTTGGTTGTCTAGGGAAACTAACTACTTTTGGGTGATTCAGATCTGAGATAGTAAGATTATTTTTAATTTTCTCCTTCAGTTCGAGTTCCTAAAAAACTAAATGAAACATCAGAGACAGAACAGAACAAACATCTCTTAAGTTTCTCTAATCAATGTTTAATCAATGTTTAACAGACTATCACACAAAGCAAAGGTCCAGACAAAATTTTTAACTACTTCTATAGTATTATTTTATAAAAAATCACATCCCCACCTATTCTTCAAAAAACCCTCATGCCAACTAACATGATTGAGGATATCTATATTTGTTACATGAATAATAATTTGTTAAAGAATAATTCTTAAGAATTTGAACATTTTCTTAAAAGCCCGGAAAATTTAAAAAAAGAGAAAAATATCATTTAGTTTGAAAATTCTATAGGTAAAGGAGATTACTTCAGCATAAAATAATTCACATATTATCATTAGGCAGAGGCACCACAAAGCAGATTTAAAACAGAGATAATAGCCATTACAGTTGGTGAGTTAAATGAGAATATAAAGCTTAAAGAGATAAAATGCATACATAAAGAAGCTACTGAAAAATCAAGCAACCTGAGACAAATAAATACAACGGTGCAAGATACAGTCCTTGCTGTATCAGCTCTAAATGGGGGAAAAATACTGTCTTAAGAAACAAAGTGCCTCAAACCTAGCAGTTAAGTGTATTGGTTACTTAATATGTATACATGCCAGTGCTTAAAAAAACTCTAAGATGATCTGACTTAAACCTAGCGACCACTTCACCAGCTCGCCACAGCACGGCACAAGCACAGGGATAGGTTAAGTGTGCACCGTCCTGTGTGTGCCTTCCCCATTCTTTACTTTCAAGTTTTCTATATCCTCAACTTCAACCTACAACTCTCAGAAGCGGCATATAATTGGGTCTTAAAAATAATCAGATTTGATTATATTAATCAGCATGTCTGTTTACATCTAACATAGTTCCTTAAAAGTTTGAATTTAAATATTGTACTTCTATTTGAACTACTTACTCTCTTCAGTTCTTTTTTCTCTCCTTTCTTGCCCTCTTTTTGGTTAAATATTTTATTATTTCATTTTCCCTCTGTGATTTATATATTATATTACTACTCTTTTAGTGCTTACTCTAGAGATTACAATGTAGGAATTAAGTTAGTACTTTATACATCATCCAGACAATGAAAGAACAATAGAACACTAACACCATTTACTCTTGCCCCATCTTTGTGCTGTTAAGTATTTTAATTCTACATATAAGTTAAACTCCACAAATATGGATATATAAACATCCATTTATATATATTGCACAAATTTACCCTTTCTGTCATGTGCAAGTCTGTTGATGAGAAATTTTCTCCACTTACTTTCTCAAAACATCTAATCTTTTATCTGTATCTGATAAACTCATCTACTAAATTTTCAATCTCCATTTTAAGTTTAAAAATATTCACTATTTATCATAACAATATTCATGATTCCTTTTCATAGTTTCTAATTCTCTGCTGAAATTTCTCATCATGTTAAAGAAATTTCTGAATATATTATTCAGGTATTTTAAAAATCTGAACCTGATAATTCTATTGCTTATATCTCTTGGTTTTCAATAATTTGGCCTGGTTGCCTAGCATGCCTGATGATTTGTCACTAAATGCCACATACTGATTATGAAAAATCAAGGAGATAATTTGAGGATCTAAATGTTATATTCCTCCAGAGAGAACTGACTTAGACTGCTTGGAAGGCAGTTAGGAGTGAGGGCAGATTATCTATACCAGTCACAAACTGAGCTGATTTGATGCTGAACTTTAGTCTTCAAGAGGCCTTGTCTATTTCTGGTTCACTCTGGCCCCATCATATTTCACTGGTCCTAGTCAGGGCTGGTGTGTTCACAGGATTCTTCATCCTTGTTAGGGCATGACCCCAAATTTTCATCCATTAGATCTATAAGATTAACAGATCTATAAGATCATCTAGTTTCTCCACTCTTCTGTGGCCACCTTTTGCTCACTTTCTTAGTCTCTCAGCCACAACTTAACAAATCAGCACAAACACAAAGGGGAAGCGTCACAATGAATACTGGGTGGACTTCCGTAGGCTTCCCTTTACTTCAGAATGGTGGCCTCTGATGTTCCAGCTCCCTTGGTACTTCTCCAATGCCAAAAGGATTTTTCAAATACATTTTACTTTGCTTTTTAGTTGTTCTTGGCAGAGTGAGTCTGCAACAAGCTAGTTCTATAGGGCAAACAGAAAATCCAGAGTTCCCGGGTTTCAATCTAGACTATATCACTTCCTAGTTGTGTGACCTTGTGTAACTAACTAAAGCTTTTCTGTGTCTAAGTTTCCTCATCTGAAAATGTGAAAATGGTACTTTATCAAAGGATTGTTGTACAAAGTGCAAATAATAACTGATCACATATTACAGTGCTCAATTAATGTAAACTGCTATTTTTATCATCATTATTATGCCAATTACAGATGGAGAACTGAAGCTCAGAAAAATTAAGTACCTTCTCCAAGGTCATACAGCAAACAAGTAGTAGAGCCAAGATTTGAACCAGATCCAATTCCAAAGCCAATTCTCTTAAGTTAGACATTTTAATGCTTGCTGTTATAAATGCTTAATGAATAATTAAATGACTGAACAACCCTGGCCAATGTGGCTCAGGTTGGTTTGAGCATTGTCCTGTAAACCAAAAGATCAATACCAGTCAGGACACATACTCAGGTTGCACATTTGGTCCCCAGTTGGGGCACCTACAAGAAGCAACTGATTGATGTTTCTTTCTCTCTCCCTTCCCCTCTTTCTAAAATCAGCAAGCATGTTCTCAGGTGAGAACAAAAAAAAAAAAGAGCAACAATCTTAAATTCAAAATAGGTATATTTAACAGGTATTAGTGGCTGCTGTAAAAAACATGGTCTTGAAAAGTTTTTTCTATTTGTTCAAGCCATTTATTTCTGTTTCCAGATTAATGTAATTATATATTTAACGTAAAATTTCTTTGTTCATTTTCCAATCAGCAAATTCTAAAAGTCCTCACTCAACTGAAGGTTTATCTAAAAGAAAAAACAGAGTAAAACTCTTTTTGTTCTGCAAATGAGGATTCTTATTTTATCTGGCGATTTTGGAGACAGATAGATAGATGTTTCAGTCAATATCCAAAAACACTGAATTTGTAGGGTTCCATATTAATACGCTTGCTTTTCCCCCCCTTTGTACAATTTGCAGTTTGGCCTATTTGTAAACACGGTTTATAAATCATTATTTAGACATATGGGCTTTGGTTCCAGTTTGTCTCAGTCTTGTATGTATTCTGGCAAGCAACCTAATGCATCGTTATACTTTTGTTTCTCTAATTGTATAGTGGAGAGCATTACCACTAAATGAAATTTGAATAATGTTTTGGGACACTGCACATTATGCTGTTGGTGATTACCAGAACAAGAGGGGGTGAGGGAGGTAGAAGAGGGTACGGGGAAGATAGATGGTAATGGAAGGAGTCTTGACTTGGGGGTTGTGAATACACAATATGGTATATAGATGATGTATTATAGAATTGTACACCTGAAACTTATGTAATTTTATTATCCAATGTCACCCCAATACATTTAATAAATTTTTTTTAAAGACAACATTTGGCCTTGGCTGGTGTGGCTCAGTGGATTAAGTGCTGGCCTGCAAACCAAATGTCGCTGGTTCAAATTCCAGTCAGGGAACATGTCTGGATTGTAGGCCAGGTCCCCAGGTTTCTCTCACATGTTGATGTTTCTCTCCTAGTCTTTCTCCCTTCCACTCTCTCTGAAAATAAAATCTTAAAAAAAAAAAAAAAAAGACAGCATTTGTTTAATCTACTTCAAAATCAGAATAATGGTCTCCTCAATGCTGGTTGGGTAGGTAGTGTTTACTACAGTGTGTTTGTTTCACTCAACAGTACCTTTGCAGGATTAGATATTATATGAAATGGCTGACTTTTGTCAAATCAATTGGTAAAATCTTAAGGTAAAGAAAGTTAAACAAAGGCCTTTGTTGTGGGACCTCTTAAAGCCTTTAATATACTAATGAGCATTATAAATTTCCTAAAAGGATGTAGTATATGGTATTCCCCACACTTATTTATAAAAACAACAGCATTTTCTGGAGGAATTCTCTCTTTTTAAAAATTTGTTTATAATATCTAGATGCTAAGAAAAGGGTAGATAGCATTTATTCATGTAAAGACACCTTACAGGAAATACTTTTTCAGAGAAGTTATAATAAACAATAGAACAGAAATAATAATCCTAAAAACTGGAACCATAGAAGTCTGATGTGTGAAATCTCTTAAAGTAGCAATTAATATGCATGCATTTCTACCTAGAATATGACTTAGGACTGAGTTTTAAATCTAGGTAACTGGCAGCTAATTTTGGCGTAATTTTATGGCAAAATTATGGGGAAAGAGCTTACTTTTTTAATTAAAATACAATTGATATAAAACATTGTATTTGTTTTAGGTACACAATATAATGATGATATATATATATATATATATACATATATAAATGTATATATTGCAAATTGATTACCACACTAAATTTAGTAGACATTCATCATCACACATGATTACAAATAATTTTTCTTGTGATAAGAACTTGAAAAATCTACTTAGCAACTTCCAAACATACAACACTATTTTTTAGTATTTATTTTTTTAGTTTCTGCATACATTTTACAATATACAATATTAACTATAATCACCATGCTGTATATTACATCCCCAGAATGTATTTATAACTGGAAGTCTGTACCATTTGACCACCATCACACATTTCGTCTACATCCTCTGCCTCTGGCAAACCACCAATCTGTTCTCTGTATCTATGAGTCCATTTTAATTTTTACAGATTCCACATATAAGTAAGAGCATATGGTATGTGTCTTTCTTTGACTAATTGCACTTAGCATAACGTCCTCTCAAGGTCCATCCATGATGTCACAAATGGCAGGATTTCACTCATTTTTATAGCTGAATAATATTGTGTGTGTGCATGTGTGTGTACTAATGAACACATTTTCCATATGCATTCATATGTTGATAGAGACTTAAGCTATTTCCATACTTTGGCTATTGTAAATAATGCTGCAATGAACATGGAGGTACAGATGCCTGAAATTTCAACATGGTGATTTCATTTCCCTCAGATAAATATCCAGAAATGAAATTGTTGGATTATATGGTAGTTTTATTTTGTTTTTTTTTTGGGGGGGTGACCTCCATACTGTTTTCTCCATAGTGGCTACACCAATTTACATTCCCCACCAAGAGTGTACCAGGGTTCCCTTTTCTCCACATCCTCATCAACACTTATTTCTTTTCTTTTTGAAGATTTTATTTTTGGTGAGTCATTTTAACAGATGTGAGGGGATATCTCAATGTGGTTTTGATTTGCACTTCCCTGATGAGTAGTGATGTTGAGCACCTTTTCTTATGCCTACTGTCCATCTGTCATCTGTATGGCTTCTCTGGAAAAGTGTCTCTCCAGTTCCTCTGCTCATTATTTTAACTAGATTGTCTTTAATTCAGTTGTATGAGTTCTTGATACATTCTAGATATTAACTCATTATCAGATACATGACTTTTAAATATTTCCTCCTATTCCATGCATTGCCTTTCATTTTATTGATGGTTCCTTTTCTGTACAGAAGCTTCTCAGTTTGATGTAGCTCCTCTTGCTTATTTTTGCTTCTGCTTCCTTTGCTTTTCATGTCTAATCCAAAAAATCACTGCCAAAACTGATGTCAAGGAGCTTACCCCCTATGTTTTCTTCTCAAAGTTTTATTGCTTATGGTCTTATGTTCAAGTTTTTAAACCATTTTGAGCTGATTTTTGTACATGGTTAAGATAGTGGTCCAGTTTCATTGTTTTGCATGTGACTGTCTAATTTTCCCAACACCATTTATTGACGAGACTATCCTTTCCCCATTGAATATTCTTGGCTTTGTCATAAACTAATTAACAATATATGCATGGATTTATTTCTCCGCTTTCCATTCTGTTCCATTGAGCTACAGGGTCCGGCACAAATAACGCCCGCCCCCCCCCCCCCCGCTTTTACAGCAAAATCATTAGCATGTAATTCTATAACATAACATTATCGCATTCAAACACACCACATGACATTTTAGGTAAAATGTTAAAATTAAAACTATAAATTATTACACCCATATTATTATCCTACCAACTTCTTCCAGGCATTACTTCTGCTGGACCCTGTATGTATCTGTGTTTATGCCAGTACCACACCATTTTGATTACTACAGCTTTGTAGTATAATTGAAACCAGGGATTTGTAGGGTTCCATAAAAATATGCTTTTCAAAAATCTGTGACATAGTATTTATAGAGCTACCATCATGGAAAAACTATGTTTACATTATCCTAATTCCCAAACTTTAGGTTATTAAAATAAATAAGCCTACCAAGAAGCAAATCTGAAAGCTATAAAATGCTTTCAAGCCAGAAAAGACCAATGAAAATAGATAAATGTTATATGTATTATATGACTAATGACAGTGACAGAGATGGACACCAGAACTTTCAGCCAGGCTTACTGACTGGTAAAATATTATTTAATAGATTTAAGGCATTTTGGGGGTCAATGGACATGGTCCTTTTCCCCCACCCATGACTGAAGGCTGATCAGGGGGCCCCAGTCAGAAGGAATGTGTATTGTTTTGGAAATGGATTGTAACTTTCTCTTTATCACGTTTTGGAAGTGGCATCCTGTTCTGTGACTGCTTCTTGACCTTTTCTTTACACTGAGGTAATGTAATTTAGAGTCACAAGTAGGACACGTGCCTCCTTAGTCTGGGACCCCTTAAAACAGCCTCGGACCCAAGGGGGTATGGTCCTTCTTGCACCAACCTGACATCATTGGTGTACTCCCCTATAATATGAGTAAGAAACAGCATGCCCACATCTGCTAGTCCACGAGGTATGTTTTAATAAAAAATTTTTAAGGAATATCATAAACACTTATGCAGCTCCCCAGTTTGGAGCTCTTGTGTTATAGCAGTCATTTGCTATTTTTTGATAGCTATTAACCCAACATATTTTACTCATAGTTATGAATTATAGTGGCAAAGATGAATAATTTATATATGATGTACTAGATAGAAGCATTTAAAGAAATGGTCAAATGACCCTCTCAGACAAAATTAGACAATTTGCTTTATAAGGTATAAGCCTTATAAAAATCAGAAACTGACCACACTAAGGATTAAAACATATTACTGAGATAGGATAAATAAAATAGCATGGGATTGGCCTAGGAAGAGAGTGCTAAAGATCAAAGGAATAGATAAAAGAAATCATATAGAAGGGGGGGACCCCAAAACCAGAATATCTTCTGGAGGGCAGGCCCCTTGTTGTGCAGGCTTCTTCCATTAGATGAGTATTCTAGGAACCCATCTGTACCAGTGGCGTTGTTGTGGGAGGCTGTGTTCAGCTTCAGTAAACTTTTTTTTGACGACTCTTCCAAAGCGTTTGCCCATTTCATGATGGAGGATTTACAAGCTCACCTGCCCACACAGCACTAAGTGTTCAGCAGTTTTTGATTCAAAACAGCATGACCTCCATGCCCTACCCTCCCTATTCACCCAATCTTGCCCCGAGTGATTGTTTTTTGTTTCCCTAGAAGAAAAAAGTCCCCAAAAGAACACATTTTGCCAATGTGGAAGAAGTGAAACAAAAAATGGTAGAAGCACTAAAAGGCTTCAAAATTGACGAGTTCAAAAACTCTTACGAGCAGTGGAAAAAATGTTTCGATAGGTGTACTGCACCAAATGGAAAGTACTTTGAAGTACTTTTGAAGGTGACTGAAGTTTAAACATGTAAGACTACACAATTTTTTATAAATAAATTCCAGTTTTTTCGGGGAGGGATCCCTCTTAGTAAAGAATAGTTCATTATGAAAGCTGCCACCTCAAATCAGTGGAAAGTGATGAGCTAGTTCAATAAACTGTATGGGCTAGCCATTTAATCTGAAGAAAAACAGCTGGATCCCTAATAACCTAATCCTTGTTATAATTCCAAATAGATCAAAAATTTACTGAAAAATAAAACTAATGGTGGCATAAAGCCAGACACATATACGAAAGGAATAGAAAAGTCCAGAAATAAACCTGCGCATATATGTGCAGATGATTTTCAATGTAAGTGTTGCTCTACCCTAGTAACTTAGTTGGCTGGAGTGTTGTCCTGATACTCCAAGGTTGCAGGTTCAACCTCTGGTCAGGGCACATACAAGAATAAACCAACAAATGCATGAGTCAGTGGAACAACAAATTGATGTTTCTCTCTCTAAAATCAATTTCTCAAAATTAAAAAACAATAACAACAAAAAAAACATAGGTGCCAAGACCATTTACCATGGAAAAGAGAGTCTTTTTAACAAATAGTGATGGGAAAACTGGGAATCCACATGGAAAAGAATGAAGTTAAACCCTTTCCTAACATGAAATATAAAAGTTAACTCAAAAGGGTAAAGCTCCATGATACTGAATTTGGGAATGATTTCTTGGATATGACACCAAAGGCACAGGCAATTAAAAAAAATCGTACAAATTACATTTCATGAACATTTTAAAATTTTGTACCTCAAGACACTGTCCACTGAGTAAAACACCAACTCACAGAATGGAAGAAAATACTTGCAAATCATATTATCTGATGAGGAATTAACATCCAGAATATATACGTATAGAGAGCTTCTAAAACGCAAATCAATTAAAAAATGGGCAAAGGACTTGAATAGGTATTTCTCCAAAGTAGATATACAATGGCCAACAAACACATGAAAAGATACACAAATACCACTAATAATTAGGGAAATGTAAATCAAAACTGCAGTGAGATACCACCTCATATCCACAAGAATAGCTACTGTAAAAAAATTGTTAGCAAGGATATGGAGATATTGGAACTCTTGTGCATTGTTGGTGGAAATATAAAATGGTATAGCCATTTGTGGAAAACTGGGGATTCCTCCAAATACTAAACAGAGCATTATTATATGATCCAAAAATTCCAATTCTGGGTATACACTTGAAATTATTGAAAGCAATGTCTCCAAGAGGTATTTGTTCATAGCAGCATTATTCACAAGCTAAAATGTAGAAGCAACTCAAGTATCCAGACAGATGAATTATACATACAATGGAATTATTCAGCCTTAAAAAGGAAGAAAATTCTGACATATGCTACACTGCCGCTGAACCCTGAGGACATTATGCCAAGTGAAATAAGCTAGTCACCAAAGAATAAATACTGTATGATTCCACTAATATGAGGTACTTAGAGACAGAAAGTATACTGGTTGTTGCCAAAGGCTGAAAGAAGCAAAGTAGAGCATTACATGTAATGGGTACAGAGTTGCAGCTTTCCAATATGGAAAGAGTTCTGGAGATGGATGATGGAGATGACTGCAAAACAATATGAAAGTACTTAATAGTACTAAACTATATACTTAAATTACAATACAATAATTGATAAACAATAAAAGAATAAACTGTTTCAAGTACTCATAACAGTAAACCTACTTTTGCCCCAACCTCTCAAATACACAAAGAAACATCTATAGATACAATGACATGATTTACTTTAAAAGAAAAATAGCCCGAAGTACAGTGAAGGTTATAGAGGAGAAAAAAGTAAGATGATAATTCTAAAGTTGGATGAAGGGTACATGGAGTTAATTGTATTATTCTAACTTTATATATTTTTAATTTCTCTAGTAAAAACTTTTTAATAACATGACAACAGTACCCCACAGGAATTCAATCAACACAATTACAAAAGCATAAAACAAAACCAATATACTAACATAGAAAATAGATTATAGTCTCAATCATTTATCCCTTCTGCTTCTTTATCCTGGCTAATGGGCACTGGTATAAAGAGCTATATACAAAATAACAATTCAGGTAACAAAATCAATGAAGCCTGCTACCTGCAGTTACCTCACCTCCAACTCATCCAATAATCTATGTTAAAATTTATTAAGAAAACAGATTCCCTTCACTTCAAATTGTACTCATTACCACCACGACTACTGCCAACCCAAACATGTAAGAGCTTCACAGCAAAAGCTATTACCTTCTAAAACCTCTGTCCCAAGTGTTCTCTCAGCTTTTTGATACTGTTATTACTCATATTACTTCTCGCTGGGATATTTACAAAACAAATTCAAAATCAGTTTCATGATTCATCTTCACCTGCCTTGAATCCACCATACAAATACCACCTTTATGTAAACTTCAATTTGCTATTTTCATTACATTCCTGTTGTCTCAGAAACATTCCATGAATCTCCATTTAATGACACATTTAAGCTTAAATTTGCTTTGTTTTGAAAATTATCATAATCTAACCCTGTCTTTATATGCTCTCCAATCCCTCCAAAGTATTATTAATTCCAATCAGAGTAGCTATTTTACTTTCCCATGTGTACATCTATTTTACTTCTAGCCTTTTACTCTTGTGGCTGACATCCACTCTAATTCAGATCTACCCAAAACCTTAGCTGGAGGATGCTAGCTCTACTCATCCCAACTGTGGCTGGATCCCCTTACAAATGATCTTGTGCCATCATGTCTTTTCTTGCTTTTGCAATTTTACATGTTTAATTATTTGATTCATTTGTCACACTCCCTTCTACACCTCCACAGACTTTGGTTCCATTTGTCTATTTTTGCTCTCTACTGTTTCCCCCAAAACGGTGACCCCATCCCATAGTAGGCATTCAGTAAGTATTTGCTGATTGGCGAATGAAGGGATACCAGGATTTACCTCTTTCTCTTTAGTTTCATATCACCTTACTACATCATATTACCACACAACTTAGCACCTGTTTCATTATTATTCATTATTGGCTTACTTCATTCAATTTTGTATGCCCAACCACTGTAAGTAAGCTCTTCTGTAGTTCCCAAAGCTTCAGCATGGGGCACACACAGAACTCAGTAAATATTTGACAGACACTAACAAACACAGAATGAAAGAGTATCTCTTTATTACAGGGAACCATTTTATTCAAGTTTCCAGTTTCCTACCTCCCTAATGCCAATTACCTGTGTTAATACAGCACTATAATGCTATATAAGAATGATATAGTCTGAATGCTAATAGCCAAAATATCAATTCTTTTCTGCTTCATAGACATATTGCCAGATTCTATTTCCTAGCCTCCCATACAGTAAGGTAAGGAGGCTATGTGACTAGAGTTTTAGCTAATGAAGTAAATGGATGCAATGTGCCCTTTGAGGTCTGGCCCCTAAAAACTTCCCACATGTGTTTCTCTCCATTCCAGCTGGCTAGAATGAAGATAACCTTCAGGGAGATTGATAACATCATTCAGCTTATTGTGTTTCTAGCCTATTATGAATATTAGCATTTGACTTTATTATTATTTTTTATCCTCACCCAAGGACATTTTTTTCATTGCTTTGAGAGAGTGAGAAAGACAGAAAGAGGAATTCAATCAGTTGCTTCCTGTATGTACCCTGACCAGGGATCAAACCCCCAACCTATGGATGTGCCCTGACTGGGAATTAAACCCTGAACCTTTCAGTGTATGGGATGATGCTCCAACCAACTGAGCCACACTGGCCAGAGCAATATCAGCATTTTAAAATAAAACTCATATCATTTTCTGAAATGTATTCTATGGAATCAAATTACTATAATGATCTGATACTCAGTGGTATCTATTATATTTTTTAAAATACAAGAAACCATTCTTTAGTATTCAGACATTTTTATTATTCCTTTTCCTCTGAAAATCTGTATATTTCAGTATAATATTTTATGCTTTTCTTTTATCGTAATTATACATAAATTAAAAATTTAAAAATATTATTTCCTATTACCCTTATGTATAGTTCTAAATGTTAAATAGTTCCATCTGGATTGAGTTAATACAATTACTGTATACACTTAATCAAAGCAATATAATTATATTACAAATTGCAATTATTATAAATTTTTTTGTAATGCATCTTCCAATAAGATGCATAAGACTCATTTTTAAAGACTGCTTCCTGTATCTATAGGTGAATATTAATATTGCTAAAATGAGATTTAGCACCAATTCTCTTCCTATTTTTTAAAGAAATATAAATGCCAAAAACCACTTTCACAAATACACATATATTAACAGAAAGATATAACTATAATACTACATATTAGTACTTTGGATTCCTTCTGAATTTTATACCAAAAATCATACTATATTATACCATTGAAAACTATTTATAATGATCTGAAACTCACTTAAGTCCTTCTTCAATTTAGTAGAAAGAAAAAATTAGAACCTAGGGGCTTCCAGTCAAGATAGAGCCATAGGCAGACATGCTTCACCTCCTTGCACAACCACAAGAAGGATCAAAACTAGCTTCAAAACTAAAAACACCCAGAACTGCCAGAAAAACAAACTGTGTGGAAGTCCAACAAGCAAGGATTTAAGGAAGCCGTATTCATCCAGATGGGCAGGAGGGGCAGAGATGGGGAGCTGGGGTGAAGAGGATGCAGTGTTGGTGCAGGAAAGGCAGTGGCAGTGACAAGGCAGCAGAGACCAGGAGAATGGGCAGTCCCACATTCCCATGTGGTGGATAAAAATTGAGTAGGATACCTTGGATATGAGCAATCCCAGTGCCAGGCTAAACCACATAGCCCAGGGTTCCAGCGCCAGGAAAATAAAGCCTTATAACTTCTGGCTGAAAAAACAAGTGGGATTTGGAGTAGGAGAAGAAACTGCTGGTGTCTCAGGAGAGTCTGTTTAAAGGGCCTGTATGGTCCTAGACTGTAAGCCAACCCACCCACTCTGGGAACCATCATCAGGGCAACAGCTAGAGGAACACCAATTGCATATAGGAAGTGAGTGAAGTGACTGGAAACTGGGCGAGTACCATGCAAGCCTACAGCAGTAAGGCAGCAGCACTGTACCCTCTCTGACCACCTCTGACCCCCAACCACCCATACAACCACAAAGTAGTGAAGTGGGTTGCCCTACCCTGGCAAATACTGAATGATCAGCCTCATACAACTTAACAGGTGCACTAACAGAGGGAGTCAAAGCAGCTCTATCTAATACACAGAAACAAACACAGGGAGGCTGCCAAACTGAGGAGACAAAGAAATATGGCCCAAATGAAAGAACAAAACAAAACCCTAGAAAAAGAACTAAATAAAATGGAAATAATGGATACCAACGTATCAGATCCAGAGTTCAAAACACTGGTGATCAGGATGCTCTGAGAACTCATTAAGTACAGCAAAAGCATAAGGGAAGAAATGAAGGCTAAACTAAGTGAAATAAAAAAAAATCCACAAGGAACCAGCAGTTCCAGGGAAGGAAGAAACAAATCAACGATTTGGAACATAAGGAAGAAACAAAAATTCAACCACAACAGAATGAAGAAAAAAGAATTAAAAAAAAATGAAGAGAGTATAAGAAGACTGGGACATCTCCAAAAGTGCCAACATTCAAATTATAGGGATGGCAGAAGGAGAAGAAGAAGAGCAAGAAATTGAAAACTTATTTGAAAAAATAATGAAGGAAAACTTCCCCAATTTGGCAAAGGAAACAGCCATAGAAGTCCAGGAAGCACAGAGAATCCCAAGTAAGTTGGACCCAAGAAGACGCATCATAATTAAAATGCCAAAGGTTAAAGATAAAGACAGAATCTGAGAAGCAGCAAGAGAAAAGGAGACAGTTACCTACAGAGGAATTCTCATGAGACTGCCAGCTGACTTCTCAAAAGAAACTCTGCAGGGAAGAAGAGACTGGCAAGAAGTATTCAAAGTGATGAAAAGCAAGGACCTACATCTAAGATTACTCTATCCAGCAAAGCATTTAGAATGGAAGGGCAGATAAAGTGCTTCCCAGATAAGGTAAAGCTAAAGGAGTTCATCATCACCAAGCCCTAATTACATGAAATGTTAAAGGGACTTATTTAAGAAGATCACAACTATGAACATTAAAATGATAACAAACTCACAACTATCAACAACTGAATCTAAAAAACCAAACTAAGCAAACAACTAGAACAGAACAGAATCATAGATAGGAGATCATTTGGAGGGTTATCAGCTGGGAGGGGAAGTGGGAGAATTGGGGATAAGGTACAGGGAATAAGAAGCATAATTGGTAGGTACAAAATAGGGTAATGTTGAGAATAGTACAGGCAATGGAGAAACCAAAGAACTTATATGCATGACCCATAGACATGAACTAAGGTGGGGGACTTCTAGGAAAAGGGGCCTACTGGGTGGAGGAGGGGCAAAGAGGGAAAAATGAGATAGCTGTAATGGCAAAATCAAGAAAATATACTTAAAAAATTAGAACCTATCTGAACTATACGGAAAAGTATTTTAAATAATCTGTAATCACTCATTTTTCAATTTCAAAGATATAGATCAAAAAGGCTTATTACCAAAATTTATCAAATGATAGGTGCTTTGTTTATCCTGATGCATTCAGAAATAGGAAAAAAAATGTTAACTTCCTGCAAAGATGATGTCCTCTATCTTAACAGAGTTTTGGATTGCACAGATGTCTGCATTTCATCTGAACTCATTCAATGGTATCTTTAACATTTGGATATTTCAGTATATGTAATTTTACCTCAAAAGAAAAAAATCTCTAAACAAATAGTGAATTCTAGTTAATGGTATATTAGATGAAATAATTGGGGAGAAGTATATTGAACATATGCAACATTCTTTGAAATGCATTGTAAAAATAAGATGTTTAATGGATAGAGAGATGGACAGATAAATGATAAAGCAACTACAATAAAATGTTGAATCTAGAATTTAATTATAGAAGCAACATAGAATTCTACCCAAGCTAAGAAGACCCAGAAGTAGGAAAAGTTCAAGAAGTTATAGAAATTAGAAAAGTAAGAAATTTTCCTTAAACCACATATACATAGCTTATGCTTCAAAATTCCTCACATTGGAATCAAGTATATTCTGCATTCTGAATGGCTATGAAATGGTTCAAGTACTCAGCACAGATAGGGCAGACAAGCAAATGTTTTTGCCAAATAATAGCAAACTGCGCCCCCCCCAAAAAAAACCACTCCCCTAGACAGAAAAGCAAAAATGGCAAGAAGAGTGAGGTGAATTCAAGGATGTCCAGGATAACTTGCATAACTCTCAAAAGTGAAGAGGAGGATATTTTGAAGATGTATCCATGTTTATCATTAAGACATTAAGGGAAAAATTACATCTGAAACTAATATAAAATAATATTGAAGGAAAACTGTAACTGAAAAAAAAAAGACATTAAGGGGGAAAAAAGTACCCATTAACCATATATCAAGTATAACCAGGCCTTACATTTTAGGAATATTTACTAAACAAATTCATGAGAAAAAAGGAGTTTCAAGGTTTCTAACCATTGCTTCTTTGATCTAGTTATCCAAGGTCTGCAGACCTTTACTTTTCTTTTGTCCCCTCTTAAATAATTAGGAATTTTTAAAATTGAATTTACTGGGATGACATGGGTTAATACAATTATATAGGTTTTAGGTGTACAATTCTATAATATATCATCTGTATATTGCACTGTGTATTCACTACCCCAAGTGACTTTACCTTTCCTGAACTTCAATTATCCAAAAGATTAACTATTCTGAAGCTTGTCTGATCAGATTTGATGTAAATCAATACCCCAGCTTCATGTTTTGTGCTAAGTCACCTACCTTTGACAGAATATTTTTCCCACCTTAGATGTGTAAGCTTAAAAATGCAAAAATTGTTTTAAAAACCCAGATAATCATTCCAATAATAAAATGAGAGGCAATTTCAGAAATGGCCTAGATGTTGCAACCACCAGATAAGGACTTTAAAATAACTATGATTAATATGTTAACAGACCTAGTGGGAAAGGAAGACAACATACAATGAACAGAGGGGAACTGCAATGAGACAGAAGCTTTAAGAAGAATTCACATGGAAATGCTAGGAATAAAGTAAGTACAGTTAGTTACCAGAGATGAAAAAGTCCTTCAATGGGCCCACTAGCAAACTCCACACAACTAAGGAAAGAACTGGACTTCTGGACAAAATGGAAGTGTAGGTAGATACACTGTGCATCCTTGCACAGCCAAAAGAAGGACAACTACAAATCTAAAAACAAAACAAAAAAACAGAACTGCCAGAAAATCAAACTATATGGAAGTCCGAAAACCAAGGAGTTAATAAAGAAACATTCATCCAGACCAGTAGGAGGGGTGGAGGTGGGCAGCCTGGGTGGAGAGGACTCAAGGCAAGTTGGTGGCTGGAGGACTGCGGGGGGTGAGGTGGCAGCTGGCAGACAGGCCAGTTCCACATTTGCGCACGGGTAAACTGGGAGGAACAACTGGAGATTGAGACAGACTGCACAACCCAGGGTTCCAGCACAGAGAAATAAAGCCTCAAAACCTTTGACTGTAAAAACCTGTGGGGTTGCAGCAGTGGGAGAAACTCCCAGCCTCATAGGAGAGTCCGTTGGGGAGACCCAAAGGGTCCTAAAATGCACACAACCCACCAACCCAGGGATCAGCACCAGAAGGGCCCAATTTGCTTGTGGGCAGTGGGAGAAGTGACTGAAAGCCCATCAAGAGGTGAGCAAGCAGCACTGTTCTCTCTCAGACCCCTACCCCACAACATAGGTACGTGGGTTGCCCCACCCTGGCAATACCTAAGGCTCTGTCCTTTACTACATAACAGATAAGTGGAGACAAAAAAAATATGGCCCAAATGAAAGAACAGATCAAAACTTTAAAATAGAACCAAGCAATGCAGAGATAGCCAACCTATCAGATGCAGAGTTCAAAACACTGATAATCAGGATGCTCACAGAAATGGCTGAGTATGGTGGCAAAATGCACGAAGTGAAGGCTATGCAAAGTGAAATAAAGGAAAATACACAGAGAATGATCAGTGAAAGGAAGGAAACCGGGACTCAAATCAATTCATCCCTTTCCTAAGACCCTGATGTCCAGTTATTGTGTCTTAAAACTCTTCCAATACCTCTCTCCCTCCCTAGCCCTGTGGCTACTAATCTGGCTCACACCAGAGATACTACAATAATTTAATTTGGTGATTCTCTACCCTGATCTATACCTTAGAATTTTAAGACAGTAAATCTAATTCCTAGGTCCCAGCCTAGAGGCTCTGATTTAAATGGGGTCCAGGTAGGGCCCAGCATTAGTTGTTTCAAAAGGTCCCCAGGTGCTTCAAAAGCACAGTCAAGGTTGAGAATGGCTAACATTAACTGGTCTCTCTCAGAATCCAGGCTTACCTCCCTCCAAACTATCTTTCATAATGTCACCACAGTCATCTCTTTAAAAATGCAAACCTCATATTATCTTAGGGTGGTGGTTTAGGACTACTTAGAGAGCTTTCAAAAATTCTGATTCCAGGCCAAACTTTGGACCAATTAAAACAGAGTCTCTGACCCTGGCCAAGTAGCTCAGTTGGTCAGAGCATAAGTAGTCCTGATACACGAAAGTTGCAGTTTTGATCCTTGGTTAGATGGAACAACAAATTGATGTTTTTCTTCTCTCCCTTGCTTCCTCTCTCTCTAAAATAACAAACAAAAAAAAAATAAAATCTTTTAAAAAATGGTATCTACGGTAGGTCAATTGGTTAGAACGTTGTCCTGATATACCAGGGTTGCAGGTTCAATCCCTGGTCAGGCACATACAAGAATCAATCAATGAATGCAGTAAATAAGTGGAACAACAAATATATGTTTCTCTCTCCTCTCTCTGTCTCTAAAATCAATCAATTAAAAAAAATTGAACAGAGTCTCTGGGGATAAAAACCAGGCAATGGTATTAAAGCTCCCTAGGTGATTCCAATACGCAGACAAGGCTTGAGAACCACTGTCCTAGCAGCAATGGGAAGAAACAAAGTCTTTAAGAACAATTCCCATCTGAAGATAATGAGACTTTCCATTAACTTTAGTACCCTCAGCTCCCACACTCCCAAAGCAACTTGGTTTCCTGAAAGGGCCACACTTGTACACTTTTTTGTAAAGTATTATCTCAATCCAGAAATCCTCCTCTGCTCACCTATAGTTAAGACCCAAACCACCTTTAAAGTTAATATCTTTCAAGAATAGCCTCCCTTATACAGACCTTTTCTGACACACAAAGCAAAGCTCATCAATCTACCTGTGAACGTTAATGATTCTGCACGGCAATTCTTAGTGTTTAAGTCTAACTTTCCTGTTGAACTACTTGAAAATAAAAACTTACTGATTTATGCTTTTAGCCCCAGTACCTATCACCATGCATAGAATATATAAACACTCAAGTATCTGTTGAATGCATTTCATTTAAGTAAATAATTATCTATATTATTATGCAGGTGGAATCCCATCTTAGCAAACTGTAAGAGACATCATATTTATACATTATATTCAGGTCTCATTAGAACAGAGACCAACAGCCTAATGTTTTTTAATGTAAGGCAAATATTTGTTCTATTTGTGAACAGTAACAAATTAAGGGAAAAGGCAAGTAAAAAGGGCAGTAAGTTTCTGGCATCACAAGGGTAGTACCTTTCAGAATAATAATACTTGGGTTTCTAACTTAGTGTGTCCTTTAAAACATACCTTTTTCAAAACATTATGCTGGTATAATGACATCTGTATGTTTTAAGAAAGTAAGCTAAGAGTTCTTACTTAACCTAAGAGTAAAATGGTAGGTACTTTGCCACCTTAAAAACTCTAATAATATCATTACCAGCATTTGATGCCAATTTCTAGTATTCTGTGTACTCTGTTACCGAGCAAAAGTTCAGATCTCCCTAAAATCCATGACAACCTAAGCAGAACATAGAGTATTTATCAAAAAGAGTTACATTTAACATTTTAGATTCATACAGTCACTATACATGCATGTGACTTACACAAAAAGTAATTTTGCACAAATATTAACTGAAGAAGAACTAAACACATAATATACCTAATTCAAAAGAGTTTGGTTGTGCCCATATTCATATGGGCCATGAAAACCATCTTAGCATGTGAAATGATCACTAAGTTACTATGTGTTTTAGAGTAAGTTTTTGATGTCATATATCCTGGATTACTAAATCAATCCATTACTCACTGAATGTCTATTCAGTTGCCTGGGAATATATTCAGTATCTGGAGTGACTAGCAAGAAAATAAAGGCATTAACCACAATACTTGGCACACATGGTTAATTTTTTTACCTTATTTGGTGATTTCAAAGGTGAGATGGCTATTTTATTTGGTGTCTGTGTTGTGGAATTTAAAGACGATCCAATAACACCACTTTCAGATATTGTTATGGTCTTTGATGGAGTCCCGGGAGTAGACTGTGAAAGAACCCTACCTGCAAATGAGAGGCAGAATATCAGTTTGACTTTAAAATAATAGTAATAATAATAATAATAAAATGTATGTGATGATGATCTATACTCACAAGGGCTATAGTATGTTTACTATTTTATGTGTATCTACATATGAACTTAAACACTCAAATGAGTCCCTGATGAATTACGATGAACATAAATGGAAAGAAACAAAAGTATTTCCTAGTAACACTTAGTAACTTACACCACTTTAAATAAAGCCCAAGAAAACACTTCTGCTAACATTCTCATCAATCTTGTTAAATCTACAGAAAATAGTCTCAGGATAACTAAGCAACATGCCCTATGTAACAGTTCCTGAAAGTTAGGACTTGAAGTCTTACAACTTCAATCTCTGTTTTCACTATATTACCACAGCTGCCTTATATTTGAACTTAGGTTACGGGATACAGTTAAATGCACATCTATAAAACATATAGTTATGGGACCAACTTGAACACTATTTGGTTTAATACTGTCAAAAGGACAAAAAAATTTGTTCCTGGACAGTTTCCAACAAGAATAAAGACATACTCTGTTCTCTTCTAGACAATATCCTTCAGGGACAACACAGAAAAACCACAGTGTATCTGGATGGCTTAGAGAATTAGAAATCGTATCATGATGAGTTGTTATCAGTAATTTTGATCCTAGGCAAGAAAGGAATAAAAAGGTGATATACCTCCAAATTCTTAAAAGACTATGATAGTCATTAGTGCCATTCATCAAGTATTCTGGTTCTCTCCCATTCTGGTCACTTGGTAGAACTGTACTTCCTAACCCTCCCCACTTCCGATGGTTGACTAGTTCTAGCCAACGAATTATGGATAGAAGAGAGGTATGTCATTTCTGTGCCAGAATATTTATCGCCTATGGAAAGTTTTACAAAGCTCTTTCTCTCTGCCACATCTGACACGATGGTCCTTTGTGAGCCCGAGACCCTGACAGACTCATGAGAACAACCTCCTTCTAATCCACAATAGACAGGGAGATAATCGTTAAGTATGAATTTAAAAACATTGGGGGATTTTTTGAAAACCTCTGAATTTAGAGATTCTTTGTTGTGGCAGGAAAGCCAAGATTATCCTGACTGATCCAGGCCATCAAGTTGAAGGATTAGAACCATCAGTTGCATAGTACTAATGCACTGAAATAAAAAAATGTTCAGTTCAGCACTAAGAAAAAATTCTAGCCAATATGGAAGCATTGGTAGATACACTTTGCTTCCTTACACGACCAAAAGAAGGACAACAACTGATGAAAAAACAAAAAATAACCAGAACTGTCAGAAAAATCAAACTGTATGGAAGTCCAACCACCAAGAAGCTAAAGAAGAAACATTCATCCACACCAGAGGAGTAGAGACGGGCAGCTGGGGCAGAGAGGATGCATGGCAAGGTGATGGCTGGCATACTGGGCAGGCAAGGCTGTGGCTGGTAGACCAGGCAATCCCACATCTGCATGCAGATAAACTGGGAGGAACAACTGGGGAACAAGACAGACTGAGCAACCCAGGGTTCCAGCACGGGGAAATAAAGCCTCAAAGCCTCTGGTGGTAAAAAGAAAACAAAAAACATGTGTAGTAAAATGACAGCAAACTCACAATTAACAACCACACCTGAAACAAAAACAAGAAGAAACTAAGCAAACAACTAGAACAGAAACAGAACCACAGATATGGAGATCACATGGAGGATTAGCAACAGGGGAGTGGGAGGAGGAGAGAGGGGGGAAAG
>CM052538.1:94448033-94481634 GCA_028533065.1 Trachops cirrhosus | reverse complement strand
ATGATGAACTCCTTGAACTTGACCTTATCTGAGAAGCACTTGATCTGCCCTTCCATTCTAAATGAAAGCTTTGCTGGATAGAGCAATCTGGGATGGAGGTCCTTGCCTTTCATGACTTGGAATACTTCTTTCCAGCCCCTTCTTGCCTGTAAGGTCTCTTTTGAGAAATCAGCTGACAGTCTGATGGGAACTCCTTTGTAAGTGACTGTCTTCTTATCTCTTTCTGCTTCTAGGATTCTTTCCTTCATTTTAATCTTGGGTAATGTAATTATGATGTTCCTTGGTATGTTCCTCCTTGGGTCCAACTTCTTTGGGACTCTCTGAGCTTCCTGGACTTCCTGGAATGCTATTTCCTTCACCAGATTGGGGAAGTTCTCCTTTATTATTTGTTCCAATAACTTTTCCACTTGTGGCTCTTCCTCTTCTCCTTCTGGTACCCCTATTATTCGAATTTTTAAATGTTTAAAGATGTCCTGGAGGTTCCTAAGCCTCTCCTCATTTTTTTGAATTCTTTTTTCTTCATTCTTTTCTGGTTGTATGGTTTTTTCTTCCTTCTGGTCCACTCCAATGATGTGAGACCCATTTTTCATTCCATCACTATTGGTTCCCTGTGCATTTTTCTTCATTTCACTTATTGTAGCCTTCATTTTTCATCTAGTTTGCAACCAAATTCAACCAATTCTGTGAGCATCCTGATCACCAGTGCTTTGAACTGTGCATCTGATAGGTTGGCTATCTCTTGGTCCTTTAAAAGGATTGGTTCTGGGGCTTTCAATTGTTCTTCTGTTTCAGCCTTCTCTCTCTCTCTTTTTTTTTGGTCTGGTCGCACTTGTTAGGTATGAGGGGCAGAGCCTTAGGTGGTCACCAGGGCGGGGCACCCCAGTTGCTGGGTTGTGATGCTGTATGTGGGGGTGGGGTCCAAGAGGGAACAATGGTGCTTGCTCCACTCTCCATCTGACCTCAGTTCCTTCTGCCGCTTCCCCCAACAATCTGGGTCCCTCTGGTGCCAATTCCCATGTGGGTGGGCTTCTGTACCCTGTGGGTCTTTCCAAGGACCTCTCCTGTGAGGCTGGGAGTCTCTCCCTGTGTCTCAACCCTCACAGGTGTTTTCAATCAGTGCCCCAAGGCTCTATTTCCCAGCACTGGGATGCAGGGTTGTATGCAGTGCCTTGCTTCACAATCGTGGCCTTGCTGGGTCTACCAGCTGCCACCCCTTTGCCAGGGTCTGCTAGCCACCACTTGCTCACCCAGGGTCTGCCCGCTGTGGTCTTGCATGCCCCAGTCGCCTTATGTGTCCAGTCCCAATGCTCTCTCCTCTCTGCTCTGCGACCGGCGCCAGGCTGCTCGTCTCCGCCCCTCCTACCAGTCTGGATGAATGTGTCTATTTTAACTCTTTGGTTGCCTGACTTCCATACAGTTCAATTTTCTGTCAGTTCTGGTTGTTATTTTGTTTCTATATTGTTGTTGTCCCTACTTTGGTTGTGCGAGGAGACACAGTGTGTCTACTTATGCCTCCATCTTGGCTGGAAGTCCATTGCTATTTTTAAATGGACAAAAAAATAAGTCTACTTCTTTACAGTCAATCCTACCCTATACAACCACTGATCTGTACTATCACTATAGATGAGTTTTGCCTTTTGCCCATTCTAGAATTTCACATAAATGGAATCATGTTATGTATTCCTGACATAAAGGGATCATATGGCATGAGCTTTCCCCCTCAGCATGTTGAAATTTCTCTTTATTCTTGCATTTAGTAGTAGTTCTGTTCCTTTTTATTATTGTGTAATATTTCATTGTAAGAATCTACCATGATTTGGTTATCCATTCACTTACTGATGGATATTTCATTTGTTTTCCAGTTTTGGACTGTTAGGAATAATACTGCTATGAACATTCAAGTTCTACTACTATGAAAACTCAAGTTCCAGCTTTTTATGGATTCATAATTTTCTTTCTTTTGAAAAAATTCCTAGAAGCAAACTTGTAGATCATAATGTCAAGTTTCTTTTTAACTTTACATGAAACTGCCAAACAATTTCCCAACTTGGCTATACCATTTTATACACCCATGGGAAATGTACAACAATTTCAACTCTTCCACATCCTCACCAACAATTGGTATTATCAGTCTTTTTAATTTTAGCCATTCCAGTGGATATGAAGTAATATTTCACTGTGGTTTTAATTTGCAATTCCTAGTGACTAATGATGTTGAGCATCTTTTTATATGGGTGTTGTCTATTTGCATATTTTCTTTTGAAAAGTGAGTGTTTAAATCTTTGGCATTCTTAAAATACTGTTTTTCTGTCTTCTTATTGAGTTGGATGAGTTATACACACACACTGCAAAATCATCAGTCACAATAATTTGTAACTCAAAGCGATCACTAAGGTTTTGGGACCCCAAAGTACTAGCAACTTTTCTACATGTGGCTCTTCCTGACTAGGAGAATACACTCTGGCACTTAGTACAGACATGTAAAATCAATACCAATTACATCTTAGCAACAGAAGCTACAGCAGCACACAACAAACCCCACCCCCTGGAAAGTGTCACTTTGCCTTTCCTTCCCTACTGCAAACCTTGCTCAAGCCCTATCAGTTGCATCTGAACACTCCATACAATAAACTCCACAGAATAAAGTATAACAATGACTTGAGTGCCAGTATACAACAGAGCCATACAAGGTTAACTCCCACTTCTCCCTGAATTTCCCCCAGTATATTTAGATATGTTAGTTTGACCTTTGATTCCTGCTTAAGGACTGGGAGGTTTCAGCCCAACCCTATTCATCTTTCTACTTAAAGCTCCTTATGTCAACATGCAGGAAGAGGGAAAGGTCAGGCCATAAGGGAGATAGTGGCCTAATTGTGCATTTACCTTAAGTTTCAAGCACTCACACTTGCAGCTCAACTAAACAAACTTCTAATGTTTTCAATCCACCTAAAGCTCTCTATCCTCATTTCTGACATTATTTTCTCACCCTTGGAGACTCTGTTATTCAGCTGTCTTTCATGTGAGGCCATGGAGTTGAGTGTATAATAGCCACAAAGCACCATCCTGGCTACCTGTCAGCTCAGCCCAAAAGGTTCATTAAGAGGTAAAACAGTGGAGGACTCTTACTCTCCCTGCCCCAGTTCCCCCTTGCCCACCACTTGGGTAAGAACAACTGGCTACCAGATTCGAGAGAGTCTTTTCCTATACCTCAATTCAGCTGGCACAGGCCTCATCTTTCCTCTTTCAGAAAGCCATGTATATCTCTGTCAGCACTCCCCAGAGCTGACAAGAACTGGGAGGAGTCAGATTTTTGATCCTCCAAGCAAGCTAACAAAGCGGCCTGTTACTGTTTCATGGACACTGGCAGACCACACAGTAGTCCTAGGTCAGAGACATAGGACTCACACAACACAGCAAGGAACATGAGCATGATGTGTGTATCAGTTCCCTCACTGCCCATAGTCCTATTGAGCAGATCTGGAGAGGCCCATGTAGATGCTGCACAGGAACAGGATTTGCATCCCAACTGACATATTATTGCCAACTTCTATTTGCTAATATTTTCTTAAGCATTTTTGTCTACACTCATGAGGGATATTGGTCTGTAGGATTTTTTCTTGTAGTGGCTGTGTTGGGATAATGCTACCCAAATAAAATGAGTAAGGGTATGTTCCTTCCTCTTCAATTTTCAGAAGTCTGCATAGAACTGTTACTGTTTCTTCCTGAAATACATGTTAAAGTTCACCAGTAATGCTATCTAGATGTAATATTTTCTTGTGGGAAGGGTTTTAACTATATATTCAATTTCTTCAATAAATGTAGGGTTATTCAGGTTATCTCTTTCTTCAGGGGAATGCAATGACTTTTGATCCTTGCAAGTTTGTGTCCTTCAAGGAATTTGTCTATTTCCTCTAAATTGTTGAACTAATTAGCATAAAGTTATACATAATATTCTTTTATTTTAATGTCTGTCAAAATTTCAACCCTCCATTCCTCATTTTGGTAATTTCTGTCTTCTCATTTTTTCCTGATCAGTCTAGCTGGAGATTTAGCAATTTATTGATCTTTTCAAAGAAGTATTTTGGCTTCATTGATAGTATCAATTGTCCATTTTTTATTTAATTCACTGTTATATTTATCTTCTTCCTTCTACTTAGTTTAGGTTTAATTTGTTCTTTGAAGGTTAAAATGGAAGAATAAATCAGGGTTCAGCAAACTACAGCCTACGGACCAAATCAGGCCCATGGTCTGCTTATATATTACTCTCCAACAAAGAATGGTTTTTACATTTTTAAATACTTGGGAGTGTGTGTATATATATATTTAAACAAGTTTTCTAACATGGCCTGCAAAGCCTAAAATATTTTCTATCTGGCCCTTTATAGAAGTTTGTCAACCCTTTCTTCTTTTCTAAAATAAGCACCTAACATTAAGAATTTTCTCCAATGCTGCTTTAGCTGCTTTCTATTTTAATATGTTTTTCATATCATTAATTTCAAATGTGTTCTGATATTCCTTATGATTTCATCTTTGACACAGGAAAATTAAAAAGTGTGCTATTTAATTTCCAAATACTTGGTGATTTTTCTATCACATTGATTTCTAACTTACTCGTATTATTATCAGAGAACATAACACTCTATAACATTCCCATCATTTGAAATTAGAGACTTGTTTTATGGCTCAGTATATGGTCTATCTTGAACACTGCATGTGCATTCGAAAAGAATGTGTGTTCTGTAGTTACGGAGGGTAGTGTTCTATAAATGTCAATTAGGTCAACTTGGTTGACAGTGTTGTTCAGATCTTCTATATACTTATTTTTTCCTCTTCTATCAATTACTGTGAAAGCCCGTTAAAGTCCCCAACGCAATTATGGATTTGTCTATTTCTTCTCTTCTGTGCATTTTTACTTTGTGTATTTTGAAGCTCTATCATTAGGAAGAACATTTCTTTTTGTCTTATTAAAAGAGTCTAGGAGTTACAGGACTGAGTCTCCCTTTGAACTAAATAGGAATAAAGTTCAAACTTCTAACAAGAAAAGGTCTGATTGGTTTAGCCAGTCTCTGTAGTATGGGGCTTTGCAAAGTTCTGCAATCAGGACACCTCATGAGCCCCTAAACAGACTACAATAATTGCTTTATGATTAGACATTCATATCCATTTCAATCATGGTCACAGGCAGAGCAGACCATGCTAAAAGAAATTCTCAAAAGGAGCTTGTGGGCATGGCCAGAAAGGGTATGGCCATCTAGTTACATGAATCATCACTCTAATTTTATCCCTTAGGAATGGAAGATATGAAATAGCACATGCAACCTCATCATTGCTGTGTGGACCACTCCAAGAAAAAAAAGAGTATCATCACAAACCAACAGGACTGAGGAGCTTTAGCTTACCTCGGCTATACAAAGGATTGTTTATGAAGGAATGGCAGGAAGAGAATATAGAATATACAATGCATTCCCCATGCCTTGATGTTTTTGCTTACAAAACAAAGTTCTAAAGGCAAAGTACGATTCTGAAAGTCAGTACATTGAGGTT
Source organism: Trachops cirrhosus (assembly GCA_028533065.1). NCBI lineage: Eukaryota > Metazoa > Chordata > Mammalia > Chiroptera > Phyllostomidae > Trachops > Trachops cirrhosus. Next base: position 94,476,090 of record CM052538.1, on the reverse strand, counting down.
CCCTCCTCACAGTCAAAAATGGTTGAGTAATATAAGCCGAATGAGATTTAAAATATTTACTCATTTCAGAAGGTCTAATGATTTCTAAATTTGTCCAAATGTATTACATTTTTAAGATCTATCTAAAATAGTACTCCCAGTCTTATCTCCACTGCCCTAGGCATTCTATCCCATTACCCAGTATTTTCACCACAGCATCTCTAACAGTCAGAATATACCTTTGTTTCTAGTCTGATTATTCCTCCCCCACTTTTTAGAATGCAAGCTCCATGCAGATAGGGAGTTGTCTGTCTTCATCACCACTGTACTTCCTTTCCCCAGTGTCTAGAACAGAGCTGGCAATTGATAACCTCTCTATACAAATCTGAAGGATGAATAAATTAATCATGGAAAATGGGTGTCATCTAAAACTCAAGCATTATTTACAATGGGCTCTGACAGATACGTAACTTTGGTCTGTGTATTTGAGCAGGACAGGTTTTTACAATGCTCCGAGTCTCCACAACATTCAAAATAACAAACATACTGTCATTACAAACTCCCTTTCAAATGTTTTTAAATACTTCGATTTAAGTTGTTAACCAATATCTTCCCCAATCACATTCTATCTGAAAATCTACAAGGTTCTCTTAACTTTTAACAAGCTTATGATTTTTATCAGTCATTTAATTAACAAATACTAACTGCTTCCCAATTTTGTGGAGGGCATTATGGGAAATTAACCAAAGACCCTGACTTCACTGAGCTTAGAAATTAATAGAGGAATGGCATGACCACAGTTGTACTTTGGGAGGGTTAGCTTCACCTCAGTATTTTATTGGGCTGGAGGCAGAGAGATCAGTTAGAAAGTAATTACAGTAATTAGTTCAAGACAGAGACAAATGGAGGGTCTGATTTAGAACAGTAACAATGAAAACAAATGAATTAAATATAAAATGAAAAATAACATAAGATAGCCCTGGCTGGTATGGTTCAGTGGGTTGCAGCATCGTCCATAAACCAAAAGGTTGCCAGTTCAATACCCAGTCGGGGCACATACCTAGTTTTCTGGTTTGGTCCCCAGTCAGGGTGTGTGTAAGAGGCAGCAGATGTTTGTCTTTCACACTGATGTGTGTGTGTCTCTCCCTCCCTTCCCCTTTTTTAAAAATCAATAAACGTCCTTGGGTGAGAATTAAAAAAATAACATTAAGACAGAAATGACAAATGCTCTGTATTTTTATATTTTTAAGAGTTTCTCATAGAATATTACCAGTGTTGAAACACTGTTGTTAGTTACAGGTGGAGGACAACCTGGTGAACAACTTTCATTCTGCACATAATAATATGAAATGATGACCTATCACCTATTACAGATGAGTAATTTGCAGATATTTAGACAGAAATGTCTGAGTGTTTAAGAACTATACTTTCAACACTAACTGGTTCACTATACCGTTCAGATTTTAGCTTTGATTTCTAAAATCAAACATCAACAACTCAAAAACTAGATACAGAAAAACGTTTCTCAAACTTAACTGAGAACAGTAGACTCTAAGCCATGAGTCCTGACAAAGACTTTAAAAGTTTATATTTTCATCTTGATAATATATTTTTAAAAGTATATTCTGAATCATTTGGGTAAAATTAAATTAATCATTTGGGTAATCATTAAAAGTATATTCTGAATCAACCTCATATCCACAATCAATGGTACACTAGAATTAGGATGAGCTAAAGAAAAAGGCACAGAAGAGTCTTACAAGGTAAATCATACATTTATGCACATGAAAGTCAAACCACCTAACCTGTGCGAATTCAAATACAGAAAAGTGGTGTAGGAATTATAGGATATACAGTGTATAGAAAACCCCACACTGTGCTAAGGTAGACAACAGTATATTCACTGTGCAAAGAAAGATTTCATTTCAGCAAACATCATCCATCACCCTAAATTTAATTTGTTTTACTGGTTTAATAATTTTGCTTACATTTCATTTATAAATTTACTTTTGTTACTTGCATAAAGTAATAAGCATAAGGATTTTATAACTATATATATATATCTAAAATTAAGTTTTTTCAAAATTATTTTGTTTTGTTTAAATCCCTTTCAGATTAGTTGCAACTCTTAGAGTATGGATTCTGCTGCTATTTGGTCTGCGGGTTCTTCTTACAGTTTTTCATTTCTTCTGTGATTTATAATTTTTTTAGAAGATTTTATTTTTATTTATTTTTATAGAGAGAGGAAGGGAGAGAGAAAGAGATGGAGAGAAACATGGATGTGCAAGAGAAAGATCCATTCATTGCCTCTCGTAGGTCCCCCTGGCCTGCAACCCCGACCTGTGCCCTGACTGGGAATCAAACCAGTGACCTTTTAGTTTGCAGGCTGGCACTGAATCCACTGACCTGCACCAGCCAAGGCTAAAAGTAAGTATTTTAATAAAATTACTTAGTCCAATGCTGGGGATTCACAATATAATAATTTTCCCCCTTTAAGGTGGGACTGGATTCATGCCTAAAACTAACAGAGTAGGAAAAACCATGGAGATTCAAATCAGAAATAAACACACACACACAAGAATTCCTCCCCCCTTCAAAATCCATTTCTGAATCTTGGCTCTCCTAGTAGCTTAACATGTAAACCTAAACTGTAATTTCTAAGCCTCATTTATTTGCGGGGTAACTGTGAAGACAGTTATGTGGTACACCATAACTCAAATAAAGAGTCTTTTTCTCTATCTAAATTAGCTTCTTCTGATTTCTTTTTTTTTTTCCCCTGGCATTCAATACTCTGTAACTCTTTCTGCATTTCCAACACACTTCTAATTATTAATAGACAACTGTACTAACCACAACAATCTAAGACTAACAGAAAGAATCACAAAAAGACAACAGCCTTCTGTGATTCAAAGGAAAAGAAAGCCAATGGAAAAAAACATTTTAATCTCCCTCCTTAACTATTTTTAAAATTCTTAGTCTTACTACTAACTTAGCAGCTGGGTTGGCATGGACCAAATAATTGCAACATAAAATTTCTAAGATAAAAAAAAACAATCAAATTCCTACAGGAATTTGATACAAGGACATCAGACAAATGATTTTTAAAAATTCATTAGGGTTTAAGGTCTTGTCATCTTTGATGTCTCTCTATAGAACTAGTCATATATTACAATGTCTCCTTCCCACTGCAACCAACAATTTCCAAATTTCCAAAGCTTTCACCCTAAAAGTCCATTACGCTTTTTCCATAAGATAAAAGACACATTTTTCATTTTCACCAATACCTTTATTGATTTGGATATTTTGAGTATGTCAGCTACTTGCTGCTATTGGCTTCTAGTGGGTAGGGGCCAGGGTTGCTGCTAAACATCTTCCAATGCATAAGACAGCCTCACAGTAAAGAATTACTTGGCCAAAATGTCAATAGTACTGAGAAACTTTGCAAACCACTTTTGACTTGTTCAATCAGTCACAGCACCTTTTCCATATACTGCACAAATCTTTTTTTTGTATTTCTATTGCATATTTACTTTTCTTGAAATAATAAAGCATAATATGCCAAAAATGTTGCTTATCATCTTCCATCTTCAATATTACAATGGCTGCACAAAAATTCACCCATTTTGGTAACTTTTTAAAATGTAAGCGGATGTGACAGATGTCACAATACAATTTAACAAAATTGTTTTGAATGAAGTTAAAGACAGCTAAGTGCTACTGGAACCATCATATGGAAAAAAGTGTAACAGACTTTTTATCCACGACAATATTTTACCTCCATGTCCTCTAACCTATAACACATCCTACATAAAAGCTATAGGATTCATTTTCCTCAAGTGCATCTCTGAGGCTGTCACTGTCCTATTTAAAATTTTTCTATAATTCTCAAGGCCTTCTGCATTAAGGCCCTACTGAACCTCATCCTTCCAACTTACCTCCAACAATTCCTAAACTAAAAGTTTCATGAGGCAATGATATTGAGGTATCCCCTATCCCTAGAGTAGTATGTAAACAGAATAGATAACAGATAACCAATAGTAATACTTGAAAGAAGTAATGGAAATGTGTAACGCTCCTCTCCCACCCAAAAGCCACTGGACATAGTCTTTTTTTTTTTTTTTAAATTCTTATTTTATTTTTGTAAAGATTTTATTTATTTATCTTTAGAGGGGAAGGGAAGGAAAGGAGAGAGGGAGAGAAATACCAATGTATGGTTGCTTCCTGTGCATTCCCTGCTGGGAACTGGCCTGCAACCCAGGCATGTGCCCTGACTGGGAATCGAACCGTGATCTCTTGGTTCACAGGCCCACGCTTAATCCACTAAGCTACACCAGCCAGGGCTGGACATAGTCTTCTTTCATTTCCAACACACTTCTGATTATTAATAGACAACTGTACTAACCACAACAACCTAACACTAACACGAAGAATCACAAAAAAGACAACAGCTCTCTGTGATTCATAGGAAAAGAAAGCCAATGGAAAAAAAACATTTTAATCCCCCTCCTTGATCATTTTTAAAATTCTTAGTCTTACTAATTTAGTAGCTGGGTTGGCATAGACCAACTAATTGCAACATAAAATCTCTAAAAAAAAAAGAAGCAAATTCCTACTAGATACAAGGACATCAGACAAATGATTTTTAAAAATTCATGAACTAGCCCTGGCTGGTGTGGCTTAGTGGATTGAGCACGGGTCTGTGAACCAAAGGGTTGCCAGTTCAATTCCCAGTAAGGGTACATGCCTGGGTTGCAGGCCAGGGCACGCAAGAGGCAAACACACATTGATGTTTCTCTTCCTCTCTTTCTCCCTCCCTTGCCCTCTCTCTAAAAATAAAAAAATAAAATATTTTTTAAAAAAAGAGAAAAAAAAGACTTTAAATAAATAAATAAATGAATAAAAATAAAAAGTCATTAACCACAACTTTTGAGTACATCTCAGTTCCCCTAAAATTTTTTGAGGTCCCTTAGTTTTCTAATGAACAAAACCAAATGTCCAAAATTCACACACACACACACAATACTTCCCTTCTGAATAAAATACATGTATGATGTTTATGATATTTACTGCTAATCATGAAATTACCAGTAGACATTTCTTAAATATTCATCTCTCCATTCCCTCTTATATACCCAATGGCACTGATCCAATCCTCAACTACAAAATCTAGGAAAAAACAGGGCTTGAAATTAATATACAAATATTTGATTCACCTGTTAACTTTTCTATAACATTATTGTTGTGTGCAAGGAGACAGACTCCTTAGGGATCTGCAGCACGATCTGAAACACAAATGAATCTTTAGGTAACCTAACAAAATGAAATTATAGCTGTCATAAAGTCAATCCAGTTCTCCAGCTCTTTAAACAATGGGGTCCAGTATTTTTCAATATAAAAATTCACAATTCATCTTTACTAACTTAATGACTCATTTCAGATACATGCACCAGGCTATCACAACTTCCTTAACAATGAAGGCAAAACTTGTGAACTAAAATAGAGGTCCCAGAGGTATAATTCATTTGAATTATAAAATCTACTGCAAAATCCTTCATAAATTTACTATCCGAATTGATGAAATGGATGGGGGAGGGGGCTTAGAAAAATGTAAATATAAAATATGCGTGTCTCAATTGTTATTTGTTAATGGCAGGGGCAAGGGGGATCACTCTGTGGACGACAGAGCCATAAAAAACAAAGACAACATTTTTAATTGTTACAAAACTGGTCTATATGCTCAAAAAATGTGAGCATCCAACACCCCAACAAGTTAATAGACTATGATCTAGATTAAGAGCTTAATTAAATGCAAAATAAAATGCCAATGTTCTGCTTCCCTAAAGAAACATTCAACCCCATAAACTGCTGAACATCATCATACCAATAACCGCCAGAGTGGATATTTTGAATATTAAATCAAGAAATCATGATAAGTGCTAGCGGTTCCTCTAGGCCTCAGCAGCAGCCTTAGGTATCAGACGAAACTCGAGCCCTCTTAACACTCAAAGAATAATGTTGATGTCATTCCGAGACTACTGGTTCTTTGCACTACGTACTACTCATTCCTTGATCCACAACGCAATTCTTACCTCCCACCCTCAAAATAAAGAGATCTCAAGATAGAGAAGCCCTCGGGTACCCCCTTCTCTACCTCCAGCGGCTGCTGCTTTCTCCTCCCTCCAGCTCCGTGGTGGGGGCTCCAGAAGATCCCAGGCAATTCCAAGCCCGGGGTGGTGTTTGTTTTGCCTGTGCACGGTAGCTCTGGCCAGATGCTTCCTTTCCCAGTTTGCCCGAAGTGGAGCGCTACAGGGAACCCGGGGGCTGAGAAGGGAGCCGGGGTGGCGGCGACGCCGCCGCTGCCGCCGCCTCTGGTATGTCAGGGGCCGGGATTGTATTTCGAAAGATCCGCCATTTTCACCTCGTCATCACCATCACAGCTCAGCAGCTTCCCCGACAGCCCATGCCCCAGCAGCCGCAGCCGCCGCCAGTAACCTCCCCCTTCCTCCTCCTCCCCTCCTTGACCCTCCCCTCCAGAGAGGCGCACACCCACATATCCCGGGAAACCTCCCGCCCGCCCCGCCAACCTTCAAATGCACAGGGGGATACAAATGCACACCCAAGCCGAGACCTCCCATCCCACAACGAAAAATGGTGCTCCTGCGGGCCCGCAGCCACGCCAAAGGAAGTCCGGACATCTGCGGGGTCCTCAGTCAGGCCTATTTTTATTTTGAAGAGCAAAAGCCGTATGGAAGGCGGCATAAGGATAATAAGGAACCCAATTACTTCATTTTCAAAATAGCAACTTGAAGTGATGGAATGCACTGTATTCACTGTGCCCATCCCAGGCACTAAAAACAAGATCAAGACCTCCAGTGTTACGCACCAACTCTGATATTTTCCTCCACTGTCAGCACTACTTTAACAGAACGAGCTATTTTCATAGTCACACCTGACCTTTCTGACACATTTGCAAATTACAGGCATTGATTTTTATGCAGATACTGCAGTCAAAACAAAGTTCTGAACTATTTTCCTCTCCACTAGATTTCATCTGATCATTTCTGTCCATGAACAGTGTAACTTCCAGTTTGTCACTGGTTTAAGAGGTCAAAGCGCACTACGTTTAAAATGTATTGATCCTATTCATGGATGAAGTTTTTAAAATATAGAAAATGTACCTTCAAGTTAAAATTCTTTGCTACATTTTTAGGATGTTACCAAATTTAAAAAAATCTACTGCTGTTCAATACAGTGAAAATAAAACAATTTGTTTTAGAATACGACCCCAGAATTACCCATCCACCCCCACCAACCCCTCTTATCAAGAAGTTCAACAAATAAGTAAAACAGAACATATATATTTTAATCATCAAAGAAATAACAAGAAAACATAAGGTGCAAGGCTTCTGACGAAACCAGACTTTTTTAAAAACTAAATTTGCTACCTTTGTTAATTTCAGAAAGATCTGATAATCAAAGTCTGCATTCTATACCTATTACAGCATGAGCTCTGAAAGACCAATCTGAAATGAGCAAATTGAATTTCAAGGTTTCGAATAGGGCCACTATATTGTTTTTTTTTTTAAGTTACACTAAGAAGAATGAGGTAGAAGTTGAAAAAGCCATTTCATTCCCTTACCTTGCTTGAATGACAACTCCATATAAAAGTTGGTAGATTCAGGCTTAAATTAGTGTTATTTACCACCAGCCTAATCGCCGTGTCTATATGCAGCCTGCTAGAGCCTTGAAAGTATCAAGTCTTCCCAGCGTCTTCATCTTTAAACTTTATTTTCCCACCGCCAGCCACGTACACCCGCACCCTGTTTGGTGTTTACCGTTGCTTGGCCAGGCTAAGTCCCGGCCCGCTCCCTTCCCCCGTGCACCTCCGGGACATTATGACATTTGGCTGGTGGGCTTCGCGAGGAAAACGGACACACACGAAGATACCATACAAAGGGGCGTAGGAAGAATGGGACGACGGACAGCAGGGAAAGGAGGGGTTGGTACAAAATGACACAGCAGCAAAACCGGTTCCCAGAAACCCAGGGCCGACACGGCCCACTTCTCCGGCCACGCAGTCTGCGTGTCAACAGCCGCGGGAGCCCTTCCTCCAGACAGCCAGGAAGGGCGGGCTGCCGGGTGACAGACGCCCTCCCGGGTGCAGGCGGGAAGGGGAGAACTCAGAGAATCCGCCCGCCTACTGCCGCCCAGGGGTGGGGCGCGGCGCGGCGACCCCCAGCCAGCAGGTTCCCGCTCTCCGCCACTACCCACCAGCCCCAAATCTCCGAGGAGGTGGTCGGGCGTCCTGGTACCCTCCACCCGCGCCACCACTCGCAGCTGGGGCCAGCGCCTCTTCCCGCCCGCCCGCCCAGATGCCCCACCCCAGGTCTGACACTCACCAAAGCCGGCGGCGCCGCCGCCTCCTCCTCGCGGCAGCGCTCCCTGGGCTCCAGCAGCCGCGGTAGCGGCGGCGCCTCCGAGACACAGACCCGGGTTTGTTCAAAATCACGCGCCCAGCGCCATTCCGCTGCCGCATCCCATAATACGCTAGGCCCTCCCCGCCTGCGCGCCCCTCTCAGCCCGCCCCTCCATTCCGTCCGCCCCGCCTCTCCGGCTGGCTTTCTGCGCCCCGCCCTTTCGGCGCCACTGGCTCCCCACCCACAGCTCCGGCAACCCTGTCTGACGTCATTCCGCAAGGCGCCGTAGGTACGCTCCAGCTTCACGTGACTCTGAGTGGGATATCTGTCAAAGCTTTTGTACTGTAGGTTCCATCCTGCCTTGGCTGGGAGGGGGAAGGGCGGGATCGCCTTTGCAATGGTGAGGGCCTCCCTGATCTAGTGTTCTTGGCGATTTCAAACATCCTGCCACTGTTTGATGTGCTTGTGTGGAAGGGTGATCAATATTCACAAATGCCAAATTTTGTCCTTTATTAGGCACTAATTTTGTAGGGGTAGCTGAAAAGCCCCTGGAGACCACTCAAAGTTACAGTTATTTTGAAAGGGAGTTTTTTTTTTGCAGTATACTGCTAAGACTAACAATCAAAGTCCTTCTATCTAGTCATTTTTCTTATTTTCCTCCTTTATTATAAAATAAGAAAAGATGCCTACATTTGGCGTTAGATAAACAGTCACTGAGAGATTATTCAGTTAACTACTCCGTGTAAGACAAGAATTAAACAGGAGAAACAACAGAAATTACAAAAGAGTGTAATGCAAAATAGTGTAGTACAGTCCATAATTGCTAATGAAGCCCGAAGAACATACAGGTCAACGAGTAGTCCTGGAACAATGGAGGAGGTGAGATGCAGTGGAAGCAGCACTCACTTTGGAATCAGACAGTCCTGTTTTTAAATTCTGGCAACTCCACTTATTAGTGTACAACATTTATTGTTACTTTTCTCATCTATGGAATAAAAATAAAGCTTCCCAGGGTTCTGAGGGTTAAATGAAGAGAGGGGTATTAAGCTGCTACATAGTCTCTGCCTCAAATGTTTGTTTTATTCTGCCATAATCTACAGCACCCTGTACCTCCACCTCAAATTCAGTTGTTAGGATTTAGCAAGGCAAGTGACATGAAATTAGCACAGGCTTGGAATTGGTGAAGTCTGTGGGTCAGTTTACATACCTTGGTTTCCTGACACAAGAAGTAACCCATTGATTTTTCTCTCTCACATCAATGTTTCTCTCTCTCCTCCTTCATCTCTCTCTAAAAATCAAACATATCCTCAAGGGAGGATCAAAAAAATTTAAAACCTGATAAAACCAATATATTACTGGGTACCTATTATGTGCCAGGTATACTGCTAGGTACTAAAAGTACATACTAGTTGACCAAATTTTCTCAAGCTAGGTTAGTTTCCAGAAGATTATTTAGAAGTTCCTTTGTTCATTAATCCCTTTGTCATAAGTCCAGCTTTAGGCCTTCTGTGCTCCTGCCACTCAGTGAGGATCCATCTAAGCTTATCCCCTTTTTCCAGCAGTAAACTGCTTGTTACTTGGTGCTTGCTGGACTGATTGTCAGGGTGAGGTTAAGGAAGACAGCTTCTCTTTGATCCTGTTTCAACTTCATTCTTACCCAGGCTTTGGGTCCCTGGGTCTCTGTGATCCTGATCCTCCCCAGCATAATGACCTCTAATGGTCTAGGCCCAGGACAATTTCCAGTCTTCTCTCAGGAATACGGGTTTGTTGCTGGGGTATTTTTTCCCTCTTTTCCTTCAGCTGCAATGGGCCTCCACCTGGCCCTTGAGGAATAACAAGTTTTCTGCCTTTCTCCATCAGTTTATACCTTTTGTTCCTTAGAGGAGAAGGGTATGGGCTTCATGCTATCTTTCCTGCAATGGCAGCCAGACCTCTTCTCTATGCCTGTCTGCCACCCAGCCCCTAGTCTTTGTCCTGGGTGCCCAGTGGAAGTCCTTGAAGAAAAGCCTGGGAGTGAATGTGAACTCTCCTTATGATCGTGGCTCCTATGAGATTCCCATGCCAGCCCACACTCAGTCTTTGGGAATGTATTAAAAAATTCAGCAGTATTCTTTTTTGTAAGGCTGCATCACCTTCCTTTCCATGCTCTGCTACAGATGACCCAGTTTTTGCACCTCTTTTGTTGTTCAGAAGCACTAGTCTTTCCTTACATTTCAGGCTAGTTGTTGCCCTGTGACCTCAATTCCCTGATTGGCTCAGTAAAAGTAATTTTGTAGATTATCTAGCTTATTGTTGTAATGGTGGGAATAATACTTTCTTTAGCTTTCTACACTGAGGCAGAAGCTGGAATTCCTCCAGGTATTATTTTTATTAAGAGAACCTGAGGGTCTCTATTGTTGGACCACAACTCTCATCAGTTTTTATCCAGGAGAGTCCTCCTACTTAACTCTCTTAACCCATCCCTTCTTACTTGTCTTCCTGTCTCTCAGAGTTCTTGCTTTATAATCCAAGTTTCACTATTTCCTTCTGGGTTTTGCCACAGTTGGTGGCATATTCAGACCATATTCCCCACCTTACTGATATTAGTTCCTAATCAATCTTTGGATTTGTGTACTCCTTGATTTTATGCCCCCCCCCGCCCCCTGCAGAAGTGAGATTTTGATGGACACAACATCACATTCGATGATGCTGGGACTTTTTAGGTTTTCTCTTTATCCAACTATGTTCTTTAACAAATTTAACAAATATTTTCTGAGCACTTAACTAAATACAAAGTGCACATGTCTGGGTACCAGGTAGTTTACAAAAATGAATCAGTCTATCACAACTCTCTCACAATTATCCCCACTTATAATTCAACTATATGACCCCACTTGACTATGTGGGAATCAGCAGACAGATGCAGTAGACACTAGATGGTATGAATGAAACTTAAGGTTATAATGAGTCTAGAGACAGAAAGGGAAGAGGATCACAATGCACTAGATAATGGAGAGAGTATAGCTTGTACAGATTCATGGACCTCCAAGAGGAGGGAGAGGACCTGACCAAGCATCATTCTTAAGAGTGTTTACAGAATCCTGCCAATGCTGTTCGGGAATAGCTGTGATGTTCAATTGCCTGCCACCAAGAAGCATGACTCCCAGTGCCAGAGTTTGGTTAAAAAAGAAAGGGGTTATGTCTTTAAAGGTTATACAGATTTAGAATAATGGCAGATTTCTGTCATTAAGTCCCACTCCTTTTAAAACCAGCCCAAAACACAGTCCTGCCTCCTTTTGTCAAACCAGGCCAGTTTCGAGATATGCCAGTCAGACATACTGTCTTTCAGAAAAGCAGAAGTCTGCAGCTCAGCATGCCCAGTCACAGTTCAGCTCCAAGCGTCCCTCAGGAATCTGGGTGGTTAGGCAGATCCCAAGCAGCTCCATCAGCTCTGCCGCCATCTTCTCCAGGCAGACTTGAATCTGGGTAGCTGGGCAGGTATAGTGCCCCCAACTCCTCACCCCCAATACCACACCGCCAGCTCCTGCAATTCACCAGACTTCTGGCTTTCAGACCTTCTCTCTCTTACTCCAGACCACATGGCTTCTCCCCTTTCAGCCCACCCTGATTTAAATGCTTGGCCTGGAACTTCCTGCATGGCCTCATATCCAGCTCTTCCGTTGGTGTGTTAGTGTCCACCATTTCTGCCATTTTCCCCATATCCTTTACCTTCTTTTGGCTGCCATCTTTAATCAGGGCAAAAGTTCCCAGAAATGCATGGCCATCCTGGGTGGGCATCTGCCCCCTGCCTTTAGCACAGGCACTGTATCCCAGCTTGTCAGGAGCCCCTGAAGGTTTTTGCAGTCACATACACAATTCACAGTTTGCCCTGGACTGCAGCCCTCTTCCCTTCAGAAAGGCACGGCTATTAACTTGCCATTGTTATGCAAATGTATCTTAAACACTGTAACATCCATTCCCCCTCTTCACCCAATCTAGGATTATGGGGGTTCTCCTATTTTTAGGGGACTTATGGTCTGCACCTCATTACAAGAGGACCTGCTGATCCTGACACTTGTGGAGCTTTGGGGAAGCAGAGCAATTGTACTAAAATTTCTCTTCCTCTGAGACTGGATAAGCACTAGCCTTTGAAACTGCTACAGAAGACAGAAGACAATCTAAATTATAAATAAATACATGAAAGCACAAATAAACACCTCAAAAGACTAAATTCAATACATACACGCAAGACTATGGAACAAATAGCATGGTTTTGTTCCCTCTTAAAATTAAGGTGTTACATTCAGTAAATGCACAGGTCTTAAGGGTACAGTTTGGTGAATTTTGATAAATCTATACACCCATAAAACCTACACCACTGCAAACACATAGAATATTTCTATCACCTCCTACTATTTCCCAGTAATTCCCACTCTCCTCTGACAACTTCTGACTTTCAATCACCATAGATTAGTTTTGTCTGATTTAGAACATGTAGATGGAACCATAATGGCAATCTCAAAAATAAAATATCCAGTTTTTTTTGCCAGCAAAATTAGTTTATTTGAGAGTAACAGAGAATGCAACTTGAGACAATCAAGCTATGATAACCAATAGGCAAGTCCAAAAATACTACATGGAAAATTCCAGAAAGAATTCATAAATTTTATTTTCAATTTTTATAGAGAATTATTATAAGCATTTATTTGAGCCAAACTGATGACATGCTTGGAAGAAAGATCTCAAATGCTCTCACAATTCTTAAATTTTAAATTGCATGCCATTCTCAGTACCAGATGAAATCTCATACTGTCATCTGCTTCATCCTGTCCAGGACATGAATCATCCCTTTGTCCAGCTCATTTAACCTGTATAGGCTACTGCCCATGAGTCACTTAGTGGATGTCTGGGTTACCTGATTGACTGAGATGGCACCAGAGTGCTTGTGATGAAGGAACTTTTTTTTATTGAATTTATTGGGGTGACATTGGTTAATAAAATTATATAGATTTTAGGTATTCAATTCTATAATACATCATCTGTATATTGTGGTGTGTGCTCACCTCCCCAAGTCAAGTCTTCTATCACCTTTATCCACCTTCCCCTATCCTCCTCTTTCTCTGGTAATCGCCATACTATTTTTCTGACTGTGAATTTTTGGGTTTGCTTTGTTTTTGTTTTGTTTTGTTTCTTTTGCATAATCCTTTCAAGGTAACTCTTATTTTACTTAATAATGGCCCTGAAGCACAAGAGTAGTGATGCTGGCAATTTGGATATGCAAAAAAGTAGCTGTAAAATGCTTCCTTTAAGTGAAAAGGTGAGTACAATCCACTGAGATATTTTGAAAAGAGAGAGACCACATTCACATAACTTTTATTACAGTATATTGTTATAATTGTTCTACTGTAGTATTAGTTATTATTAACCTCTTTTTAAAAAATATGTTATTGATTATACTATTACAGTTGTCCCAATTTTTCCCCCTTATGGCCCCCTCTGCCCAGTACCTGCCTTCCCTCCAGCAGTTCCCCTTAGTTCATGTCCATGAGTTGTATATATAAGTTCTTTGGCTTCTCCATTTCTTATCCTATTCTTAACTTCCCCCTGTCTATTTTGTACCTACCAATTGTGCTTCTTAATGCCTGCATGTTTCCCTTCTCCCCACCTGATACCCCTCCAAATGATCTCCATATCTGATTCTGTTTCTGTTCTGGTTGTTTACTTAGTTTATTTTTTTAGACTCAGTTGTTGATAGCTATGCATCTCTTGCCCTTTCAGTGTTCATAGTTTTGATCTTTTTCTTTTTCTTAAATAAGTCCCTTCAACATTTCATGTAATAATGGCTTGGTGATGATGAACTCCTTTAGCTTTACCTTGTCTGGGAAGCACTTTATCTGCTCTTTAATTCTAATAGCTTTGCTGGATAGAGTGATCTAGGTTGTAGGTCCTTGCTTTTCATCACTTTGAATACTTCTTGCCAGTCTCTTCTTGCCTGCAGAGTTTCTTTTGAGAAGTCAGCTAACAGTTTTATGGGCTCTCCTTTGTAGGTAACTCTTTGCTTTTCTCCTGCTGCCTTTAAGATTCTCTTTTTATCTTTAACCTTTGGCATTTTAATTATGATGTGTCTTGGTGTGGTCCTCTTTGGGTCCAACTTGTTTGGGATTCTTCTGTGCTTTCTGGACTTGTATGTCTATTTCCTTCACCAAATTAGGGAAGTTTTCTTTCATTATTTTTTCAAGTAAGTTTTCAATTTCTTGCTCTTTCCCTTCTCCTTCTGGCAACCCTATAATTCAGATGTTGGTATGTTTGGAGATGTCCCACAGGCTCCGTATGCTATCGTCATTTTTTGAATTCTTTTTTCTTCTTGCTGTTTTGGTTGAATGCTTGTTTCTTCCTTGTGTTCCAAATTGTTAATTTGAATCCTGTCTTCCTTCCCTCCACTGAGGGTTCCCAGTAGATTTTTCTTTATTTCACTTAGCGTAACCTTTGTTTCTTCCTTTATGTCATTGCCATAATCAGTGAGTTCTTTGAGCTTCCTGATTACCAGTGTTTTGAACTCTGCATCTGATAGGTTGTTATCTCTGTTTCATTTAGTTTTTTTCTGGGGTTTTGTTCTGTTCTCTTATTTGGGCCATATTTCTTTGTCTCCTCAATTCAGCAGCCTCCTTGGGTTTGTTTCTGTGTTTAGATAGAGCTGTTTTGACTTTCTGTCCTCATAGGGTGGCCTATTGTAGAAAAGGCACCTATAAATTGTGTGGGGGCTGAGCCTTAGGTAATTGCCAGGGTGGGGCAATCTGCTTCACTGCTTTGTGGCTCTGTGTTGGGAGAGGTCTTAGAGGGGGGCAATGTCACTGCCTGGCTCCAGGAGGTTTGCCTGGCACTCGCCCCCATTTCCAGTCACTTGAACCATTTCCTGTATGCTACTGGCACCCTTCTGGCTGTTGCCCTGGTGGTGAATGTCCGAGTTGGTGGGTTTGCATTCATTCTAAATCCATGTGGGCCCTTTAAATGGAGTGTCCTGAAAATGTGGAAGTTCCTTCTGCTGCCCCAACCCCCTCTGGTTTTTACAGTCAGAAGTTATAGGGATTTATCTTCCTGTCACTGGAACACTGGGCTATGTGGTCTGGCCTGGGTGGGGATTGCTCACTCTCAAGGTATCCCTCCCAGTTTTTATCCACCATATGTGGGACCATATGTTCCAATACTGGCACCACCTCTTTGTGCCACACTGTGAATCAACACCTCTTTACGTGTCTCTGTGACTCTGCCCCTCCTACCTGTCAGATTGATGTGGCTTCTTTAAATCCTTGGTTGTTGGACTTACATACAGCTCAATTTTCTGACAGTTCTAGGTGTTATTTGTTTTGAGATCTAGTTGTAATTCTTTTTTATGGTTGCGCAAGGAGGCAAAGTGTGTCTGTCTGTGCCTCCACCTTGACTGGAAGTCTATTGCTAATATTATTGAATAAAAACTCAGATGTTGTTGCCAAGAAAGTTGGGCACAACTTCACAGAGTCAGTTTGAGACAATTTTATTGCTCAGAAAAATGAAGATCGATTTATTTTTTTAAAGATTATATTTATTTATTTTTAGAGAGAAGGGAAGGAAGGGAGAAAGAGAGGGAGAGAAACATCCATGTGTGAGAGATACACTGATCAGTCACCTCTCGCATGCCCCCAACCAGGGACCTGCCTGCAACCTAGGCATGTGTCCTAACTGGGAATGAAACTGGCAACCTTTTGGTACACAGGCTGGCACTCAATCCAATGAGCCCTACCAGCCAGGGCAGAAAAATTAAGACCTAAGTATCTTCAGGAAACCAATGCTCTGCTCCAACCTTTAGAACAAGATACAGAATCTATATTTCCTCTCTGATTGGTTCTTCCTGATTTGAAAAGCATAGGTAATCAAGAAGAACGCCAAATCTTGCAACTTGCTAAAACCTGGGCTGGGTATTTTCCTGCCCTCCCCAGATCATTCGACTTGGCCACATTCACAATGCTTCTAGAGCTGTCACATTGCCTGAGTACTCACAGCATCCTCCTCACGTGCAGGCCCAGCTCCCTGAAATCCTGTGTGTTCTGCTCTTCCAGGAAGAAAGTGCTTCTTTCTATTGTTAATCTCTTAATGTGCCTAATTTACAAATTGAACTTTATCATAAGTATATATGTATAAGAAAAAAATAGCATATACAGGGTTCAGTACTACCCACTATTTCACGCATCCAGTGGGGGTCTTGGACTATATCTCCTAGGGATAAGGGGATACTACTGTATGCATTTTTTAATGCCTGGCTTCTTTCACTGTATATTATTTTTGAGATTCATTTATATTATTACATATCTTCAAAAGAAACAACAAACCCAAAGTGGAGTTACTTGTGCCAAGCCCCACAAATGCTTAATAGCTAACCAAATTGCAGTTCCACCCTGTCCCAGGAGTAGAATTTTAAACCAATGAGCCTAAAATTTCCTGGTCAGCATTAGTAAAGTCATCTGCTTGTTAAGATTTCCCCTAGAGGACAGTGAAGTTGCTTGAAATAATCCACTATTTTTAACTTTTCTCTCCCACCCTCTTTCTGCCTATTAAAATGTTCCTTTTTTTTCTTTTTTATACAGCTCCTTGGAGTGCTCTTTCAGTTGTTAGTTGGGATGCTGCCTGATTCATGAATCACCTAATAAAGCCAATTAGATCTTTATATGTACTAAGTTGAATTTTGTTCTCTAACACATGTGCCTGAAGTTTTTTCTTTTTAATGCTGAGTAGTATTCTATTTAATGAATATACCACACCTTGATTATCCAATTTCCTGATGATGAACATTTGGGGTGTTTTCACTTGAGGTTGTTATAAATAAAGCAGCTGTAACATGTTTACACAAGTAAACATGTGAAAATCATGATTTTAGAAACATGACATTGAAGGAGAATGAATCTTGCTAAGTGGCCTGAGAAATGTAAAAGACATCTTAAAGCACAGAGCAAAAAGTATAGAGCTGATGTATGACTAGTTGGAGTTCCAGAAGAAGAGAAAGAAACAGATAGAGGTAATGATGGGCTAGTGCATATCTCTGCACCTAGCTCTTTCCCTCTCTTGGGAAAGTAAAATAAAAACATTACTCTCTGCACTTTCATCTCTTTGTGAATTCTTTCATAGCCCATGTCACTGACCACCCTAATATTTTGGTGGCCTGTACACGGACATTCTCTATTTCTCCCTCTTCCTCTGCCCTCCGAGACTTGCAACTGGGGGAGCAGTGGGCAGTGGAAGTTGCACCCAGGCTGACACTTTAACCCTGTCACTGAGAGGTTGAGAGAGAGGATTCTAATCCTTTTCCATCTCTTCAGACTCTGTGGACATACTCCTCCTCACCAGGCTAAACAGCTAGAGATTAAATTCAGCAACTCTTAATGAAGTCATGCCTGGACTCTGGAAGTCACCAAAAAGCTTTAAGGAATTAAGATTGACTTTCGAAGCCAACAAGAGCCCCTTGGAGAAATGGCCAGATACCTTGCTTTGTCATGTGGTTCATGACAGTTTTTCCAGGAAATATCTATGGCACAGCTGGCAGAGAAAGATAGCAGCCTTCAAAAGTGGTGAGAAGAATGGGATCAACCGCTTGTAGCTTTAGAAATACAGCTAAAAGCACTGATCTACAGTAACTTACAAAAAGATAATGAAATTGAACAATTAAAACAAAGATCACACTACAGTCTTCTCAAACAGAAAAAGAAACTATGGATATCAATCAAGCCCAGACATATGAGTTCAACAGATCTTGGTGGAGTTAAAATTGAATATCAATCTACAAGTTTTGAAATTTCCAGCAATGAAGTAGAGGATGAATGTGTAATCCTTAACCCTTGTGAAGTGTCAAAAGAAAATAATCAAAGCACTTGATTTCCAAAACCTAAATTCAGTTTACACCTTTACGGCCAAACAAAATGGCAGTGAAACACCTTGGTTGTACCTTACCAGTAGTGGTTAAGAGTTCCAAGACTCAAAAGAGGAAGAGTAATGAAATGGAGGAGAACTTGGTGAAATGTGAAAATAAGAAGAATACTGCACCCAGAATTAATCTGAAGCCCCCTGTTTCTGAGCATAGAGATTCTTCTGACAAAAGGAACAGAAGGTTTCCATATGATTGTCATCTCAGAAAATGTATTTTTTATGGAGTCAGGCATCTGCAATTAGTGTACACTTGGACACTAAGAAAAAAAGAAGAAATGCTACAGAAATTTGGAGACTTTTTACAATGTTCTACAACATTTCTTCAATCAAAAGCAAATAAGATAATTGAAACAAATGAGCTCTTCAAAGCTCTCAGATATAGAAGTACGTAAAGAGAATATATCTTATCCAAAATGGGCCAAACGGAAATTAGATACAAATGAAACTTCATGTCCTATTGATATATCTGGCCAAGTGATTTTGAGGGACCATAAAGTGAAGGAAAGTGATCCTCTGATTCTCAAATGATGATTTCAAGCTAGAACAGGCAAATGATTCACTATGGAGAATGTATTAATGTAAATTTTATATTCATAATCATTGTAGCTTGCATCCTGACTTTAAAGGTAATTGTATATATTATGGCATTTAATCCCTCTGTACATACATTGCTCTTTTAAACATAGTATAATTTTAGTTTAGTAAAGAATAGTAGTCAACAGTAAATGTACTTGTCTATTTTTCAAAGAGAGAAAGAGAGACATAACAACTAAACAAATAATAATA
Organism: Trachops cirrhosus; assembly: GCA_028533065.1. NCBI lineage: Eukaryota > Metazoa > Chordata > Mammalia > Chiroptera > Phyllostomidae > Trachops > Trachops cirrhosus. The sequence goes on along the minus strand of CM052538.1, from coordinate 94,456,978 downwards.
GAAAGTGTTCCTGACCTAAAGACTTGCTTTTGCAGATGAAAGGAGTCACTGAGTTTCAGGTAAGATCAATGAGGAGAGACACACCTAAGCATACTCAAGGAAAACCTCTGTAAAGAAATCTTAAAAATTCAAGGTGGGAAGAACAAGTTACTTATAAAAAGAAGAAAAGCAAGAAGAACAAGGAGGATGGGAAGCTGGGGGAAGGGGAGGAAAAAGGAAGGAAGAGGGAATGAACTGGAAAGGCAGAAGGGTAGGTGTGTAAATAAACATGAAGATCAATCAGGCAAAGGCTATTTATACAGAGTTTTGTATAGCAATGGACTCGGCCACCATTACTGTGTTGACCAGGAGTCTAAGGCAGGCATGGAATGGAAAAAATTTATAGTTTCATAGAAAAAGGAATTCAGGTATGCTCTGATTAGAGGCTCTTTGCCTTTAATTGATTGGTTGCCTATCATACACCCCCAACTGAGGACCTGGACTGCAACCCAGGCATGTGTCCTGACTGGGAATCAAACTGGAAACTTTTGAGTGTGCAGGTCCGTTCTCAATCCACTGAGACCCACCAGCCAGGGCTAAAACTGATTTTTAAACATAAAAAGAACCAACGAGATGTCACCAACATACAAGAGCATGGAAGAATATGATTTCCATGAGCCCTTCCATAGAAACCTGTTAAGGAACTAGTTTCAGGCTACTAAGATGGCTGGAGAGATATCAATATAAGAGCTGATGATGACCATTAAAGATCTATTACTTATAAAGCTAAGATTAAATGAGGATTACGATGAATTCAGCATTGTTTGTAATGGCTATATGTGCTCACTATATAGATACAATGCAATTAAAAATGAGAGGAAATGAGGAGAGGAATAGCAGGGAAATATTGAACTCTTTTCAGCAATCATGTTGGGGGTGGTAGTATTAGTATTGTTATACTGAGGCTGTTGTGTGTATAACATGGGATGAATGAAATGAATAATTATGGAATATACTGATTCTATAATCTCCTATGTACTTGTGAACCAGGATTCCAGATGTAGAAGGAGATACAAATGTAATACAGAAGAGGTTAAATAAAATCACCTAAACTGAATTTGGAAGTATCAGTATGAACTCATGAGTTATTTTATCCTTGAAATATGTAGACACTTCCTAGTTCTATCCTATGAAGAGTTCCCCAAATGACCAATACAGTACCAATGAGAATCCTTAGCACTCATATTGATATCTGTAAATATCTTTTTAGGAAATAGAAACAGGGTTTTTTGAAAAGGTGGCTGATTCTGGGTTTAGGCTAGGAAACACACAAGATCACTCTAAAACAATTTTGTCACACAGCACTAGCAACATGTGGAATAAATGTACAGTAAGGATTAATGCTCAGAAAACAGCAGAATATACACAATGCTCTTTTTTTCTTCTCTAGCTAGGTATATATGAGCTGGGCACATGGGACAGAGAGTGGAAGATGCACCAGGAAAAGGACTGAGGATGACTTTCTTTGCATATTTGTTGGGAAATTGAGGGTGTAGAGACCACTTAGTTGAATATGTAAAAATGAGGTGTCCTGGCCAGGGAAATGGCCTTATTCAATAAGAGTTTAGAGAGAAGAGATCCTATACCAGTAGTGTTGACATCTGCTACAGTAGGGCTACTCAAACTTTAATGTGAAGGGGTTGCTAGATGGATTTTGTTAAAATAACAACTTTTACTCAGTAGGTCAGGGCTGGGACCCAGTTTTGCATAGTGAAAAAGAAATAGGATTTGTGCATTTCCCTTGAGTTAATTCAAATATTCTTGCCTAACTTCTTGCTAAGCAACTGAAAAGAGGGTGAGAATAAACTTTGAGTGCCATGCAAGTTTCTTTTCTTCACTGCTATAAGCAAAACCTAAAAATATGTGGCCTTCTCTCAGAGGTTGTAAAACCAGAGGACAACCAAGTCCAGAGCTTGTGCTGTCTGTCACTGCTCATCCAAAAAACAGAGATTATTCGATTATAATTGTGCTTTTATTAATATCAGAGCCCAGCAATCTGAGAAGATGGTTTGTAAAAACCCTACATCTACCTTACCTTGAGCTTTCAGAAGCAAGTTAATATAAGGGAAACATGGGGATGTGGTAGGGGGAAATTCCTAGTGGGTGCACAGACATGCTGTTTCTCTTGAGAGGGGGAGCTGAAAGGGGAGTCATGCAGCTTCTTCCCCAGCTGGCTCCCTTTTTTCACGTGTTATTTCTCCTGTTTACATTAGCATTCCCCTCTTCCCCAGACACCATGGTTTATGACCAGGGTGGTTATATATTCTCTGACTAGGGAGGAGAAGTATAAACCATTTGCTCTCAAGTGTCCCTGGTTAGGGGAGATATGGTCTTGCAATTCACCAGCTGGCTGTAAATTGCTCAAATGTTTGGCCTTGTTTGATTTTCTTGTCTCAGTTTTCCTATTCCACTTGCCCAGGAATTTCCCTAGCTTCTTACTATCCTGTCTCACCTGGGCAGTGATAATTAACAGTCTAGAAAAGGGAAGCCTTGTTATATCAAAAAATTTAGTAAAGTTGCTGCTTACAATAATTAGGAAGGCAACCTCCCTCTCTGGCTTATATAGCTCTAGTGGAGATATCTGGAAGGAGGCAATTTTGTGTCTCATGGCTTCTTCTTGCTTTCAGCTATGTATTACAAGTAAAGTTTGAAGTCATGGTAATAAGGGGATAAAATGTGCATAAATTCTTGGGTTTCACTAAGTTGAAAAAGTCAACTGCTAATGTACCCCTAAATAGCAGACAGGAAGGCTTAGCTTAGAGATTTCTCATAGGCCATTAAGACTTTCTGGCATGTGTGTGCACACACACAGTGCAGAAAACAAAGATAAGGTGAAGCAAAAACTAAATTAATAGAGTTCTTTTCTCAAAAGAGAAAAAAAATAGAGTTCTCTTCTCATTTAAGTCTATTGTTTCAGATGATTTCAAGACAGCAATCACTAAAAAGATGGCAAGAATGGTTTGATCCCTGGCTGGCATGGCTCAGTGTATCGAGTGCTGGCCTGAGGACCAAAGAGTTGCCAGTTCGATTCCCAGTCAGGGCACAAGCCTGGGTTGCAGGCCAGGTCCCTCGTAGGATACACTCAAGAGGCAACCACACATTGATGTTTCTCTCCCTATTTTCCTCCCATCCTTCCCCTCTCTCTAAACATAAATAAATAAAATCTTTAAAAGTATACTTAAAAAAGATAATGGTTTGAAAACACAAAAAAATAAAAAAAGAAAGAGAATAAGTTGAGCACAAAAGCAGGGAATAGGGCTAGTTTAACAACTACTTCCAGAAGCAACTTTGGGTGTGGTTACTGACACCTGAAACTGGAAGCAAACAAAGTTTACTGAATGTTTAATGAAAGTGTATTTTTGAAAAAATAAAAACACTGCCCTGACTGGTGTGACTCAGTTGGTTGGGCATTGTCCCACAAAGCAAAGGGCTGTCGGTTCATTTCCCAGTCAGGGTACATGCCTGGGTTGTGGGTTCAGTTCCCAGTTGGGGTGCATTGCGAGAGGCAACAAATTGATGTTTCTCTCTCACATCACCATTTCTCTCCCTCTCTTTCTCTCTCCTTTCCTCTATCTCTAATAAATAAATAAATAATAAATAAAAATAAGATATATAAATAAAAATTAAAACCTTGGAAAACCTGGCCTACAAAAGCCTCCAATAGTTTAAGCTCCATGGAATTCCCCCAAAGAAGGAATACTCTCCAACATCCAGTTAATCTGTATTCAGAGGTCAAAGGTTGGGCCCAACAGAATGTAATAGACAATAGAGGTCCTCTCAAAGAGCAGAACTAGGGTTTAACCAAGGAACTTACTCCACTATCAGGATAGTGGCTGTTCATAATTCCTACCTGGGATTCCACATTACTATCAACAAGTAACTGCTTTATTTCCCATTCTCACTTTTTCAGTTTTAACTGTGATTATCCTGTTTCTGGTCCACTATCATCTCATATTACATGTATGGGGCATGAGGGAGATACTTTGTTTTATAGTCTATATTTCTCTGGACCATGAAAATCCACAGTCTGACCTGATGGAGAAGATTATGCATAATTAGACATCCTGGATTTTGAGCTGATATAGAAACTAAATGGAAATTTGAACTCTCTTCATTAGGGGTGAGAGTATTCTCCCGTACAAAGTAGGATACACACAGATATTTAGATGTCAGAGGGACAGAGTAGTAGAGATTGCTGATGATCTCCCTAAAACCATCCTTTCCTTTTTTTTGGGTAAAAGCTTATCCAGTTGGAAACCAAATTTCCAGTCTCACTGATGCTAGGCTTGATCATTTGACAAAGTTCTTGCCAATGCAGTGAGATCTAAATTGATGCGGGCAACCTCCATATCACTTTCTTAAAGTATTCCTTGTTCTGGTCTTCTCTTCTTTTGTCTTCCCAATAGAGAGAACATGTTATATATTTTTGCATATCAAGATGGAAAAAATTAAAAAGTTTTACTTCCTTTGTAGCCAAGGCTATAGAAAATTGCACTCCTACATATTGGTGGTAGAAAGGCAAAATTGTACGGTTCTTATAAATCGCGATTTGGAGGGATCTTTAAAAATTGTAAGTAAATCTCCCCTTTGACTTTCTTCTTGGAATGTATTCTACCTATACACATATAAAATGATGTACGTACAAGGTTATTCATTGAGTATTGGTTGACTGATTAAAAACAACCAAACTGTCTAGCTGTAAGGATTGAATAAACTATGGCATCCGTTCATTTTAGGTAATACTCTCTCGCTCTAAATCAGAATGAGGAAGCAGGGGTCTGTACTTACATAGTAAAATATCCAGAAAAAGTGAAAAATCAAGAACAGAATAATGATATGGAGTTACCATTTGTGAAAACAAGAAAGGATAAAAATTTACATTTGTTTATTTTCAGAAAGAAAATCTGTAAGGCTACATAAGTAATGAATACAATTACATGAAAAGATAGAATGAATGCGTAACTTTCCTTCCAAATAGTACAGTTTCCAGAGTGAGAGGGCGTGTTATCTATAATTACTTCTGGACAACAATGGCACTGTCCTGGACAAATTGGGATATACGATCAACCCATAAACAGGGTACAGAGTACGAGAGGGAATGTGGACATTTTTGATTGTGCTGTACAAAAGTAGCTGTCTTTGATAAACTGGCAATAAAAACAATTCGTTCTTAACCATAGGTAGTTTAAAAGCTTTTTTAAATGAACAAGAATAGTAAACCATATACACGAGACACGGAACTTAATAAAAAGGCCATCGTTTTTGCTTCCCCGGAACTTATTATAGTTGCACAAATGACACACGCCCCCGGAGTTTATCCGCCAATCCGAAGTGGGAGCGTGCGAGTTTGAGCCTGTGGGAGAGGTCTGGGCGGGCCTCGGGCTTCAGGGGTGGAGCTTCGAGTCACTCAACCCTAGGGGCGGACCAAGCGCAAGCTCACACACTCGGCGCTCTGGCCCACAAAGGCGCTACTCTGTGGCATCTCGGGTTCCCTCTGGCTGCGCTCTGGAGGACTACTCTCGTTTTCTTTTTGGTTCTGAGGCCTGCATCCTTGGCTGAGCTGGAAGAAAGATGGCGGCTGCTGTGCGACAGGATTTGGCCCAGCTCATGAATTCGAGCGGCTCTCATAAAGATCTGGCGGGCAAGTGAGTATTTCCGAGAGCCATGAGAGGTGGGGAGGGAAGCCATAGAGTTGTTTTCCTTGGGTTGCCGGCGGCTTTCGGATGTGTGGCCAGTAGCCGGCCTGCAGATCAAGGGGGCGGGCCTGATTGCGGTTGTGGAGGCAAACGTTGGAAGCAGCAGAAAGCTGGAGGGGACCTTGTGCAGGGAGCCCTTGGGGCCACAGACCTGCGGTGACTGGCAACTTTTTCAGCTCTCGACAGCATCCTTACTCGTCTCCTACGATTCTGTAAACGCGTTCTGTGGGACGACTGCTCCCACGGCCTTCTCAGCCTTCCCTGGTGGCACTTATATCGCTGGCTGGCCTCTCACACCGAATTGTGTATCTCTTTGGGCTTTTTTTCATTTGAGGGAAATTTGGATTTTGTGACCTCGATGCAGAGTTTTTTAGCGAAATCGTTTCTTGAGGCTGTTGGGGGTTGAGGAGGTATAGCCGGTATCATGTCGTCCAGAACCACTTGGACCATGTTATTTGGGTCCTTGTGTACTATCCGCCACCAACTCTGAAGAAGAGTACATGGGCTGATGTCCTCATAATATGGGTCAGGATGAATAGAAAAGATATCTGGATTGTTTGGCAATTTTGTCGCAATTTATGTAGAAGTTTTAGGTCCAGTCCAAGTTAAAATTGTGACATGTGCCTGTCAACAGTGTTAATCATAGGTAGCTATAGATATTGTCCATTTCTCTTTGTAGATTTCGCAGTGCTGTTCCTTTATAATGAACATGCATTCTGTGTACTGTATGCTTCTCATATTGATCTCAATATTTACATCCTGACAGCTGAGATCACCTGATCTATATTAATGGTATATGCCTGCTCTTACCTGGGCATTGAAACTGACTAATTTATATAGCAGAGCAGCCTTTTCTTTGGTGGTAAATGTAATTAATACATTTTTATCAGTGAGAAATTTTGCTGTGTATCTTGGGCTTTACCTTCTGTGGCAATTTCCTCCTCAGGAAACTGGAGATAATTAGATGACTTCTTGTTGACAGGGACAAAATGTGTGTGTATATACACTTATATCACACTTACATCACATAGAACAGTACCTGACACTTAGAAAGTGCTATAAGATTGTCTTTGTTACTATTATTGTTAAACAGTTATTAACTACATACTGAGTTATTCTTTGGGTTAGAAAATGACAATGCCTTCATAGCTCAATATTTTTTGCATATACTTTTTTTATTGGTTTTGATGAAAGTGAAACTAACTTAGATTTTGCCCCATGTTTGCTTTCCTTTATGTTTTATTGAAGAAAATAAGTGCATTAGTTATCAGAAGAGGTATAGTTCTCATGTATTTGCAGATATCTGAAACTTAAGCATTTACTTCCTCAGCTCTGAATTGCAGATAAACAATAGTACCTATATTATTGGGTGCTTCAGTTATTTATTGCTGTGTAACAAACCAAAAACTTAGTTGTAAACCAACAATTTTTTCTCAGGATTTTGTGGGTGAACTAGGCTGTTTTGCTGATGTTGTCTGGGCTCACTCATGCAGGTGCAGTTAGCTGGCAATTTAGGTGGGACTAGTGGGCTAAAATGGATACCCATTACATCTCTGATTGGGTCTCTCTCCCCACATAGTTTAGCTGAGGCTTCCATAGAGAAAGAACCAAGAGGGTGAGAGTGGAAACTTTAAGACCTCATAAGGCTAGACTTGGAAGTCTCACAACATCAGTTCTCAAGTACTGGTCAGAGTAAGTCACAAGACCAGCCCAGATTAAGGGGAGGGGAAATGAGTTTACCTCTTTATGGAAGGAGTGGCCAAATTACACTGCAAAGGCAGGTGGTCAGAGGGAGGCACAATTCATTGGAGGCCATTACTGTAACAATCTACCCCATGGAATTATTGTGAAGATTAAATGAAATAATGTGCTTGATAACTGATAGCCAGTGCTTTCTGAATAAAGGCTTGGCCTTGCCTGCAGCTATATATCTGGTCCTATCTGAGCAACCATGTGTCAGGATATTTATTCTCACAACAAAACAGTTCCTCCAGCTACATGCTTTATGATAGAAACACTCTTGAAATATATCAGTAGTTTCCGGGTATATATTAGGAGCTGAGTAACAAAGGGTTCCATATTAAGGAATGATGGAGAAAATGTTTCTAAAATATTGATACTGTATGTTCCTAGCAATAAACAGGATATCTAAAACAGTTTTCAATAAATATATGAATATGTATATATTTATTTATTGACTTGAGAGAGATAGAGATTGATTTGTTGTTCCACTTATTCATTGGTTGATTCTTGTATGTGCCCTGACTGGGGATCAAACCTGCAACTTCCATGTATTGGGATTATGCTCTAACCATCTGAGCTACCTGGCCAGGGCCAATAAATATTGATTCAGTGAATTCTACAAAGGCTTAGAGCTTAAATTTGAATCCAAGTTTGTCTACTTTAAAAAGCACATTTTTAATCTATACTGCTTTTCTTGCCAAAACTTCGATTAAAAATGTTTTCTCATAACTATGAATTAACACAGCAGTGTCTATTGATAGTTTTGATAATTGATAGTGATAATTGGCTATATGAAAAGCATTTTTGTGAATTTGTACACATATGCATTGTATTTGTTTTCTCATACAAAGCTTTAGAAGAGGAGGAGCTCCTTGAGTGGGAACATTTGAATAGATAGCTGTTATGATAGCCTTGTCTTTAATATTAGCCTTGTCACTTAGCTAAAATCTACTTGGTTTTTCAAAACTCAATTCATATATTGTTTTTTCTTAAAGCCTTCTCTGAACGACCACCAATATACACTCATACCCATCCACACACAGGACCTGGTTAGTTGCTTTTCTTATGCCCCATGGCATCCTATACATAGACTTTTTACCTCTGTCATAAACAGGTATGGATGATAGGTATCTGCTGAGTTAATCCTATAAAATAGAACCTTTTATGTTTTTCTTTTTTTTCCAGTTCTGGGTTATGGAGGGTACAGAGGAAGATACTGGATCTTTGCAGTCTAAACTTTTCATTTTAGCTCTGGCTGGGTAGCTCAGTTGGTTAGCTGAGGTTGCAGATTTGATCCCCAGTCAGGGCACTTACAAGAATCAACCAATGGGACTTCCGGCCAAGATGGAGGCATAGGTAGACGCACTGTGCCTCCTCGCACAACCAAGATAGGGACAACAACAATATAGAAACAAAATAACAACCAGAACTGACAGAAAATTGAAGTTTATGGAAGTCGGACAACCA
>CM052538.1:94429421-94447533 GCA_028533065.1 Trachops cirrhosus | reverse complement strand
GGGCAAGAATAGTATGGGAAATGTAGAAGCTAAAGAACTTATGACACATGGACATGGACATGAACTGAAGGTGGGGAATGTGGGTCGGGGAGGTGTGCAGGGTGGAGGGGAATGAAGGGGGGGTAATGGGACAACTGTAATAGCATAATCAATAAAATATATTTTAAAAAAAGAATTCAATTTTGTCTTTTAAACTAGACGTTAAAAAGATTTTTTAAAATTAAAACAATTCCATTCTCCTAACATTTTTTGCTCTGGAAAATATGGTTATTTGTTAAAATATGTCATTTATGTTTATATACAATAGATCTATTATTGCTACTTTTAATAAATTAATAAAATATTTTAAATTTCTCATTTCAATTTCTAATACAGTAATCAACAGATATCATCTACATCAACAAAAGTGCTCTAGTGTAAAAAGGGTCCTGAGACCAGATGATTTGAGAACCTAAAGTACTGAAAGAAAACATGTGGAAATATAAAATATGTCAATTTCAGAATAGGAAAGATTTTTCTAAGCAAGTCAACAAAACCCAGAGACCATTAAAAAAAGATTAATATAATATACTTAACTATATAAAAACTTAAAGTTTCTGCAAGACAAAAATTCCACATATAAAGTCAAAAAAGGGGACAATAAATTGGGAAGAAAATTTGTTAAATTTCTTACATAAATGAGGAGGTGTTTTTTGTTTTTGTTTTTTTCTAGATTTTATTTATTTTCAGAGAGAGGGGAAGGGAGGGAGAAAGAGAGGGAGAACATCTCTTGATTGCCTCTCGCATGCCCTCAACCAGGGTCCTGGCCCACAATCCAGGCATGTGCACTGATGGGGAATTGAACCAGTGACTTTTTGCTTTGTGGGATGATGCCCAACTCACTGAGCCAAGCTGGTCAGGACTAAATGAAGAGCTTTTGTAAGTCACCAAGAAAAGGACAAAAAGTCAAAACAAAATTACTAATGGGCATAAACAGTTAATTCACTAAAAAAAATGTTCATCAACAATGATTTTTTAACATGAAATAATGCTCAAAAACATTCAAGGAAAATGAAATACAAATTAAAATTAGGATGAAATACAATCTTTCACCTATCAGATTAGCAAGGATAAATATATTTCGTAATACATGTGTGAGGAATCAGGTATACATGGACATTGTTGTTTGGAGTATAAATTAAAGGGCAACATAGAATTTCTATCAAATTTTAAATGTATATACCCGTGGACTCAAGAATTAACCTATACATTTACTCATATATGTGCATAATCATTATAGCACTGTTTGTAACTGACTAAATTACAAAAAGCCCAACAATAGAATATCAAGAAGAATGAGCTATATGTATTGATATAGAAATACCACTATGATATATAAGTACATAAACAAGCAAGCTGCAAAAGTGTGTATATCACTTTTACATAGAAGGAAATATAAGAAACTGGTAATTGTTGTTTAGAACAAGATGCAGTACCATTCTATATACTGCCTTTTTAGTAACAAAAATATGATTACTGCTTCATAAAGAAAATGTGTAGTCTGACCATGTCATTAGGCTCTCAACTAAACATAATTCAAGAATAAACACTCTAAAATGATTTAGAAAAGTCATGGCTTAGAATTATCAGCATTATTCTCAATGCCGTTTCTGCTTTGTACATTGAGTGCTTTATATGCTATAATTTAAAAAAAAAAAAAAAGAACAGTTCATTATTGACATTTATTGAAAAAGAGGATAAATGCCAGGCCTAAAACTGAGGCTTGAAGATTAAAAAAAAAGTCTCGGCCCTGGCTAAGTAGCTCAGTTGGTTAGAGGATTGTCCCACTATGCCAAGACTGCAGGTTTGATTCCCCAGTCAGGGCACATACAAGAAAAAATTAATGCATAAATAAGTGGAACAACAAAATTGATCTCTTTCTCTCTCTCTCTTAAATCAATAAATTTTTAAAAATTCCTGAGCCAACACATTAATTATCCTATCAGCTATCTCTAGATTTTAATTTTTAATCCTCTCTGTGTAATTTTCACTTAATTTGGTATCCATTTTTTTCAGTGATGTTTTAGGAGAACTAAATGTCACATTATCTCTTAATTATTCCTAATACCTGTGAGTAATAGAGCATAATTAAAAAAATTTTTAAGTTGGTAATCCATTTTATTGCTCTTTCTGTTTAAATGTCTAAACTAAATATACCATAACTGCATTAATAAGACATCCCCTTGCTAAATCCTCTAGTAGTAGTAAGCCTAAAATATTAAGCAAATTGAGTGTTCATTAAAGCATAAATGACATGTTTACCTGCTGATGCTAAGATGGTACAGTGCAAAGCATGTTTTAAGGCCTCTAGTCTTTCACTTTCATGCACTATTGTCTTGTAAGAGAGCTCGTTGTACCTTTGTGCAGCTTCAATAAATTTTCTTCTGTAATCAAGAACACGTGCATAGCATACCTATAGAAGGGAAAAGGTTTCAATTGGTGGGGGGGAATTAAAAAGCAAAAGCAAAAAATAAAGAGAGTTTCTAATATATAATAGTATTTATGATGTTCTGGAGATTCTTAGTATAGCAGGATTCTCCAATACAAAATTAATTCCAAATCAGCTTAGCTTCTTACCTTATAATGTATCTGTAACTGTTCGTTGGTTGATTCATTCTGAAGCAATGATGCTCGATTTATGTAAGCCTCTGCCTGGACTGGATCATCATCTTCTAGATATAGCCTAGCAATCTTCAGGTACGTCTCCAGTTTATAATCCACATTGTACTGTCTAGGATATAACAGAAAAAGAAAGAATAACTAATTATTTTATCAAGAAATGATTAGGTGTGGTAAAAAATAAGTTATCTTTTCCATATATATTGTGTTAATATAATGAAATCAAAAACTTTTTAATGCATTATATACAAAAGCTAAGAAATATTTCCAAATTAAGTTTTATAGAATTTTTATTATTTTTATCATCATTGTTCATGTTACATTTTATCTTCTGATTTTCAGGTAATCTCACAAGTCAATGATCTTACAAGAAAAATTGCCCAGTTCAGGGATATATATATATATATATATATATATATATATATAACTGATGAGATGACAAATTAAGTACAACCATACTGGGGAAAAAATGGCAATGTGTTCTCTAACCATCCTTTGACCCCTCTAAATTGTACTCCTTTATAATGGGTACTCTTCACCCACTATACAGGTGGGACACAAGTAGGTTTACAGTTGTGAGTATGTGAAACACAGAGTTTATTCTTGTGTTTTTATTTAACTATTGTATTATTTTCCATACAAACAACTTTAAACTTCCTTTTGCCCTACGCCATTTTACCTCTAGAAAATAAATCCCAAATTCCAAGAAAATAATCATGGATGTGCACATATATGTATATATAAAGATATTCATTTGTAAAATGAATATCCATAAGTATCTGTAATAGGAAAAAATGGAAATCACCAATTCTATTTATGGTAATCAATTGAGTTGTGGTATGTAAAGATGGTAAAATATTATATAGTTATTATAATAATTACTATGTGACAACAGTCATCATGTATTTTTGCTAAGTGAAAAACTGGATAAAACACAATTAAAATATAGTCCTTCACACATATATCAAAATAGCAGCAATTATCTCTGGGTGGTGAGCTTACAAATGGTTTTCATTTCTTCTTTATGACAGTGCTCATATTTTATGCAGGAAATGAATAACTGAAGACCCTACATAATCCAAAAAAAACACATAATTCAAGAGTAATCCTCACAGAAAAATTAATCCTATTTACCAGCAAAAGTCCTGGTAAAAGTCCCTACATTACTCATTCCTCTTCTCTGTCTATATTCCCTACCTTAGAGATCTCATCCAACCTAACAGCTTTAAATTCTACCTATGTATCAGTAACTCCCAAATGCGTATCTCTAGTCCAGACTTTTCTCCTAAACTCCAGACTAATATATTCAACTCCCTACTATATATATTTCCACTTGGTTATCACATGTATGAAACAAAACTCTTGATCTTCCCTCAAAACCTATTCTTCACCACTCAGTAGATGGCAACTCCATTTTTCCAGTTGTTTAGACTAAAAATTAGGACTTATCTTGGTTCTTTTTCTTACACTCCATTATCCAGCCATCAGGAAATCCTTAGCTCTACCTTAAAAACATCCAGAATCCAAAATTTTTCAGTACCTCCATTTCATCTGCAATAGTGTATAAGGCCTCCTAACTAATGGCCCTATTTCTATCATTGCATGCCTCCAGTTTATTCTCAACTCAGTCAACAGAATAAGTCTTAAAAATATAAGTCAGATCATGTCAGTCTTCTGTAAACAAAAAAAGTTCCAATGGTTCCACCTCATTTTACTTAAAGAAAATCTAAAGGCCTTACTCTGACTTACAAGACCCCATATAATCTGGTCCCTAGTACTCTGATCTCATCCTCCACCGCTCTCTCCTTTGTTCACTCCATTCCACCCATAATGGTCTCCTTCTTCTTCTTCTTTTTTAAGATTTTATTTATTTATTTTTAGAGAAGGGAGGGAGAGAGGGAGAGAAAAATCAATGTGTGGCTGCCTCTCATGCACCCCCCACTGGGGACCTGGCCTGCAACCCAGGCATGTGCCCTAATTGGGAATCAAAACTGCAACCCCTTGCTTCATAGGCCCACTGAGCCACACCAGCCAGGCTCCCTGTTCTTCATAAAACACTCCAAGCATGCTCCCATTTTAGAGCCTTTGCACTAGCCATCTTCTCTAAGAGAACCTATAAATACTGTTCCCTCAGAGAGCTCATAGCCATTCCCTTACCTCCTTCAAAAGTCTGAGAAGGTGGTATCAGTATCACCCTACCACTCCATCATCCTATTTAATGATACAACCTGTCCTCCACTTTGCCCCTTACTTTTCTCCATGGCTCTTATCACCTTCTAATATATTGCAAAATTTATTTCTTAAATTGTTCATCATGTGTTTCCAACACTAGAATGTAAGAAAAAACCAAAAGCAAACAATTTACATATCCTTTGTATGTGTTGTATGTATATATCTATATATATGTACAAGTATATAGATATATGTGTACCTATACATATATATACACATATGTATTTATACCTATATATAGATATATAGAGAGATATACATATCCATCCAATATCCACTATTTACTATACTTTTGTCCTGTTTCCAAAGGAATTCCCACCAACACTTGGGCTGCATTTCTCCAATCTTCTTCTTTCTCATATATGGATGCAAGATGCTGTCTTATGGAAGCAACCTGAAATAGTAGGTATTCATGTTATATCAACTGACATCAGTTAATTAATTATATAAAATAAATAAATAAGTTTATCTATTGCAACAATGCTCTAATTCAACATATCAAGCTGGCAAGTATAAATAGTAAAAATTTATCTAGACCACCCAAATTTTTCTATGAATTTTGTAACAGAATAGCAAAAGAGTAAATTGAAATAACACAGTTACAATGTGGATCATGACAATAACTTAGTTTATTAAGTTTTGCTTTTATGTTACTGCATAGATAATGCTGGAGTTTTCCTGTTATCAGCATTATTAACAATTTAACTGATTTTTAAAAATTGTCTACAAAGTAATTTTGATATATGAAATAAAATTGTAACTAATGAGCAAATAGCAGCAGGATTTACACCCTAATATTTATTTTGTTATATATTGTAAAATGCTGTCTAGCAGTTTTGACAAAATGAAATTAAATGATTATTTCCTTTAAAAATTTAGTATCTCTCTCCCTGGCTGGTGTGGCTCAGTGGACTGAGCACCAGACTGCGAACCAAAGTGTCGCTGGTTTGATTCCCAGTCAGGATGCATGCCTGGGTTGCAGGCCAGGTCCCCAGTAGAGGGTGCTCAAGTGGCAGCCACACACTGATGTTTCCATCCCTCTCTTTCTCCCTCCCTTCCCTTCTTTAAAAATAAATAAAATATTTTTTTAAAATAAATAAATAAAAACTTAGTATCTCTCAAAATAATTGTTGGATCTCAAGTTAAAAAAATCACTGCTCCAGATTTTTACCTGCTCTTCAAATGAAATGACTCTGGGCTGGATCTTTTCCAAGGTGAAATGATAGATTTCTTTGGCTGTGCTATCAGGCAAGTTGGGAAGATGTGTGCAAAAATCGGTCAGCAACTGTCGAGATATCACAAGGCTGACATTCTCATTTACCACTTGTCAAAAAAAAAAAGATAAAAAAATGAATAATTTATAAATTTTTATTAAGCAATCAATCTTTACCTAAAATTAATACTAAAAACAATATATACTAGTGCAACCTACAATGCATTATTCCTGGATTTTCACACACCTATCATCTCATATTACAGAATAAGTTTTCCTTACACCTAATTATTTGATTACATAATAAGAAACACCAAAGTAGCAAAACTACCATAACTTTTCTAAGAAACTGAAATAGTTGGCAAAAAAAAGTTTTAACAGTTGAGAATTTATATTATTCCTTTCTCTTCTTTAGTTTTATACAAACTAAAGGCACAGAAACACTCGTATTTTTATTTATGTCCTTATATCTCATCTAGCTACAAAAAAGAGTTTAAAGAAGAAAACAGTAAAATAATTTCATAAAATTTAAATAAAGCAAGTAGTGACAGTTACTACCACTTACAAAAGCAACAAAAACGAAGTTAGGTAACCACTAGATGTACTGGCATATTTTATGACATTATTTATAAACATTTATGAGGTTATTATTATACATAATTAAGAAAGAAAGTTCTGGAGTCACACTGCTTCCACCACTCCAGATTGTACACCCTCAGACAGGAAACTTCCCTGTCCTTCTGTTTCCCCATCTGTAAAATGTGGACAAGACTGTCGTGCAATTTAAATGCAGTACACATAAAGCACTTTAAACAGTACCTGGCACGAAGCACTCAACAACTGGTATTATTAATACTATTATTACATTTTTTAAATGCATCATGCTTGTGAACCATGCTTAAACTGTCTTAAATTAGCAGTTACTATGAAAACACAATGATGATTCAAAAACTGTTCAGTTGACAAAAACTGTTCTGATTTTAACAGAATGTTTTTGTTGATGGTTCTTTGGATTCAAAGTTTACGTAAAGGTCGAAGTTTACAAAAAGCACCATTCTTTTGCTACTTCAGTGCAATGTTCTCAATAAAGCCAGTCTTAACAGTTTTTCTGAAGCCAGTTCTTCTCACATTTCAAGTCCCAATTTTTTGATGCAGTAATTTACAGCCCTTATAAATAATCAGTTTATATTAATTGGAATTCTTTTTTAAATACTGGTTGTGACTTAGAAAACAGTTTCATTCTATGGTCCATTGGACAAATAAGTGTTAGAAAGAAATTACTGCACAAACTAGCACTTCTCAGGGAAATATAAGTATTATAAATAAAGACTGTATGTCAGAAAAGTTAGTTTCCAGTCAGGGCTCTGCCACTCACTAACTGAATGTCCTTGAGAAAATCTGGAGACTCATTTTACAATATATTACACAAGGATATCTATTTTCAATACTATGTAGTCACACAGTTATTAAAAAGAATGTGTGGGATGGATGTGAAAAACATACTATAAACTGTAAAGTACTATCAAGTATCACTGATACTATTTTTTTGTTCTTTTTTTCCCCTTCTATCTTTGATGTTATTCATTCAGTATCTAATCCAGCCTGGATTTTTTTTCCTTGAAGATTTCTCTCTTTTCTGTTTTTTAAATATATTTTATTGATTATGCTATTACAGTTGTCCCATTTCACCACCTTTATTCCCCTCCATCCTGCACACCCTCTCCCCACCTTTAGTTCATGTCCATGGATCATACATATAAGTTCGTTGGCTTCTACATTTCCTATACTATTCTTAGCCTCCCCCTGTCTATTTTCTACCTACCATTTATTCTACTTATTCCCTATACCTTTTCCCCCTCTCTCCCCCTTACTCCCCCGTTGATAATCCTGAAGTGATCTCCATTTCTGTGATTCTGTTTCTGTTCTAGTTGCATGCTTAGCTTATTTTTGGTTTTGTTTTTTGGTTCGGTTGTTAATAGCTGTGAGTTTGTTGTCATTTTACTGTTCATAGTTTTGATCTTCTCTTTCTTAGATAACTCCCTGTGGGAAGCCACTCTGTGTGGTGTGGGCCCAGCTCCCACTGGGAGATGCACAGGACCCACGCCCACAGATAGGTTCTCCCATGAGGAATCAGGACTGCAATGTACCTAGACTGCTATGAGTCTTGCTTTTTGCTAAAACTCCCTCACCCTGAATTGAGGACATTTACTACAAAGCAACTTCCTAAAATCCATGCTAAACCTTCCATGGATGAGTGTAACCAGTCCAACCACTTTTGCCTTTTCATTTGCAAATATCCCTCTTCTGTAATGTGATTACCAGCATTGGCTCCATTGTATTCTATAAAAGGTAACCACTTAAAGCAAATCTGTGCATAGGAAATGAGGACCATCATGTACTGTGTGGGGAGATAGAAATAAAGGCCTGTCATGGCGGAGGTGGCAGCTGTTGCTCCCCTTGAGAGAAAAGCCATGCTGTCCCTTTTCCTCCACCAGACTCATTAGTCCGTGTCAATGTCTCATTTCATCCATAATGACTCGGACACTGTGGGCTGGTGTCTGCATCAATTCCCTTTAATAATTTCATATTAAGAAGGACTTGGTGATAATGAACTCCTTGAACTTGACCTTATCTGGGAAGCACTTTATCTGCCCTTCCATTCTAAATGAAACCTTTGCTGGGTAGAGTAATCTTGGATGTATGTCCTTGCCTTACATAACTTTGAATACTTCTTTCCAGGCTCTTCTTGCCTGCAAGCTTCTTTTGAGAAATCAGCTAATGGTCTAATGGAAACTCCTTTATAGGTAATTCTCTCCTTTTCTCTTGCTACTTCTAAGATTCTCTCCTTATCTTTAACCTTGGCTAATGTAATTATGATGTGCCTTGGTGTGTTCCTCCTTGGGTCCAACGTCTTTGGGACTCTCTGAGCTTCCTGGACTTTCTGGAAGTCTATTTCCTTTGCCAGATTGGGGAAGTTCTCCTTCATTATTTTTTCAAATAAGTTTTCAATTTCTGGCTCTTCATCTTCTCTTTCTGGAAACCCTATGATTTGGATGTTGGAACGTTTAAAGATGCCCTGGAGATTCCTAAGCCTCTCCTCATTTTTTTGAATTCTTGTTTCTTCATTCTGCTCTGGTTGGATGTTTATTTCTTCATTCTGCTCCAAACCATTGATTTGAGGTCAGTTTCCTTCCCATCACTATTGGTTCCCTGTACATTTTCCTTTATTTCATTTTTCATAGCCTTCATTTTTTCCTCTAACTTGTGAGCATATTCAACCAATTCTGTGAGCACCCTGATTACCAGTGTTTTGAACTGTGCATCTGATAGGCTGACTATCTCTTCATTAATTAGTTGTATTTTTTCTGGAGCTCTGATCTGTTCTTCCATTTGGGACTTTTTTTGTTGTTGTTGTTGGTCTCAGGGCACCTGTTAGGTAGGAAGGGGAGGAGCCTTAGGTATTCACCATGTCAGGGCAACCCACTTCGCTGCATTGTTATGCTGTATGCAAGAGAGGGGTCTGGGAGGAACCATGCCGCTTTGTCTGCTCTCTGCCGGTTTTCAGTCACTTCCCCTGCTACCCACAATCAAATTGGGCCCTGCTGGTGCTGATTCCCAGGCAGGTTGGCTTCTGTACGTTCTAGGACCCTGTGGGTCTCTCCAACAGACTCTCTTATGAGGATGGGAGTTTCACCTGCTGCCACCTCAGCCCCCACAGGTGTTTAGAGCCAGAGGCTTTGAGGCTTTATTTCCCTGCACTGGAGCCCTGGGTTCCGAGGTCTATCTCCCTCCCCAATAGTTCCTCCCTGTTTACCTGCACCTGAATGTGGGAATGCCCAGACCTCAAGTCACAGCCTCTCCCAGTCTGCCAGCCACAGCCTTGCTGCAAGTCCTCTCCACCGGGCTGCCTGTCTCTGCCCCTCCTACTGTCTCTGCCCCTCTTACCATCTCAGCCCCTCCTACTGGTCTGGATATTTCTTCTTTAACCCCTTGGTTGCCGGACTTCCATACAGTTAGATTTTCTGTCAGTTCTGTTTGTTTTTTGTTTTTAAATTTTTTGTTCTCCCTCTTTTGGTTGTGCGAGGAGGCACAGTGTGTCTACCTACGTCTCCATCTTGGCCAGAAGTCCCAGCCTGGATTTTGAGTAATTTTCTAGATAACTGAAGTCAGGGAGTGGGGAACAGTGTCTTAAAGACTGGATATTTCTAGTTCCTATTCAAAAGGAATGATCTTAGCAATAATAACAGTTCACACTTACATAGCACTTATATGCCAGGTACTAATTCTGAGTACTTTATAATGTATAATAACTTATTTAATCTCCCAACAATTTTACAGGGTATGTATCATATCCTCACTTTATAGATAAGAAAAGGAGGCACAAAGAGGTTAAAAAACTTACCCAACATGACACAGCTAATAAAATAGCGGACTGGGATTTAAATTCAGACTATTTCTGTCATTATTCTATATTGTTCCCCATCAGTTACTATTACTGGCAACTACACAAAACCTTAATTGGGACTGTAACTCTGAAGACAATTCATGACAAAAATCAAGTTGTAAATAGTTTAAATTCTAAAATAAACCCATCAATTTCAATGTAGAGTGTGGGACAAAAGTAGGTTTACAGTTGTTTGTATGGAAAATAATAGTCATAGATAATAAAATAATAAACTATGTTTTGCCTATTCAAAACTAAACCTTCTTTTGTCTCACCCTGTATATTAAATTTAATCTCATGCACTTATATTGATGATTTGATATCAAGCAAGGCTTAAGCAAGCTTTATAGTTCTATTCAGCAATACAAAGCAAACACGGAATTTTCATTCCACTTACTTGCTTCCACAAAAGCTTTCAAAGCTTCTAGCTGATCTGCCCCAGATAACTGAATGGCTTTTTCCAGGATCTGACGATACCTAAAACAATAACAAATAAAAATAATGTTCAGAGGCCACTATTAGTCTAATTTTAACTTTGACATTTATTCATTTCTATTTACTCTGGCGTCTTTCATGGTGCTCTCATTCTGTTTTTCTTTATAGTATACCACAGATTTTTTTTCCTTTTTAAGTTTTAGTCCATGACAAGAATTTATTAAGTTACTGGATCTAAGATGCCACTTTTGCTTGAAAGTTTATTTTGAATTAAAACTAAAAAGTCAATCTATAATTCTAAGATGCCACTTCTTCTAGTTTGCTTTACCATATACCATAACTTTTAAAAAATTTTCAAGCCCATCATGAGAAAAGGTAAATCTACAAGTTCCTAGACCCAAGGTGCCACTTTTGCTTGAAAGCTGTAGTTTTGAATTTAAACTAAAAAGTCAATTTCTTTTCAAATGCCTTAAAAGATAAGCCATTATTCTCTTCAATTATGTATTACACAGACACACAAGAACATTATTCAAGGAGACCCAGAACCCCTTCCTCTTGTGGACCTAATGAATCTAAGGGTTTAAACAATAGAATAATGTCAACCAGGCAATGAAATTCAGTATTAGAAACTGAATGTCTTAGTGTACAAAATAAACTCCACCAAGCCAAATACACTCATAGAACACCATTTATGCTGTCATTAGTGCCTATTAATTCTTTACTTGCATTCAGTTCTAATAACTATTCTGCCTAATATTCATGACCATATAAGATTCAAATTAGCATTCTTAAAGGATGGAGGAAATGCTAAACACAGAACAACAATAACTATTAAGCAATGGCAAATTCCTTCCTACAATAAAAATTCCATGAGGGCAGAAATTGTTCTTTGTTTTGATCGCTGCTATATCTACAAAGCCTGGAACAGTACTTGACACATCATAAGCACTCAAATATTCAACAGTATTGGTAACATTTTATTGCTTTACGTCATTTTATTTGTTGGTAATTATTCAATTAAGTGATAAGTACATGACTATATACTATTTTTACTTCTTTCATTTGTCTTAATCATAATACTTAATAAAAGCATTAGTTAGTACATTTTACAAACCTAATAGCATTGCAATTATTCAGAATGTCATCAAGAACACAGTTAAGAAATAAAAATTCACAAATAGGGTTCAAACTCATTCAAGTTTATGACTTGTATTTTGTAGGGCATATCCTAAGCTACCATTCATCATTTATGGATTCTCAATTCACACAATATTGTTACAACCATGACTGTATTTCTCAAAACTACAATGAATCAAACTGACTTTGTAAGATAGCAGGTATGCTGACAGAAAAGAGAGCAAACTCCAAAACATATGAACTATTCTAAGAAAGGAAGGAAATACTGTTAAATTTTAAAATAAAAACTGTTACTTTAAAAATTACTACATTTGAGACATAAAATTCAGTTATCTATCTCATTCTCTACACACACATACACACACACAATTTTCTCCATATCTATATTTATACCCTTACTTTACTGCCCTGTGCACACTTTAAGTTAATGTAATCAATGGTTTATTTTTTTTTGATTGGATAATTTTTTAATGAGATTTTGTTTATTTATTTTTAAGAGAGAAGTAAAGGGAGGGAGAAAGAGAGAGAAACATCAGTTTGTGGATGCCTCTCACATGTCCTCTACCGGGGACCTGGCCCACAACCCAGGCATGAGAGCTGACTGGGAATCCATCCAGCAACCCTTTGGTTCGCAGGCCAGTGCTCAGTCCACTGAGCCACAAAAGCCAGGGCTGATTGGCTTATTTTTCATATTCAATTAAATCAAAGCTTATGGCTGAACTCTTATTCTTACATCCTCATAGATTATTTTGTACTCATAATATTATATTCAAAGATGACAATGCCTCACTTAGTGAAATTTGATGATTAACGTAAGTTTTAACACACAGTTTCATAACTCATAAAGCAACTAATGTGTAACAGGAATACACCAAAATAAATTTCAAAAGTGACGCTGTCAGGATGGCTCAGTTGGTTGAAGCATCCTCCTGGGCATGAAATGGGGGGTAGTTGGGCACATGGTTGGGCTGCGGCGTGTCATGGTGGGATCACGTTGCTCTCTCACATCCATGTTTCTCCCTCTCCCCCTTCTCTCTCTTTCTCATTCTCTCTCTCTCTCTCCACCCCCAATAAGGAATCCATGGGTATATACTCCAGTGAAAATTTAAAAAATAAAAATTAAAAACAAAGTGATGAAAAGCTTTATATCAACAAATTATATAATTTGCCAGGGTCTTAGAAATTGCGTACTCAAACTCTTGACTTTTAAAGATTAAGATACAGAGCTGGGGCTAGATGCTGCCTTGCTCCTTCTCTACTATGTAAATTCTAGTATCTAAGACCAGAACTTACTTTCTCACAGTAAAAATAAGGAATGACTAATAAACCGATTTTACATAAAAGATTTAAATAGCCATTTCATATTGCCATAAAAAATTACCCAAAAATGCTAATTGAGCACCTAGCCTTTAGAAGATGCTATATGAGATTCTGTGTATGACATCAAAAATTTTAAATAACGTTAGTCTTTTAAGATCTTATAGCTGGGAAAATAAAAGAAAAATATCAAATAATATATCAAGTAATAAATCACAATACAACAAAAACAGAAGTTATAATAAAACTAAATAGTGTAAGAAATACAAGTAAGGAGGTAATATTTTAATTCAAAAGAGAGTAAATCCAAAATGGGTTAGATTAGTCAGAGAAGATTTTAAGAGAAATAATAATAGGTTTTTATTGAGCACTCAGTATGTACTCAGTGGAAAAGATGGAAAAGCAATTGACATTAAGAACATGGCAAGTACCAAATAGTTTTTCCTTAAAAAATATTATGGAGCAAAATAAATTTCATTAATTAAGGCACCTTGCATCTGTCCTATCCATTTATCAACAAATATTTGTTGACTTCCGGCCAAGATGGAGGCGTAGGTAGACACACTGTGCCTCCTCACACAACCAAAATAAGGACAACAATTTAGAAACAAAATAACAACCAGAACTCACAGAAAACTGAATAGTATGAAAGTCCGACAACCAGGAAGTTAAAGTAGACACATTCATCCAGACCAGTAGGAGGGGCAGAGTCGGGCAGCTGAGTGGAAAGGGATAGTGGCAAAAAAAAAAAAACAGTGGCACCGGACGCCCAAGGCAGCAGCTGACAAACCCTGGGCACCCAAGTCCACAGCAGGCGGACCCTGGACACACAGGCGGAGGCTGGCAGACCCTGGCACATGGTGGCAACGGGCAGACTAAGCAAGGCGGCGACTGTGAAGCAGGGCAGAGCATGCAAGGCAGCTGGCTGACTGGGCGGTCCCACATTCTCGGGCAGATAAACCAGGCGAAACTGGGGAGCCAGACAGACCATGCAACCCAGGGTCTCAGCACCAGGAAATAAAGCCTCAAAACACCGACTGAAAACACCTGTGAGGGTTGAGGTTCGAGAAGATACTCCCAGCCTCACAGAAGAGTTCACTGGAGAGACCCACAGGGTCCTAGAACATACACAAGCCCACCCACACAGGAATCAGCACCAGAAGGGCCCAGTCTGCTTGGGGGAAGCTGCGGAAGGAACTGAAATCCGACAGAGAGGGGAGCAAGCGCCATTGTTCCCTCTCAGACCCCGCCCCCACATACAGCATCACAACCCAGTGACTGGGGTGCCCCGCCCTGGTGAACACCTAAGGCTCAGCCCCTCACTATGTAAGAGGTGCAACAAGACAAAGAAAAAAAATGGCCCAAATGGAATAACAAATCAAAGCTCCAGGGCAACTACAACTAAGCGACGAAGAGATAGCCAATCTATCAAATGCACAGTTCAAAGCACTGGTGATCAGGATGCTCACAGAATTGGTTGAATTTGGTCACAAATTAGATGAAAAAAATGAAGGCTACGCTAAGTGAAATGAAGAAAAATGCACAGGGAATCAATAGTGATGGAATGAAAGATGGGACTCAAATCAATGGAGTGGACCAGAAGGAAGAAACAAACAACCAAACAGAAAAGAATGAAGAAATGAGAATTCAAAAAAATGAGGAGAGGCTTAGGAACCTCCAGGACATCTTCAAACATTCCAACAGCCACATTATAGGGGTACCAGAAGGAGAAGAAGAGCAACAAGTGGAAAACATATTTGAACAAATAATAAAAGAGAACTTCCCCAATCTGGTGAAGTAAATAGACTTCCAGGAAGTCCAGGAAGCTCAGAGAGTCCCAAAGAAGTTGGATCCAAGGAGGAACACACCAAGGCACATCATAATTACATTAGCCAAGGTAAAAATGAAGGAGAGAATCCAAGAAGCAGCAAGAGATAAGGAGACAGTCACCTACAAAGGAGTTCCCATCAGACTGTCAGCTGATTTCTCAAAAGAGACCCTGCAGGCAAGAAGGGGCTGGAAAGAAGTATTCCAAGTCATGAAAGGCAAGGACCTATATCCCAGACTGCTCTATCCAGCACAGCTTTCATTTAGAATGGAAGGGCAGATCAAGTGCTTCTCAGATAAGGTCAAGTTCAAGGAGTTCATCATCACCAAGCCCTTATTACATGAAATGTTAAAGGGACTTATCTAAGAAAAAGAAGATAAAAAACATGTATAGTAAAATGACAGCAAACTCACAATTATTAACAACCAAACTAAAACAAAAACAAGCTAAACAAACAAGTAGAATAGGAACAGAACCACAGAAATGGAGATCACATGGAGGGTTAGCAACAGGGGAGTGGGAGGAGGAGAGAGTGGGAAAAGGTACAGAGAATAAGTAGCATAGATGGTAGGTAGAAAATAGACAGGGGGAGGGCAAGAATAGCATGGGAAATGTAGAAGCTAAAGAACTTATGACACATGGACATGAACTAAAGGGGGGGAATGTGGGTGGGAGAGGATGTACAGGGTGGAGGGGAATGGACAGGGGAAATGGAACAACTGTAATAGCATAATCAATTTCTTCTGAGTCTTCATAGGGGTACCATAAGGAGAAGAGAAAGAGCAAGAAATTGGAAATCTATCTGAAAACAATGGAAAAAAACTTCCCTAATTTGTTGAAGGAAAAAAACATGCAAGTCCAGGAAGCACAGAGTCCCAAACAAGATGGATACAAAAAAGCCCACCCCAATACACATCTAATTAAAATGCCAAAGGATAAAGATAAAGAGACGGGGGGAGGGGGGGCAGGGGGAATGGGTGAGAGGTGAGGGGATTAAGAAATGCAAATAGGCAGTTACAGAATAGTCAGGGGGATGTAAAGTACAGATAGGAAAGGGAGTAGCCAAAGAACTTATACACATGACCCATGGACATGAACAATGGTGGGGGGATTGCCTGAGGGAATGGGGGGTTCTGGGTGGAGGAGAGCAAAAGGAGAAAACATCAGGACAACTGTAATAGCACAATCAATAAAATATAAGTTTAAAAAAAATAAAGAGATATAGCTGAAACCTTCTCAGAACAATGAAAGAAGCCAACCTATTGATTCAAGAAATAACAGGAACAAATATAAAGGACACATGGACAAAAACTACAGGGGGTGGAAATGGGAGGGAGGTGGAGAGGGATGGGTGGGTGGGCTGGGATGGGAGTAAAGGACAGAAAACTGTACTTGAACAATGATTAAAATAAAATTAGAAAAAAAAAGAAATAAAATAAAACTCAACCAGGATAATGTGGTGGAGTATTTACAGGAAGAGACCACAATTCTTTTACTCTATCTATGTCCCTTTGCAATGTGACTGTAGTTTCACAACAAGAGGTGGTTTATTTCCCCACTCTTTGATCTGGACTCGTTTTGATCTGGACTAATAGACAGCAATAGAAGTGAAGTGCCTGTTCTGAAACTAAACCTCAGGAGGCCTTATGTATGTTTTTCTCTCTTGGAATCCTACTGTTGCCACATGAACAAGGTCAAGCTAACCTACTGAATAATGAAATATGTAGCTCAGTCACCTCCACTGCCCCAGCCAACACACAGAAGCAGAGATGCCTACCTGACCTGCAGCTGACTATAGGCACTTGTGGGAGCCCACCTGGAACCAAGACCACGTGGAACAGAGAAGAAACATCAGCTGGGTCCAGCCCAAACTGGCAACCAACAGAATTATGAACTAAGTAAATGACTGTTGTTTTAAGCCACCAAGTTTTGCAGAGGTTTGGTTCACAGCAAAAGCTAACTGACATAGATAAGTAAAAACATACCCACATCGACCTTCATTATGACCTCATAATGAAGTTGCCAAAAATTAAAAGACAAAAATCTTAAGTGTTAACATAATTTTTTAGGAGAGAGAAATAATTTCCTAATGAGGTTTATCTTTAAGCATTCTAAAGATTTCAACTTTGTGTTAAGTGGGAAAAAATGGGGGAAAGAAAGGCATTCTAGGCACCAAAAAAGAAAAAAAATCACTATCTGAAATGTAGTCCAATTTGGCGAAAACAATATAGGACCAAAAGGTAGATTATGTTTGGACTTAAGGGCTATGAGCCAAGCAAGTTGTATTCCAGCTTCACCACTAGCTATGTGACCTTGGAGCAAGGTATTTAACTTCTGCACTTCAGTTTTCTCATATGTAATATAAATAATATTACTTTTAAGGATTATGAAAAATGTAAGTAAAGTGGCTCTTGGTGCAGAGTAAACACTAGATGTTAGGGAACTTCACTCTTGAGATGGGAACCACTAAAACCGCTGGGTACAGGAATAACAAAAACCTAGAGAATCTGAGTTAGAAGGGGCCTTTGAGATTATACAGTCTATTCTCTGAGGTGTGAGTCTGTGCCTGTGTGTATCCTCCATTTTTTAAGTTTTATTCCATTCTAATCCAAAGTCTACCTCTGTAAGGCAGAAGAATTTATCTTCTTCCAAACAGCTTTTCTAATAATGAAAGGCAGCTAAAACACCTGCTGTTATTTTCCTTTCTCCAAGCTAACTGCTTATAAAATAAAATGTTTAAATATTTTAATTCATTAATTTTTTTAGAGAGGAAAGAGAGGACAGAAGAAACACTGATTTGCTGTTCCACTTATTATGCATTCATTGGTTGATTCTTTTTTTTTTTTTT
>CM052538.1:94409431-94428921 GCA_028533065.1 Trachops cirrhosus | reverse complement strand
GCTTGCTCTGCTTTCTGTAGGACCCCAGACCCTTCCGCCACTTTCCGCAAGCCAACCAGGCCCCTCTGGTGCCAGTTCCGGTGTGGGTCGGCCTGTGCACCCCGTGGGACCTTCCTTCTCAGTCCGTGACCAAAAGCTCTATTTCCCGGTCCTGGGACCCTGAGTTGCATGCAGTGCCTTGCTTCACAATGTCCGTCTCGCTGGGTCTGCCGGTCGCCACCCACTGGCTGGGGCCCACCAGCCACTGCTGCTTGTGCGCCCAAGGTCTGCCTGCTGCAGACTTGCGCGCCGCCCCGGGTGCTCAGCTCTCCGCTCCGCGTCCCTCGCCCGGCCCGCCTCCACCCCTCCCACCTGTCTGGATGAAAGTGTCTATTTTTAAATCCTTGGGTGTCCGACTTCCATACACTTCAATTTTCTGTCAGTTCTGGTTGTTATTTTGTTTCTATATTGTTGTTGTCCCTATCTTGGTTGTGCGAGGAGGCAAAGTGTGTCTACCTATGCCTCCATCTTGGCCGGAAGTCCTCTCACACACATTTTTGATACATCATTTTAAAGTTACTTGTAAGTCATTATGACCTTCCCTCCTTATATATTATCATTCATTTCCTAAAAAAAGAACATTTTTGCTCATAACTGTAATAGTGTTATCATCCCTAAAAAAATTAGTGGCGATTCCACTGTAGAATTTACCATTTGGTCTATCACTGTCCAAGTTGTCTCAGGAATATCTTTTATACCTGCCTTTTTTTCTGCTAAACAAGGAACAAATTCACATGTGGTATTTGCTGATTGTCTTTTTACTCTTCAGATTTTTTTAGTCTAGAATAGATTCCTCACCCTTAACACAAGTTTACTGAGATATGATATAATTAACATACAACATTGTGTAGTTTTCTCACTTAAAAAAAGTACTGATTTTTTGAAGTTGTGTGGAATGTTCTTCATTCTAGATTTGTTTGATATATATTGTTTATTTATTCCTTAATCCCAATTACTTCCTCTAAAGTGGAAGTTAGCCAAAGCCTTGATTAGATTCCAATTACATTTTTTTCTAGCAGGCGTGCCTCACAGTGATGCTGTGTCCTTGTAGTTGCCTCACATCAGAGAGCACATAATGTCAGGTTGTGCCACTGTGAGTGATACTGAATTTGGTCATCTGGTTAAAGTAAAAGTACTTTGTCCTCTGTAGTTCATAAATAATTTCTGGGGTGCTTCTTTGACACTATGAAAATTCTGTTCTCTGGCTTCCTTTCACCCTCAAAGCCTCTTGTCATATTTTCTCCTAGCAACCAGCCATATCCCCCAACCTCCAAGCATAATCATCAGTATATATGTTGTACCTGCTTATATTTACATACATGAAATCTTATAGTATATTGATAATATACTTGTCTTGTTTCCTTTGCTTGACTTTATTAAATTTATCCATATTGTTACATATAGGTATAGTTTCTTCATTTTCCTTGTGTGAATATGCCACAATTTATCCTATTGTCTTTGGTGGTTTCTGATTCGCTGTTTGGAATAATACTGCTATGAACATTTTTGTATATTTGACTTTGTTTTTTATTTATTCAGTGTGTTATTTAATTATTGTCCTTTTTGATGCTCAAAATTGTCCCAAATATGACCAAATAATGTCTTTTTGACATGGCCCCATTAATCTTGGAATACTTGTCTGCATTGCAGCATAAAAAGACGCTTTAGGCTTATCCTGTATTTTTCTTGCCTCAGACTTGAAATCAGCTATTTTTCAAGGATCCCTAGTTTCTTTTAATGGGGATACCAAGATCAGGGCCCTAGATATGCTCATTGCCACCGGGTGTTAGACCCTTTCAGAATACAGAGCTAAAAATGTATTTAAAAAGAAAATTTGTTCATTGTACTCCTTCAGTTTTTTAATGTCATCAGTTGTCATGTAATTTTTCACCATTTAAAGATCCTTGTGCCCTGGATGGGTAGCTCAGTTGGTTAGTGTGTCATCCCAATATGCCAAGGTTGCAGGTTTGATCCCTAGTCAGGATAAGAAGCAACCAGTGAATGCATCAGTAAGTGGAACAACAAAATCATTGTTTCTCTCTCTCTTTCTCTCTCTCTCCCCCCTTCCTCTCTCTCTAAAATTAGTAAATTAAAAAAGTCAATAAAAGTTTTAAAAAATGGAGAGCCTTGAAAATCTAAATTGAACCTATGAATATTGTTTCCCATTAGAGAAATATTTGTTCATCTTGTATAAATTGTTTTATTACTACCAAAGAAATGTATGTTCATTATAGAAATACAAATAAGTGAGAAGAAAATAACAATTAGCTACAATTTGAACCACTTGTAGGATTTTGGTGTATATCCTGTTCTTCACAAATGAATATACCATTGTTTCTCATTATTACCTGTTTGTGAGTTTCCCTACTTGCTAAAATTTATTTGTCACCTCCAAGTCAACACTCGTGCTTTTGCAGTCATTTGCAGATATGTGCAGAGAAGGAAAAGATTTGAATCACCCTAATGTATGTTTTCAGCTGGGGTTGAATAAGGCAGTGCTCTGCCTTCTTGGTTTCACTTTTATACTGTAAAGTTCCTTTTTGTGAGCTGTTAGTAGTGTATTTTTCACATTTTTGTGCTTTTTGATGGTGATTTTGATGCTTAAAGTGGCCCCTAAGTATAGTGCTGAAGTACTCTCTTGTGTTCTGAAGAGAAGGAAGTCTGTGATTGCTTGATAGAGAAGATGCATGTATTAAGTGTCATTCAGGTGTGAGTAACAGAAAACAAGGCTGCACAATGATTAGCTGACAAACATGTGACCAGAGGCTCATAGGAACCTAACCCTGTATTTCCTGTAGGAATAGCAAATAGTATTTGCTAATTTAGTGTTGGCTTCAACTTTATAAAACTGCCACAAATAATGAAAATTGTTTATTTTAGTAGGCAAAATGGGGTCATAAGAAAGATTGTTTTTCATTGATGAAATAGATTGTGAGAATATTTGATGTTCATTTTCATTTGTTTTCCTTAGGACAACAGCGTTCTCGAATGCTAGCTACTCTCTTTAAGGATGAAAGGTGCCAGCAACTTGCTGCTTATGGGATCCTAGAGAAAATGTACCTGGATAGGATCATCAGAGGAAATCAACTTCAGGAATTTGCTGCCATGCTGATGCCTCACCAAAAAGCAACTACAGCTGATGGTAATGATCATGTCTTAGAAGTATGTAGTAGTGAATATTTAGGTACATGCTAGTGGAAAGTGTGTTAAATTTTAAGCATCTTGATATCTTTCTGGAACATTTTAACTTAACACTTGATTAAAAAAGAATATTGACTGAAGATGAGTATCATACACAGATAGAGGTTTAAAGTATAAAAATAGCCCTATTGGAAAGCATTTTGCAGAATTATGCATTTTTGGGAAACTGTAAGGGAAGTAGAATTATATATAGACTAGGCTTATTGTGCCTGGTTTTTAAAAAAACTCAAACCATTTGGTAAGTACCTAAATTAATCTTAAACATTAGTTTGCTTAATAATTATCCAGTCTAATTTTAGATATATAGCAAAATTTGGCACAGTCGCTTGCCTAAGGTTATTCAGAGTGAAATTGCTTCCAATAAGAACAGAACTTGGTGTCATGTTTCATCATTAAGGGATGTATTTGCTTAAGTTAGATTGCATTTGCCAGGAAGTAAATTTTTAATAGATGTTTGTTCATAACATCAGTTATTTTACAGGTTTTAAAGTAGCTTATAACAATAACACATGATAAAAATATAGACATAAACCATCAGAAATGTGGAAAAGATTAAAATAAACATGCAGATCTATTAGATTCACTGCTTTGGATTTACTTTCATCCTAGTGAAGAGAATTTATCAATGAAGAATCATTTTTGCGGGATTTGGCTAAAAGGTGTACACTTCACCCAGTCTTGCTTCCCTGAGTTACACCAGATTGGTGAAGAGATTCTATTGACCTTCTGTTGAATTTCTTTCATTTAATTTTACTTTTAAGAAGGAA
Organism: Trachops cirrhosus; assembly: GCA_028533065.1. Taxonomy (NCBI): domain Eukaryota; kingdom Metazoa; phylum Chordata; class Mammalia; order Chiroptera; family Phyllostomidae; genus Trachops; species Trachops cirrhosus. The sequence continues at coordinate 94,424,914 of CM052538.1, read as the reverse complement.
ACCAGTCAGAGCACTTGATATCTTGCTCCCTGGCATATGTCATCATTTTGGCTCAAATAAACTCTTAAGAAAAATTATCTGCAGAAAAAAAAAGAGAAGGAAACCAGTTGATTCTTCTTTTTTGTTTTAAAAGATTTTATTTGTTTATTTTTAGAGAGGGGAAGGGAGGGAAGAAGAGAGGGAGAGAAACATCAACATGAGAAACATTGATTGGTTGTCTCTCGTATGTGCCACACCAGGGACTGAACCCACAACCCAGGCATGTGCCCTGACTGGGAATTGAACCAGTGACCTTTCACTTTACAGAATGATGCCCAACCAATAAGTCCCACCAGTCAGGGCAGGAAACCATTTGATTTCTATCTTTCTGGCTAAAGGAGATATTTTTTTCTATAGGTTATTCTTCATGCAATCCTGAGGAAAAATTCCTTTCTTAGGATTAGGTGTAATTCTCCTGAGCAGTTGGGTTTTTGTCTTATTTAAAGACAGTGTGAGTTGATAAACTGATTGGTATTCTTAATTTGGTTTGCTGATAGAATGCTTAAAATTAACTTGTAGTCCTCCTATAAATACTATGTGTTTTGATTGTTGCTACTCTTGTTTTTCTTTTTTAAATTTAAATTTCTTGTTTTTTAAATTATTAAATTTATTGGGGTGACACTGGTTAATTAGATTATGTAAGTTTCAAGTTTACAATATTATAATACATCATTTGTATATTGCAGTGTGTGCTCATCACCTCTTTTTTACTTTTAAATGCTCTTCTGTGCATTCTTTTAGGCAGCTTTAAATTCCTTTTGCAAGAAGATGTCTGACGAAAAAGTTAAAAGCTAGATAAATAAGAAAAAGTTTCCATAATTGATATAGTTGAGCTTCCAATTTGACTTGAGCTTTCCAGCCATGCAAAGAAAAAAGAGAAAAGATGTAATTAGTTAGATAATTTTTTTCTAAAAAGAGGGATACTTACTAGATTCTGAGAATGAAAATGATTCTCAAATTTGTCACATAGGACTATAGAAATAGGGCAGATTTTTTTTCCTCTTTCATTTTAGATCCTGTTGTTATCCTTGTTTGTTTTTCTTGGACATTTTTATTTACCATCATTACAACTCTAGGCTAACAATATTTCTTTTTACATTCATTATTATTTTGTATTGGTTTAGGTCAGCAATCTTGAGACATAGTACATTCCCAGAGTTGTAGAACATTTCTACTAATCTACTTTCCGCTCAATAGACTTGCCTATTTTGGATATTTCACATAAATGAAATCATGTATATGAGGGAGGGCCCCGCCCAAAAAAGGAAACTATTTATTAAAAATTTTGTATTTAATCTTACATGTTTAAACTTAAGGCAGCTTCAAAGTACTCTCAATCTGATGTAATACACCTATTATTTTATTACTGAATTATCACTTTTATTACTGAATTGTAAGAATTCTTTATATATTCTAGATCTGATCCTTGTCAGATAAATGGTTTGCAATTCTCTCATTGCCTGTTCTTTCTTTTTTTGATGGTGTCTTTTGAAACACAAACGTTTTAAATTTTGTTGAAATCTGACTTACCTGTTTTTTTTCTTCTATTGCTTGTGTTTTCAGTGTTGTACCTAAGAAACCATTGCCTAATCCAAGGTCATGAAGATTCTGTTTTCTTCTATAAGTTTTCCAGTTGTAACTCTTACATTAGGTCTTTGATTCATTTTGAGTTAATTTTTATATATGTTGTAAGATAAGGTCTCACTTTATAAGGACATCCAGTTTATTGTGGCAACATTTTTGAAAGGACTATTACTTTCCCATTGAATTGTCTTAGCAGCATACTTGTTGACAGTCAGTTGATGCTAAATGTGAGAGTTTATTCTGGATTCTAAATTCTATTCCACTATTCTATATGCCTGTGCTCATGCCAGAGCCACAATGTCTTGGATGCTATATCTTTGTAGTAAGTTTTAAAATCGAGAAGTGTGTCTTCCAACTTTGTTCTTTTTGAAGATTGTTTTTGCTCCCCTTGATCCCTTGAATTTCCATGTGTATTTTAAAATCAGTGTGTCAATTTTTGCAAAGATGCCAGCTGGATTTTTTGATAGGGATTACATTGACTCTGTAGAACAATTTGGGGAGTATTACTATCTTAACAATATCAGATCTTTCATGTTTTCCCATATATTTAGGTCATTATATTTGAAAGTTGCTAAGAATAGATTTTAAAAGTTCACATCATAAGGAAAATTTTTGTAACTAGGTAAGGTGATGGCTCTTACCAAAAATTATTATGGTAATCATTTTGCAACATATACATATATTAACTCATTATGTTATATACCTTAAACTAACACCGTGTTATATATCAGTTAAATCTCAATAAAACTGTAAAGAAAGAAAAAAGAATTGGGTGAACCCAGCAGTCTAACACCTTCAGGATGGGGCCTTAGGTCCAGAACTTCATCAGGCCCTGTATTACCTCATTTAAGGGAAGGTGCTATACATGAAGGGTTAGCTTGTTCCTACATTCTGCACATTTTTCACATTTGCTTTAGAATAAGGTGCTTGTGGATTGCCCAAAAGAATAGAGATATTTCTATTGAGCGATACATACTGACTTTATTAAGCTTACAGAACAGGTTGCATGATTGTTTTTGCTGCTGTTTGCTAATAAGAGTTAGCTTATAGGAAGAAAAGTTATAAATCTGCTAGCTAGCCTAAGGTAGCAGACCTTCAAACCCAAAAGGTTAAATCCACTCAGCTGATTAGTAATTACTTGCCAGTCACTCATTTTCCAAAGTACTTGCCAATCACTCATGTTATTTATATTTAATTCCATATTATTCAAGCTGTATCAAATAAGGCTCTTGAGTTATGTGTAATGTTTTGATGGGCCCTGGCTGGTGTAGCTCAGTGGATTGAGTGCCAGCCTGTGAACCGAAGGGTTGCTGGCTTGATTCCCAGTCAGGGCACATGCCTGGGTTTTGGGCTGGGTCCCCAGTTGCAGGGCGTGCAAGAGGCAGCCAATAGATGTATCTCTCACACATGGATATTCCTCTTTCTCTCTTTCTCTCTCCCTTCTCTTCTCTCTAAAAATAAATACATCTTAAAACAAAGTTTTGATGGGAATAAAGACAATGAGTATGATTTATTACCTGCTTAGAAATTTTCAGAAAAAAGGAAACTTATTTTTGAGTGTAAAGCTAGTTTCAAACTTATGACTGTCTTATTTATATTTAAGGTTCTAGCATCTTGGATAGAGCTGTTATTGAGCACAATTTGTTGTCTGCAAGCAAATTATATAATAATATTACCTTTGAAGAACTTGGAGCTCTTTTAGAGATCCCTGCAGCTAAGGTATTTTTTCGTTTCCAATAAATAAAAGAGAAGTTAAGAGACTAAACTGATGTAATGAGAAAATAAAATATATCATTGTTAGATATTGGCAGCTGCAACAAAAATACACATAAAAAGCCTCAGGAAATAAATTATTTGAATGTTAAAATAGTACTGTAGTGGAATTGTCTTTGTTTTTGTTTATATTTTATGATAAAGTGACGTAGAATTAGAAATCTTAAAAGGTTTCCATATTATGATACCCATTTTGTGAGAATATCCTTGCTTAGAGTCTTTAAGTTTCATAGTGGTTTCTGATTTCTGACTAACTAAAGATTTCAATAGATGCCTTATTACTTCTGTTTTCTGCCCTTAGATTAGTTAAATATTTCTTCTCTTTGAGAGAATGACTGTGGTAATATACCAGGCTAGTCTATTGTAACTTCTGTGTTTGATTTAACCTAAAAAGTTGACTGAGTTATTAGAGAATTAATTTCATTCTTTGTAATGACAAGGGTTTAGTTGGCTATGTACAAATCCAGACAAAGTACCAATAGTATTGAGATGGTATTTCAAGTATCACTTACAAAACATTCTCTTAATTTATAATATTAAAAAAATTTTTTTTCGTTTATTTACTTCTAGAGAGAGGGGAAGGGAGGGAGAAAGAGAGGGAGAGAAACATTGATTGGCTGCCTCTTATATACCCCTAATTGGGGACCTGGCCCACATCCCAGGCATGTGCCCTGATTGGGAATCAAAACTGCAATCCTTTGGTTCACAGGCCGGCACTCAATCCACTGAGCCATACCAGCCGGGGCAGAAATATTACTTTCTTAAAGAGTTTTTTGGTGATAAGTGCTGTGAAGATTGAAATGAAATAAAATGAGAAAAACTAGGATTATTTTTTTTGAGGTGAGGATTCCAGTGAGCAAAAATTGTTAATTTGATTTTAAGCAGAGATAAAAATTGGTAAAAGGGCTAGTTCTTGTTCAAAATCTCACAAGCAAAATATATGCCAGTTAATTTAAAATGATCATAATGGATTGTTCCCAGAAAGAATTGGGGTGATATAATAGGAAGATTTATAAGATTTACTCTTGTAATGAATGGCAGATAAATGCATTTGTAAGTTGAGTGATGGTTAGCTAAACCAAGAGCTTTCAGTTGTCTTATCAAATGTGAATGTGTTAGATAAGATAAATAAAGTGTCTGAGAATGAATTTATTTTTTATTTAAACAGGCAGAAAAGATAGCATCGCAAATGATAACAGAAGGACGTATGAATGGATTTATTGATCAGATTGATGGAATAGTTCATTTTGAAAGTAAGAAGTTTTGCTTGTTTCTGTCCTAATGAAATATCAGTGAGGTGTTGTTTGTTTGTGATTAAAACATGTTGAACAATTTCCTTTGACCTAGAATCTTACTATTGGAATAGGCTTATTACCCAAATAAATAATTTAAAATATATTTTTTGTGAACTTACATTCATGAACCTGTTTTATGCAGCATTTTCTGTGCTGTGGGAAAATTTGAAACTAAAATTTTCATTCGTTCATTTACTCATCAAACATTTATTGAACACATGCCATGTAGTGGGCATGACAGCTGCATTTCCTGTTCAGCAGCTCATTAAACTAATGGAGGTAGGCAGGTAAGTAGATCTCTTTACTTTCTCATTTTCTAATACCTCCTCAGCCCCTATTCCTAAGTCATTTACATTGTGGACTTTGCTGTGCTCAGAACCATTCCAATTGTAAAATTTTAATTTGAAATATCCCACTCTGACCATACCATTTTCCTCTCTTTCTAGGGGTCTGTCTCAGATACTTGCCCTTCAACACTGCTTGACTGGATTGCAACCTCTCATCTATTGACTCTTTTACCTTCTTTCAGTTAGCCCCGCCCTTTTTTATCTTTAACATTCTTCCTGTCCAGCTTGGATTCTGATTCATTATTTCATTACTCTTTTACACATGCCCCAAAACACTTGTCTGTCCTGTTCTGGCTGTCCAGCAAAACTTCACCTTGAACGAACCTATTCTCCATCTTTTTCAGGCCTATACTTGAGTAGCTAACTGATGTTGAAGAGTCAGAACACCAGCCAAATTGACCACCACTGCCAATTCAAGCTCAAGGGTCCTCAACACTACCTAGGATTCCTGTTACATTTTTTAGTCTGTTCTTATTCTTACTCTGCAATGATTATTTCAGATTTCATTTTTTCTTAAATCTCTGATGCTTCCCCTTCTGTCTCAGCAGATGCCCTTGTTTCATATTTCACAGAAGGAAAAAAAGCTGTCAGTGTGAGATTATCTTCTTTATCAGATTCATAAGATTCATAAACTTATAAATGTTAAATATAAATCTCATTCCGTCTTTTTCTTCATGTTGTCCTGGAGATGGTTATTGTCTCCTTCTCCAGCTTTTTTTTTTTTTTTTAAGATTTTTATTTATTTATTTTTAGACAGAGGAGAAGGGAGGGAGAAAGGGAGAGAAACATTAATGTATGGTTGCCTCTTGAGTGCCCCCTACTGGGGACCTGACCTGCAACCCAGGCATGTGCCCTAACTGGGAGTCAAACCGGCAACCCTTTGCTTTGCAGGCCAACGCTCAGTCTGCTGAGCTACACCAGCCAGAGCCCCTTTCCAGTTTTCCACTTGTGTTTTGGATCTCTTCTCTGCTGCTGCCATTATCCTTCCTTCCTAAACAAACATTTTTAGGAACCTGAGCTTGGGAGTTATTTTTTGTTCTCATCCTTTTTCTGCTGGCTTCTTTCCATCAGTTTTTTTTCTTTAAGATTTTATTTATTTTTAGAGAGAGAGGAAGGGAGGAAGAGAGGGAAACATCAATGTGTGGTTGTCTCTCATGCTCTCCTTACCGGGGACCTGGCCTGCAACCCAGGCACATGCCCTGACTGGCAATCAAACCAGAAACCCCCTAGTTCGTAGGTCAGCACTCAGTCCACTGAGCCATACCAGCCAGGGCTCTTTCCATCAGTTTTTAACATATTTGGGTTTTAACAAAAATTCTTTTACCTTTCAGGCTCATCTTGGCTTTTAAATATATTAAATAGAGTTGATCATTTACTCCCTTTTGATACCTCCCTCCCCACCCCTATCATCTTGATTTTTGTCCTGTCCTTCAACTCGTTCTTCTGATTTCTTTCCTACTTCTCCAAGTATTCTCCCTAGTCATCTTTGTAGTAGATTCTATAAGCCCTTTCAATTTAAATATTGAGGCTATTTGGGGCTTACTTCCCAGCCTTTTCTCCTCACTCTACTAAGTTTCCCTAGGCAGTGTCATCTATTCCCCATTGATTCAGTTACCATCTTTATGAAGGCAATACTTGTGTATACTTTTTTAGAGTAAATCTCTCTTCTGAGTCCCACATGCAGTGGTTCTAATTGATTTCCAGGCATTTCATACCTGATTGCGTTATGGGCAGCTCAGCATGAACACATCCCAAAATGAATTCATTCTCTCTCCTCTCTTCCTGCCTCCCACAGCAACCAAACAACCCACCAGCGGTCCAGAAACCACATTGTTCACTTTCTCCAGCATTCCTTCTCCTTCATCTTTCCTCTTTGTTGGCCAGAATCCTTTCAATTTTATCTCCTAGGTGTATCTGGAACCCACAAACTTTCCTTTATTTCTTACTGTCACCAGCTTATTCTGAACCCCCAGAACCACTTCTGGACTTGAGAAATAAAGATATGAGAAAAGATATAGATATGAGGAAAAAGAAGCTCCCAACTTCTTTTTCCTCATATCTATAATTGCTCCTTTCTAATGTAGTTGTCCTAGTACAGCCAGAGTGGTTATGATCTTTTAAAAATGCAAACAAAAAAATTTTTAAAAATTTTCAAATTGTTACTCTGTTTCTTGACACTCTAATGAATGGCTTCCCATTGCTTATAGAACAAAGTTCTACGAAGTCTCCAAAAGGTTGTCTATATTTTTTACAGCTTTCTTTTTCCAATACAACCATACAGGTCTTTTTGGGTTTTTTCCCAGTGTTGTAAATTCTTTCCCACATCAACCATTTTGAAGTACCGCTCATTTCCACAGTCTCTCCAACCAGTCACCAAGTGAATATACCAACTTGTTAGAATATGGAATATTTTTCTAATTTTCTTAGATTTAAAAAAATATAATGATATATATGCTCATTATAACAAATAAAGCATTATAGGAATAAATAAAGGAAGAGTTAATAAAATATTTTTACTTCTACTTACATTCCTCTATCTCAGCTCCCTGACATAAGTAATATTAGTCTACAGTCTTGTGTGTCTTTTTACATGCTTATACAGATGAGTAAAAACATATAGAGATTTTTTTAAGTTGCATTGTGTTTTAAAAAGTAAATAATGTGCTGCAAATTATTTTTAAAAGTTAATGTACCTTGAACATATTTTTAAGTCAGTAGATATGTCTCATTTATTTGTTTTAATATTTGTATAGTATTTAATGGATTTCAACTATTCATCTGTTGATGGACATTTACTTGGTTTTCTTGTGCATATCTTTGTATATTGGTACACTTAGTTCTATAGAACAGTGTCTAAAAGTTGTATCCTTTGTTTCATCAAAGGATATGTGTATTTTGATTCTTAATAGCTGTGATTTGCTTTCTGGAGTAATGTAGCCATTTACACTTCCACCAATATGAGCGAATGGCATGTTCAATAGCTAGATATTATTCCTCTTTTGTGTTTTGCAAATCAGTATATTCTTGTTTTATTGTACATTTCTTTGGCACTGGTGAAATTTAGTATCATTCCATGTATTGGCCATTAGTATTTTCTCTTCTGTGAATTGATGTTACTTTTTCCTGTTTTCTTCCTCCCACACCTCTACCAAAATCAGTTTGCTGTAGCTTTTGGTTTAATGATAATTTTAACTGGGTTCATTTTATGTGTTACAGATGTTTTTCTTGTTCTGTCCGTTGTGTTTCTGTAAGGCAATAACATACCATAAACACATTTAAAAAAGTTTTTTGTAGCCAAATATGTCCATTTTAAGTTTTATGGCTTTTGAGTTTCCTGTATTGAATAAGAAGGTCTCCTAAACCTTGGGGTAAAACTAATATTTTTCTAAAATTCTTCTAATATTTTTCTTTATTGTTTTATATTTAGAAATTTAATCTGTCTACAGCTCATTTTTGTGTATAATTTTAAGCTGTGGTCTAGTTCTTTAAAAGATGCATAGCCAATTTATGCAAGTATCATTTTTAAATAAAATACTTTTCTGATTTTTGATATATATGTTAGGTTCTATATAACATATTTGGATCTGTTTGTATACTCAGTTTAGTTCTACTTATCTCTAAGAATATGGTAATAAAGTTATTGTAAATTTTATGATTTGTAAAGCAACTCTTAACCTCTCACTACTATTTTTTTAATCAAGTTAAAATTCACATAACTTAAAATTACTCATTTTAAAGTGAACAATTCAGGTTCACAGCATGTTCACAATGTTGTGTGACCACTGTCTCTACCTAGTTCCAAAACATTTTCATCTCTCCAAAAGGAAATCCCATGCCCGTTTAGCAGTTCCTCCTCATTCCTCCCTCCCCAGTCCATGGCAGCCACTAGTCTGTTTTCTGTCTCTATGGATTTACCAGCTCTGGATATTTCATATAATTGGAATAATACAATATGTGACCCTTTGGCTTCTGTCATTTAACATGATTTCTCCAAGTTCTATTCATGTTGTAGCATGTAGTTGGTAGTTCATTCCTTTTTAAGCCTGGATAATATTGCATTGTATAGATATACCAAAATCCTGTAACTGTTTTTTATTTTCAAAATTATAACATTGTCCTGTTTAGAAAGTAAAACAAAGAAAAGAAGGATTGTCTTTGCAATCTCTTTAAATTTACATATCAATGGAAAAGGACCAATACAATAAACTTATTGTTTTAAAGATTTTATTTATTTATTTTTAGAAAGGGGAAAGGAGAGACAGAGAGAGAGAGAAGCATCAAGGTGTGGTTGCCTCTTGAGCACCCCCTACTGGGGACCTGGCTTGCAACCCAGGCATGTGCCCTGACTGGGAATCGAACCAGCGACACTTTGGTTCACAGGCTGATGCTCAATCCACTGAACCATACCAGCCAGGGCAAGTTATTTTATGTTAAGTTATTTTATGTTTTTTTTTTTTTTTTTTTTTGTGAAAAGGAAAGGAAATGTTTATTTTATGCTATACAGACTTAAAGTAGTGACCTAATGTCTTCATCAAAGTCCCTTAAAACACCCACAAACACACACAGTCCTTCCTTCCCCCCTTTGCCCAGTCTGGGGTACCATATCTCAGGAAAAGAAATAGAAGTCCGTGGCTCAGGCAGCCCCCAGTTCTTTCCAGTAATCCATGCTTGGCTGGTAGGCCTCTCTCGGTTCCCAGCACCATCAGCTGTGTCACCGAGATCTCTTCTAAAGCTGGGTGGTGCTTCCCACTACTAATGCTGCAGGGGTCCCCACTCTGGCAGAGCTGCGAGACTCTCCTTCACTGCCACAGCCTCGTGGTCCTCTCTGCACAATGGCTACAGGAGTCCCCACTCTGGCAAAGCCACATGGTTCTCCCCTTATTTTATGTTCTTGATGAAGATTTACAGTTCCTTCATCATTGATCTGTGCCCATTTTTTGTAAAGTTCCATTATTTTAAATGGAACCCTCCTCCCTAATTTTCATTTCTTAGATGTTGCTTGTATAGAGAAAAACTGACTGGATTCATGATGAGTTGTTATTTGTTTATTTGTTTGCTTTGGGTTTAAATATTAAAATATTTATTTTTGAGAGGTAAGTTGAGACAGCTTGGAATATATAAATAGATTTATTTTCCCCAGTAGATGGCAGTGTCTTATGAGTCATTGGTGATAGCTTCACTGAAGCTATCTTTTTATTGTGGTGGTTGAGGTTGGTTGGTTGGTTTTATTTTGTTTTCATGAATAATAATTGTATCTACACATTTTTTATTTTAAATCACTTTGTGCCCGTGATTTAGGTAGTTTTCTTAACTTTTAGTTTATTAGTCAAGACTTTTGGAGTAAACTTTTTAAAAAAATAATATTTCTATATTTATTTTTTAAGTTATATTTGCTGTGAATACAAAGGAGTAATTTCAGTTTTTTACATTATTTCTTTTTTCTTTAGCACGAGAAGCCCTGCCAACATGGGACAAACAGATCCAATCGCTTTGTTTCCAAGTGAATAACCTTTTGGAGAAAATTAGTCAGACAGCACCAGAATGGACAGCACAAGCCATGGAAGCCCAGATGGCTCAGTGACTCCCTGCAGAACTTCTGTGCACAGTACGCCTTTTTCCTTGTGGTACAGATTAATTTCACTATCTCTAAAACATTTGCATATCTATTTCAATCCCTTTTATGCTGGATTCCTCTCAAAGAAGACATTATTAGAGCAGGACATACAAACATTTAAAAATATGTAGTTCCCATATATTCCGGGTCTCTGTGTATCAAGCTAACTCAGATGTTTTGAAAGCTTTTACTTTAAACAGAGTAAGTGAAATATCTATGGCTAAAAAGTTTGGGGTTTGTGATAACTTTGTAGTCATGTAAAACTTAAGTGCTTTGTGCCTCTCCAAATGTGGTTATTCTAATAAATGGAGAAGTGAGCCAAATTAAAGTAGTACTTTGTTTTTAATTAGTGAGCAGTGGTTTTTCTTCCTTTTTCCTTTCGGTTAAGCAGATAATCATACCTTATGCTAGAAATGCAAAGATAAGCCATTATGCCTTTTCTCCAGGAATTCGTAATCACCAAGCCAATGGATAATGAGTATAATACTTATATAGAGTTGTAACAAGTACTGGTATATTTAGCAGAGAAAGATCAAGGAAGGCTCCTCAGAGAGGATTATTTCAGCCTGACTTTATAGAGAAATTGGGAAAAGACTTTCAAAAAAGTTTGTGGGCGACTATCAGTTTTAGCTCCAGCATGTAAAGAGCTTGCAAATTATCACTCCACACAATACAAAGATAGCTGAAGAGGCTGAAAGTCAATGGCTTTTATTAGGTATACCAGAGAATTGAGGTCACAGAGCAAAGCACTACTCCAAAAACTGGAGAGACAGGCAAATAGAATCACAGTAGCAATTATCTTTCTAGAAATAGAATCTACCTGAGCCAGTAACTGAGGTGAACAGTGAAATGGTAACTGACAGATTACCGGAGGCCTACTGTAGACTAGCTTGACAGTTAAAACCGCAAGTGCCCACTCTTGGAGAAGCCCCCATACTTTCTAGAATTTACCCTCAGAAATCATAAGTTCTCATGATTAAGATCAGGGATTCCTCTGTGTTTTAGACAGATCAGGGGAGAAGACAGTAACTCTTCTGAAATACACCCAGATCATTTTCCATGATAAAGGCTGTAAGGGAAACTACTTTCTCAAAGCCTTATCTGACCTGGGGAAAAGGTAGTTAGGTAAGTCCAGGCTCCATTAGCATTTCTGCCTCACATTAAGAGGGGGAAAAAAAGGCTAGGAAACACATTTGAAGGTCACAGCCCAGGGACTCAGAACAAATAAAAACAAAAAATAGAGGTATAGCCTTGGCCTGTGTGGCTGATTCAGTTGGTTGGAACCGTTGTCCTGCAACTAAAAGGTTGTGGGTTCAATTGCTGGTCTGGGCTCGTGCAGGAGGCAACCAGTCAATGCTGCTCTCTCTCATTAATGTTTCTCCCTCTCTCTCTAAAAAAGCAGTGAAAAAAAATGTCCTCAGCTGAGGATAAAAAATTAAAAATAGAGGTATAATCATAAGATTATAGAATACTTACCCTGTAGAGCATAATCAGTGGGTTATGACACAGCTGCAAGACCTTTTAAGCAAGATTTCCTAGAGAAACAACACAACAAAGAAGAAAAACAAGGGAAATAGAGGAAACAGAAGAACGCCACTTACAGCTGTAGCAAACATTAAGTGCAGCACAGCTCCTACCCAGGTTAATATGAAACCTTATACTAAAGCCAAAATTACCTCAGTTTCTATTACTTGATACAGCATGTCTGACTTTAATCCAAAAATATTACAAAGCATGACAAAAAAATCTGAAGAGACAAATTAAGCATCAGAACCAGACTCAGCTATGGCAGGATGTTGGAATTATCAGAACAGGGGATTAAAACAACTATTGATCTGCTAAAGGATCTAATGGGAAAAGTAGACAACATTTAAGAACGGGTGGGTAGTATAAGCAGAGAGATGAAAACTAAGAATTAAAAGGTGATGCTACAACTGAAAGATCACCACAACAGAAATGGAGATGGTTTTGAGTGGCCACCATTAGACTGGATATGCCTGAGGAAAGATCAGTGAGCTTGAAGATATGTGAATAGAAACTTCCCTACATCTAAGATAATGTATCTTTGAGGTGTCAGGGTAATAATTTCCTTTTCCAGACCTCTTGAAGGCAAAACTACAGGCACCAGAGCATAAAACCACCAGAGCACCAGACCACAGAATGCACCATTGTTATCTTGTTCCCCCACCTCCCCACCAGCACCCCCACACCTTGTCTGTGTATTGTAGATGTTAACGATCCTTATCTACCACTGTAACAGAAGTGTGAGTTTTTCCATTTCCTCTTTTATTCAGTTCTAGAGATTTTCACACTTTGCTTTCTCCTGCTTCTTTAATCTACCACCAGTGGATTTGATGTACCTACCTTTTGTTTTCTCCTTTGATTCTAAGTGCATAAAAGGAACTCAAAGCTGCTGCCATTTGCTGGGTGTCCAGCCCGTGGCCCGCAGACTTCATGCGGCCCAGGATGGCTATGAATGTGGTCTAACACAAAAGTTGTAAGTTTACTTAAAACCTTTTTTTTTTGCTCATCAGTTTTCATTATTGTTTGTGTATTTAATTTGTGGCCCAGGACAACTTTTCTTCTTCCAGTGTGACCCAGAGATGCCAAAAGGTTGGATGCTCCTGCCAACATTTTCTCATTCTGTTGACATCTTGCCTTTGAGCATGTCCTCAAAAACTTAAATAAACTTTTTTTAAATTGAATTTATTGGTGTGACATTAGTTCATAAAACCAAAATAAGCTCTTATAAAATTTTAAAAAAGAGAAACTTCCCAACCTTAATACAAACAGGAAAAAAAAAAAAGAAGGAACAGCCCTGGCCATTGTGGCCCAGATGGTAGGAGCACTGTCCCATAGCCAAAGGGTTATGGGTTTTATTTTGGATGGGGCACTTGCCTGGGTTGCGGGTCCGATCCATCATCTAGGCACATACGAGAGGGAACCATGAACCCTGGCCAGTGTGGCTCAGTTGGTTGGAGGGTCATCCTATACACCAAATGTTTGAAGGTTGATTTTCGGTTAGGGCACATATCTACATTGCAGTTTCAATCCCTGGTTGGTGTGTATACAGGAGGCAACCAATCGATGTTTCTCTCCCACACTGATTCTCTCTCCCCTCTCCCTCTTACTTTAAAATCAATAAACATATTTAAAGAAAAAGATGAAACAGAATATCCAAATATAAGATAATTATATGAAGTATAACAACATAGGTATAATGGGAATACCAGCAGGAGAGGGAAAAAATGAAACAAGAAATATTTGAAATAGTAAGTGCTGGCAATTTTCCAAATTAATGATAGACACCAAAGCATAGATCTAGGATGCTTAGAAAACACTGTGCATTATATAAACCAAAAAAATCTACACCTAAGCATATCATATTCAAACTGCAGAAACCAAAGATGAAGAGAAAATCTTAAGCCAAAGAGGGTAAAACACCTTACTTACAGAGGGGCATGGATGAGAATTATATTGGATTATTTGGACAGAAACCATGCAAGCAACAGAGTGGAAATACTTAAGATGGTGATAAAAACCTCTCCAATAAAGGATTTTATCCAGCAAAATTATGCTTCAAAAATGAAGGAGAAATAAAGACTCAACAAAACTAAAGATATTTATTGCTAGGAGATCTGTCTTGTGAGAAATATTAAAAGTTCTTCAGAGAGAATGAAAATGGTATGGGTTAGAAACTCAGGTGTACATATAGAAAAAAAGAGCTTCAGAGTAGAAACAGTGAAGGTAAAATAATTTTTTCTTATTTTTAGATGGCCTAATATATAACTTTGTTCAAAATAATCACACATAACAATTTTGGATAATTACAGCCATATGGATAAGTGAAATGAATGACAGCAATGACAGGAAGAAGGAATTGGGAATATTCTGTTGTATGGTAGCTATACTATCCATGAAACAGTATAGTGTTATTTAAATGTGTGTGTAGATGTTTGTAAATGTAAATTGCAAACTCTAGGAAACCCGCTGTACATTTTTTAAAAAGAAATGTAATCGATATGCTAAGAGAGGAGAGAGAAATGGAATCATAAAATGCTCAATTAAAAACACAGCATCAAAATCCATGTGTCAAAAACTGATAAAACTGCAAGGAGAAGTAGGTACATTCACTATTATACTTGGAGACTTTGCAATCCTTCTATCAGCAATGGACACATCCAGCAGGCAGAAAATTGGTAAGGACATGGCTGAACTCAAGAGCACCATCAATCCAACTGGATATAATTGACATCTATAGACTACAATGTACTTCATCTAACAGCAGCAGAGAACATTCTTATCAAGTTCATATAAAACATTCAACAAGATAGATCACAAGATAAAACACACCAAAAAGAAGAAAGATCTGAAATAAATAATTGAAGCTTCCACTTTAGGAAACTAGGGGGGAAAATTACAGCAAAGTTACAGGATACAACATTAATGTACAAAAGTCAATTATTTCTCATATTTATCAATGAACACTTAGAATTTGAAATTTAAAAAAGTGTGCTGAAAGTAGAGAAAATAGGACACATTTTTGAGCTTTTTTTTTTTTTACCTGAAACCATGTAATTTTATTTTATTTTATTTTATTTTTTATTTTTTTTAAATTTTTTATTTTAGTTTATTCAGTACAGTTTCTATCCTTTATTCCCATTCCAGCCCACCCACCCATTCCTCCCCTCCTCCCTCCCCTTTCCAACCCCCCTACTATTGTCCGTGTGTCCTCTATATTTGTTCCTGTAAACCCTTCCCTTCTCCCCTGAAATTCCCTCCCCTCTCCCCTCTGGTCACTGACAACTCTATTTCAGTGTCTTTTGTTATA
>CM052538.1:94389770-94400628 GCA_028533065.1 Trachops cirrhosus | reverse complement strand
TGACAGTCTGATGGGAACTCCTTTGTAGGTGACTGTCTCCTTATCTCTTGCTGCTTCTAGGATTCTCTCCTTCATTTTTACCTTGGCTAATGTAATTATGATGTGCCTTGGTGTGTTCCTCCTTGGGTCCAACTTCTTTGGGACTCTCTGAGCTTCCTGGACTTCCTAGAAGTCTATTTCCTTTGCCAGATTGGGGAAGTTCTCATTTGTTATTTGTTCAAATAACTTTCCCACTTGTTGTTCTTCCTCTTCTCCTTCTGGCACCCCTACAATTCGGATGTTGGAATGTTTAAAGATGTCCTGGAGGTTCCTAATCATCTCCTCATTTTTTTGAATTCTTATTTCTTCATTCTTTTCTGTGTGGTTGTTTCTTCCTTCCTTCTGGTCCACTCCATTGATGTGAGACCCAGCTTTCTTTCCATCACTATTGGTTCCCTGTGCATTTTTCTTCATTTCACTTATTGTAGCCTTCATTTGTTTATCTAATTTCTGACCAAATTCAACCAATTCTGTGAGCTTCCTGATCACCAGTGTTTTGAATTGTGCATCTGATAGGTTGGCTATCTCTAGGTCCCTTAAAAGGATGAGTTCTGGAGCTTTCAATTGTTCTTCTGTTTGAACCATCTCTCTTTTCTTTTTTTGGTCTGGTTGTGCCTGTTACATCTGAGGGGCAGAGCCTTAGGTGTTCACTAGGGCAAAGCAACCCAGTAGCTGGGTTGTGACGCTGTATGTGGGGCAGGGGTCCGAGAGGGAACAGAGGGAAGAGTGGTTGCTCCACTCTCTGCCAGTTTCAGTCCCTTCTGCCACTTCCCCCAAGCAAACTGGGCCTTTCTGGTGCCGATTCCCATGTGGGTGGGCTTGTGCACCCTGTGGGTCTTTCCAATGACCTCTCTTGTGAGGCTGGAAGTCTCTCCCTGTGTCTCAACCCCCGCAGGTGTTTTCAATCAGTGCCCCAAGGCTGTATTTCCCAGCGCTGGGATTCTGGGTTGCTCACAGCGCCTTGCTTCACAATCTCGGTCTCTCTGGGTCTGCTGGTTGCCACCCCTTGGCCAGTGTCTGCCAGCCACTTCTTGCACACCCACGGTCTGCCCCCTGTGGTCTTATGCACCTGGTCCCCATGCTCTTTGTGCTGAGCGACCCGTCTCTGCCCAGCTGCCCGACTCCACCACTCCTACTGGTCTGGATGAACGTGTCTATTTTAACTCCATGGTTGTCCAACTTCCATACAGTTCAATTTTCTGTCAGTTCTGGTTGTTATTCTCTTTCTAAATTATTGTTGTCCCTACCTTGGTTGTGTGAGGAGGCACAGCATGTCTACCTATGCCTCCATCTTGGCTGGAGTCGTGTTTTTATTTTTTAACTACCACATCCCTCAGAGCTTTGAATAATGCCTGGCAAATGACAACAATGGTCACAGAGCAAACTTACTTTTCTTGGGCACTTATTTTGTGGCAGGTACTTTTGTAAACTCTTTATGTAGTATCTTAATTTTATCTTTATACAAACCCTATGAGGTAGGTACAGTTATCACCCCCATTTTACAAGTTCATAGATGAAGGCACAGAGAGGCCCATAGTAGGCATTCAATAAATAGTTATTGAATGAACTATTTGTGGAATGCTTCCTATGTGTAAAACTATCTGCCAAGTTCTGAAGAGAGTAAAGAAATGGAGAAAACATTATCCTGTCTCAGGGAGTTAACAGTCTTCTGTGCTAACCTGTTTTGTGAATTTCCAGATCACAATGCCATGAGTAGTAGACAGAGCCTGTCTCCCTCCACCCCTACCTCTCATCCTGCCATGAATTGATTAATATTCTTGGCTGAACCTCTGAGAAGACAGTGCAGGTCAGCATGTCCTTAACAAAATGACTCTTGGATGAGATGACAGCCATTTCCTTTAGAATGCCAGAAGATAGCTTATTTTCTAAGGAATTCAGATAACTCGTAAGAGGTCAGCTTCCTGGAAATGTTTTTTAGTAGAGTCAACCCTTGGAACTTGACTGTTAGTGATCCAGACCATTAAAACTGAGTTCACTTTTGTGCTCAGGACACAAATGAGGAAAGTTTTCTTGTGTCTAGCCCTGTACCCCATCCACTTATTTATCTGGACATTATCACCATCCAAAGGTAGAAAGGGATGATCCGATAGTTTCATTTCCCCCAAACAGTTACCCTTTTGTAGCCATCCCCAGCAGAAATTCCTCCTACTGCCCCAAATGAGAGAAGCTCTCCAAAAGATCTCCAATTCCAGCTGAGTGGGTAAATTCAAGGGTACCTCTTTGTCTGTATATTAATTGGTGTCTCACTTAAAAAATAAATTAAAAAAATTTTCAATGATAGTTTACAGTCAATATTATTTTGTATTAGTTTCAGGTGTACAGTATAGTGATTAGACAATCATATACTTTGTGAAGTATTCCCCCTGTTATTTCAAGTACCCACCCAACACCATACACAGTTACTATAATAATATCCTTAACTATATTCCCTATGCTGTACTTTACACCCCTGTGACTATTTTGTAATGATCCATTTGTACTTCTTAATCTCTTCACCTTTTTTACTCAGCCGCCTAAGCCTGCTCCCCTTTGGCAACCATCAGTCTGTTCTCTGTATCTATGAGTCTGTTTCTGTTTGTTTTGTTTATTTATTCTGTTCTTTAGAAGTGAAATCACATAGTATTTGTCTTTCTCTGACTAACTTATTTCACTTAGCATAATACCTTCTAGGTCGATCCATGCTGTCACGAAGGGTAAGATTGGTCTCTCACTTTTTTTAAAAGTGTTTTATTGATTATGCCCTATTTGTTCCACCTCTGCCCTGCATCCCCAACCCTCCTGCATGCCCCACCTGCCTTGTTCATGTCCATGGGTTGTACATATAAGTTCTTTGATTTCCCTGTTTCCAATGACATTTTTGACCTCTCTCCATCTTTTTTATGCCTACCAATTATACTTTTTTTCCCTGTACCTTCCCCCCACATTCTTCCCCTCCCCTTCCTCACTGAAAACCCTCCATGTGATGTCCATTTCTTTGATTCTGTTCCTGTTCTAGTTGTTGGCTTAGTTTTTGTTTTCATTGTTTTTCTTTTTTAAAAATATTTTTTATTGATTATGCTTTTACAGTTTTCCTAACTTTTTCTCTCTTTATCCCCTCTCCACCCTGCCCCCTCAACCCCCCAGCATTCCCCCTCCCCCTTAGTTCATGTCCATGGGTTGTACATATAAGTTCCTTGAGTCATCTGTTTCCTATACCATTTTTATCTCTCCCCATCTACTTTATGCCTACTAATTATGCTTCTTCTTCCCTGTATGTTTTGTCCCCTATTTCTCCCTTCCCCCTCACCACTGAAATCCCTCCATGTGATGTCCATTTCTCTGATTCTGTCCCTGTTCTGGTTGTTTGCTTAGTTTTTGTTTTCATTGTTTTTCTTTTCTTTTAGGTTCATTTGTTGATAGTTGTAAGTTTGCTGTCATTTTAGTGTTCATATTTTTTATCTTCTTTTTCTTAGATAAGTCCCTTTAACATTTCATATAATAAGGGCTTGGTGATGATGAACTCCTTTAACTTGACCTTATCTGGGAAGCATTTTATCTGCCCTTCTATTCTCAATGAAATCTTTGCTGGATAGAGTAATCTTGGATGTAGGTCCTTGCCTTTCATGACTTAAAGTACTTCTTTCCAGCTTCTTCTTGCCTGCATGGTTTCTTTTGAGAAATCACCTGATAGTCTAATGGGCATTCCTTTGTAGGTAACTGTCTCCTTTCCTCTTGCTTCTTTTTAGGATTCTCTCTTTATCTTTAATCTTGAGAAACTTAATGATGATGTGCCTTGGTGTGTTCCTCTTTGGGTCCAACTTCTTTGGGACTCTCTGGTCTTTTTGGAAGTCTATTTCCTTTGCCAGATTGGGGAAGTTTTTCTTCATTATTTGTTCAAGTAAGTTTTCAATTTCTTGCTGTTTTTCTTCTCCTTCTGGCACATCTATAATTTGGATATAGGAGCATTTCATGTTGTTCCAGAGGTTTGTAAGACTCTTCACTTTTTTGAAATTTTTTTTAAAGATTTTATTTCTTTATTTTTAGAGAGGGGAAGGGAGGGAGAAGGAGAGAGAGAGAGAAACATCAATGTGTGGTTGCCTCTCATGTGGTCCCCACTGGGGACCTGGCCTGCAACCCAGGCATGTGCCCTGACTGGGAATCGAACCTGCGATGCTTTGGTTCGCAGCTGCGCGCAATCCACTTTTTTGAATTTTTGTTTCTTCATTCTATTCCCATTGGATGTTTATTTTTCCTTTTGTTTGAAATCATTTCATTGAGTCCTGGTTTCCTTCCCTTGACTATGGGTTTCCTGAATATTTTGCTTTATTTCATTTTGGGTATCTTTCATTTTTTTGACCAAGCTTGATTATATCTGTGAGCATTTTGTTTACCAAGGCTTTCAATTTTCATTCAGATAGGTTGGCTATGTCCTCATGGTTTAGTTCTCTTTCTGAGGTTATGCTCTGTTCTTTCATTTAGGCCATATTTCTTTGTCTTGGTGCAGCTGATAAGTTATAAGGTGGTGGGCCTTAGGTATTCACCCGGGCAGGGCAACCCTCCTTGCTGCATTGTGGTGCTGTCTGTGGCAGAGGAGCCAGATAGGGAACAATGCAGCTTGGTTGCTTGGCTATAGCCCCACTTTCCAATGAACTCTCCTGCAAGACTGGGAGTTTCTCCTGCCATGGCAACCCCCGTGGTAGTTTACCACTAGCTTTGAGTCTTAGTTTCCTGGTCAGCCAGCCCTGCCTCGCTCACGTGGTCCACCTTCTTGCCACAGGTATCCTCCACCCACTGTACCCATCTCCTTCCTACCAGTCTGGTTGAATGTTTCCTTAATTCCTTCATTGTCAGAGTTCCATGCAGTTTGATTTTCTAGCATTTCTGGTTGTTTATTGTTTTTAGGTTCGTTGTTATCCTCCTTTTGGTTGTGTGAAGAAGTGAAGGGTTTCTACCTATGCCTCCATTGTAGCCAGAACTCTGGCCTCTCACTTCTGAAGCACTCTCCTCTTCTACCTGCTTTCCTTTCTCTCCTCTTACACAAGCCTTTGCTAATGTTTCCTTTTCTAAGTAACATCCACATCTTGGGACTCTTCAGGGCTGTCCTAGACCCTCTTCTTGTCTTTCTCTAAACTCCATGCTGGTCTCATTCATTGCCATAGACTCAAGCATCATTTTAATGCCAACGAATCCTAAAATTTGTATTTCTACACTGAGTGCTTTGACTGACAAAGTTTTGACATCTGCTTTCTTGACTGTTTCTCTTATTGCACCTCAAACTTGACAAGTCCAAAAAGAGCTTTAGATTTTCTCAAAACCCATTCTCACTCCCATTCCAGTTTCTTGATTCTACTTAGCCGTGCCACTTTACACCTGGCTGCTCATGCTGGAAAATGAAAATTCATCCTGAATTTCTTTCTTTTCTTCATATACCCCAATCTAATTAGTTAGCATATAGCTTTACTTCATAGTGTGTCTCAGATTTTGGACCTATATATTCTTGAAGGCTGGAAACATTTTATTTTTTAAAAGGCTATCTTTTAACTGCCAGAAATCTGTATCTCTTGCTGCCAGTGAAAACTACAGATTTGTGGGGAAGATTCTTAATTTGTTGTGGGAGAAATAATTTTGTTTTCACTTTTAGAAAAAAAAAATAGTTTCTTGGTTTGAACTAATCATCAGATATTTTTATTTTTACTTTTTTTTTCAATCCCCACCTGAGGACATTTTTTCATTGCTTTTAGACAGAAGAAGGGGGAGAGGAAGGTACGTGCCTAGATTGAGGATTGAACCTGCAACCCTTCAGCTCTGAGATGACATACCAACCAACTGGGCCACACCAGCCAGGAGCTCATCCAATGTTTTGAAAGCATATCCTCAACGTGAAGGTCTAGAGTGATGAGAAACAAATAACTAGTTTGATTTTAAATGTAAGTAACTAAATAGTCATATCTCAGTCTGAACACACAAAACAAGAAGTGCCCCCCTCCACCAGCCATTCTTGGGTTGCTGAGGCCAGACCGAAAAGAATT
The DNA here is from genome assembly GCA_028533065.1 of Trachops cirrhosus. NCBI lineage: Eukaryota > Metazoa > Chordata > Mammalia > Chiroptera > Phyllostomidae > Trachops > Trachops cirrhosus. Next base: position 94,394,560 of record CM052538.1, on the reverse strand, counting down.
GATGTGCACTGTTAAGTGGGCAGACTGGGAACTGCTGAAACAGAGATGAAGAAACATAAAGGGATAAATATTTAGGGGAAAGTAAATTGGTTTCCATTCTTCAAAGTTAAAACTAGAGATCTATCAACCTCAGTGTTTCAGATGAACACATCTTTATTTTAATTAAGAATAATAAAAAGATGAACAATGAGATGAACATTGTAGGTCATACAAATATAAGACCAGTCTCTCTGACAATGTCCCCTTTTTTTTTATCATTCACCCTGCTGTCTTTGGGAACATCTGGGTTTAGATGAAGTTGTCCAAAGGCAAATACAACAGACTAGGATATTAAATATACTGCTTAATAATCTAGAGTTTGTTCGCTGGTGGTGGTTTGGGAGATTTGGAGGGCAGGGTAGGGAGGGCACCAGGGAGCTGTTTTTCACTAGATGCCATGAAGAGAAGGGAGAGAGGAGAATAGATTTGGAAGATCTCTGTGCCTAGGGGAGGAAAGAAGATGGGAGAAAAGACTCTAAAGAAAGCACAGCATTGCTGAGTGCCTGCTTTTATTTTTCTGCATCAAACAGCCTGTATGGAGGTTTCTATCTGAAACCAAGGGCATGCCACTGAGTGACTCACAAGTGTCATTGCTCATCCTTAAGTTTATACTATGTGCTGCATGGCATTGAGAACACTACCTGGTGTCTGCCGAAATCCACGGTCACCTATCTGCCCATGTGCCCCCAGTTCCTGGGCGTGTGATTCTGCTGCCAAGCTCCTCTAAGGCTTGTGACTTTCTGAGGGGAGAAGTGATCTAGATTCACACCCAGATGCAGCCATTCAGTCCTCGGCCTGATGTCTTTCACAATTTAATTTTCCTTTCCTTCCACTGGCCAGAAATTCTTGCAGCCAACAAAGGACACAACCTAACATTACTTTGTAGGCAAAATTCACCATGCTGCCAGGCTTCACTGCTTCCTGAAGACATCACTTGTTAATCACTTTTATTCCACATGTAAAACAGATTTCTGGCTACGTATGTGGCTATTATTCTTTCTCCTCTTGGCAAATATATAAAATCAATGCTCACTGAAACTTTTGTAATGCTGTGTTATATGAACTGACATTATAGAATATAGTTCTTTTTTCCATTCGCAGAGTACGACCAACTTCAGGTGAGCTTTTGGACATGCAAAATTATTGATGCTTATGTGTATCACACTTTGTAGTTGACAAACCCTGTTCCTATGCCAGCATATTGTTTCTTTTAAACCTTAAAAGCTGATAAGTAGTAGGAAAGCCTTATTGCCGTTACAGAGGTGAGGAATCTGAGGCTCATGAGGGCCAAGTGGTCTGCTTAAACTCACACAGTTGGCAAGCATATTGTTGGGCTTGGATTTCTTTCTGGGCTGCTCTCTTCCTTTGCCAGCCCCTAAATATTGAGGCCATCCTGGGCTCTGACCTTACTCTCCACACTCCCCTAGACAACCTCATCCTCTGTTTTAACTATCAGCAGCAGGTTGATAATTTCTCAATCTGTATCTTCATCCTAGACCACTCTTTTTTTTTAGCTCATCCACTCAAATGCCAACTAAATATCTCCACTTGAGGGTCATGGCATCTCAAACTCACCATCTCCCCAGTCAAACCATGTGTAACCTATTCCACTCAAGCCTCCTTCTCTTTCTGTGTTCTCTCCCTCCCTCTCTCTTCTTCTCTCTACCCACAGACTTATTCATCCTCCCTCACCCTGCCTCTTTTCTTTGTTTTGTGAATTCAGGTTTTTCTGCCTAATTTCTTAGTTTCCATTTTGGGACTTTAATACATGAGAAAACATGTCATTTTCCTTTAGGAATGATAGAAAGGGGAAATGTTCATCTGAGTTAAAAACAAAGTAATCAAAACTACCAAGACCATAATGCATTGCAGCTCTGATATTCTTAATAAAAAGTAAATCAACCATGAAATTACTCACTTTGGCATTTGAATACAAAATATTTATCAGTGTAGACTATAGGAAAATGATTACATTTATATGTAGCATTCCAGAATGTCTGTCTGTCCTTTCTGTACTTTGAAGACTTTTAGAAGGAATTGTTCTCTTTTCAGCAAGAATTTTGTTTTGTCTGATTTTTCATTTCTGTCTAACAAAAAACCCCTCTATTTTCATTCTTCTTGTTGTTTTTTAAATTAAAAAAAAGATTTTGTTATATTTATTTTTAGAGAGAGGGGATGGCTGGAAGAAAGAGAGGAAGAGAAACAGAGATATCCATCAGTAGCCTCTTACATTTCCCCAACTGGGGACCTGACCTGTGTCCCAGGCATGTGCCCTGACTGGGAATTGAACCAGTGACTTTTCTGTACATAGGCCAACATTCAATCCACTGAGCCACATCAGTCAGGGCTCTTTTTATTGTTTTCTTTTGACATTTACTTTTTATTTTCTGACATTTGCTTTTTAAGATATTAACTTCATCTGAATTAAAAATCCAAACAGTTCAGCTACTGTTGTCAGCCTCAGGAAATAGAGACCCAGGTCTAGAGGCTAGGGCTCTGGAGGGGAGGGTGGAGGGCAGGACTCAAAACCCTGTGAGAGCTAGTGAGACCAGACAGGACCATGGCCATGGAATCTGAGCAATGGGCATCAATCAAGGGATTTGAGTCCAGAGAAGAAAAGCAAGAATACTGTCAGTAGGGGTGGATATGAGAGTCATTTCGAGCATTAGTTGGCAGTTCTGTGTTTACTGATATTTTCTTCTTACAAATGTTTAATGGTTGTGGATTCTGGGTACCGAAAGTGTGGAGGCCCCTGTAGTGGTTAGTAGAGTTTGATAATAAACAGAGAAAATGAAAGACATGTTACGGCCCTTCTCTGTTCAGGGATGATATCATCTTGTGAGTTGAAGTGAAGGTAAAATGCAATGGGTCTTTGTCCTAAGACTCCAAAAAAGGAAATAAAAAAGAACACTCTAGTTCTAGAATCAGGTTTTTTGTTGATGGAAAACTGTAGTGAAAAGGTAAAAAAATAGTTTTAGTTTCAAAATAGTTTTAGTTTCAAAACTAAGTCCAGTCAAAGACTCAGAGGTGAAGTGGTTGACATAAGAATATTTTGTGACCTGTTCCATGACAGAACAAAACAACCAACCAAACAAAAATGCATGGGCTCTGTTATATTAAGAATCTCTTCACTTTTTGAAAATTTAGGGAATAATATATGAAAAAGAATTGTATATTCTTTGTTGATACTTGGAGTTTTCCCCCACAGTTGTGTATGAAATTCTTATCTTTCTTTTACTAATTTTGTCCTCATTAAGCTTCTTAAGCTAACAATAAGCATGAGCTACCTAATTTGAATGCTATTTATTCTTCATAATTCAGAAATATTATTTAGGTTTTAAAAGGAGAAACACAGAAAATAATATAAAAATGGGTTCAGGTTTATGATAACAAGTTGTGACCTTGTAGTAAAACATGAACTATATATAAATGACAGAAAACAAAGGAAAATGTTGTGATTCAGCCAATAACTTTACACATGATAAGGGGAAACTGAACTAGTTTAAGAAACAGGTTGAGTTTAAAAAATACATGAAAAAAATCTTGGTCCTGCATGGAATATCAAAATGAAATAGAGATAAAACAGTAGGAATAGGGAAGATGCTGAGAAGATGACAGAGTAGGAAGCACCAGAAAAGAATTACACTGGCATAGATTTCTGGCCAAGATGGAGGCATAGGTACATACACTGTGCCTCCTTGCACAACCAAAAGAAGGATAACAACAAATTTAAAACAAAAAACAACCAGAACTGCCAGAAAATTGAACTCTATGGAAGTCCAACAACTGAGGAATTAAAGAAGAAACTTTCATCCAGACCAGTAGGAGGGGTGGAGATGGACAGCTGGAGCAGAGAGGACTTGCAGCAACATGGCAACTGTAGGACCAGGATGGGCAGTGGCTGGCAGAGCAGGTGGTTCCATATTTGCATATAGATAAACTGGGAGGAACAACTGGGGAGCAAGACAGACTGAGCAACCCACAGATCCAGCACAGGGAAATAAAGCCTCAAAACATCTGAATGAAAAAACCTGTGGGGGTTGAGGTGGTAGTAGAAACTTCCAGCTTCACAGGAGAGTTGGTTGGAGAGACCCACAGGATCCTAGAATGTACACAAACCCATCTATCTGGGAATCAGCATCAGAAAGGCCCAATTTGCTTGTGGGTAGCGGTGGAAATGAATGAAAGCCTACTAGAGCTGAGCAAGTGGCATTGTTTCCTCTCAGACCCCTCCTCCACAAACAGCACCACAGCATAGCTATGTGGCTTGCCCTGCCCTGGTGAACACCTAAGGCTCCACCCCTTACTATGTAAGAAGTGAGCTGAGACAAAAAATTGGCCCAAATGAAAGAATAGAGCAAAGCTCCAGAAAAAATACAACTAAGTAATGAAGAGATAGCCAACCTATCAGATGAAGAGTTCAAATCATTGGTTGTGGTGTCTGCCCTGCCTGGTTTCAGGAGCCGTAACCCCCCGTGGCTAAAGCTGAGTGAGAAATCTCCCAGAACTGGGAGGCCTAAGGAGACAAAACTTATTTCCCTGAACATGGGCACTGCCTGCTCTGCTATTCCCTTCAGCTTGATCGGATAGTCAATGACGGGCAACCATTCTCTGGAAAGAATGGACCTAAGACAGACACGATCACGTGGGAATAAGCCATCAGGGAAGAGACTCAAGGGGCTGTGGAAGTGAGGGAGTGATCGATATCACCCCTGCCCCCTCGGCTTTGCAAATAGCCTGAGTCCTAGTTC
>CM052538.1:94366848-94389270 GCA_028533065.1 Trachops cirrhosus | reverse complement strand
GTGAAGGGTTTACAGGAACAATTATAAAGGACATATGGACAATAACAAGAGGGGGTGGAAATGGGGGAGGGAGGCAGGGAGGGCTGGGGTGGTGGGGAAGGGTGGGTGGAAAAGGCAGACAACTGTACTTGAAGAACAATAAAAAAAAGTAATGATCACAAAAAAATAAATAAATATAAATAAAATATTGCAAAAAAATACTTTTTTTAAAAAACCAAACCAAAACAAAACAAACCTGGCTTCAGGTGGTGAAAGACAAATACCATATGATCTCACCTATAAGTGGAACCTAATCAACAAAACAAATAAGTAAAATATAACCAGAGGCATTGAAATTAAGAACAAACTGACAGTGACCAGAGGGGAGGTGGAAGGGGATAATGGGGGGAAGAAGTGGAAAGGTTTTTCAGGAAAGGATACATGGACAAAGGGGGGTAGGATGGAGGGTGGGAGATGGGGATGGCTGGGGTGTGGGGATTGGTGGGGGGGGGAAATGGAGACAACTGTACTTTAACATTAATTTTAAAAAAAAACCTGGCTTCAAATCTATTTTCCGCCCTCTGTATGTCCTTGGGCAAGTAAACTAACTTCTCTGAGCTTCAGTTTCGACATTTTTAAAATAAATATAGTACACCTCTTCTCTTCAGTTGTGTTAATGTGATGAGATTATATCAATAGACTATGTCTATTAGGCATTATGTTTCCTGTAACATGTCAGTGATCTGATATATGCACTGTTGTGTGTATTTTAAACTAAATGTTGCTCAGTAGCAGGGCCTATGCCTGATTTAATTGGTATGGAAAAGCACCTGGGAACACAGCACCCAGAAGGCGAATGACAGGGTCAATAAGATGACCAATGGGGTAGGAATCAGAAGACTTGGATTTTAGTCATTGCTAGCCTTTGGGAGGTTCAAATAAGATCATGTATGTGAAGACACTTTGAAAACTGTAAATCACCTTATGTACACCAGAGAAAGTCTAAGTGCCAGTGAAAGCTGATAGAAAAAACCTGAGCATGATATATTGCCAGCAGGACAATGGCTTACCCTTATATAGACGCATTTTCATGTTTGAACTGCAGTTAACACTGATTTCTATTGAATATTCACAGCAGACCAGAGCTCTCAGGGGATTAATGCTGGTAAAATTCTTTTTACTGCAGACAAAAGGTTAAGTGCCAAGGGCAAGGAAAAATCATTATTGCTAGTTCAACCTCTTTAATTTATAGATAAGAAAATGAGGCTTGTCTCAAACATTGAGTGTGGTCCCTCCTTCTCTCCTAGTCTCTTCCCTGTGCCTCAGTTTCCTTATCTGTGAAATGGGGTATTAACAGTACGTAGCTCATAAAGTTGTCAGAAGGATTAAATGAGCCAATATTTGAAAAACCTTCAGTGTCGTGTTTGGTATAAGGTAAATGCTTTATGAATATTAAATAAAAGAGAGTACTTGGCCCCAGAAGGAAACACAATACTATCCCTCTGCCCACACTTACTTCATTTACACTCTTAGATATTGTAAGAGGTGGGTAGTTCTTCTACAAGGCTACAGAAGAAAGGGAAAGAAACAGAAAATAAGTCACATGTCAAAAGTGACAGAGTGGCAGGGCTGGGACTTGAATTCAGTTCTATGGGACTCCAAAGCCTTTATTTTTCTTTCCACTGAACTCCACCAATCATAAATCACAGTTCTTGGCCAGCTGAAATGAGCAAGCCCTGTTCAGGAATAAGAGGTAAGCACCTACCTGGAGTGTCCCTTCTCAAGTAAATTTTGGGACTATTGGAAGGTGGATGGTTTGTGACTTTGCTTTCTTTTTATGTTTTTGTTTATGTGTTTATGTATGTATTCTTTTTAATATCCTGAAACCAGCCACTCGAAAACTTACCCTAGAATTCCACAATACAGGTTTAGCAGGACTGAAACAGAGATAATTTTAATTTCCAGGAGACATTTGGCAATGTTTGGAGACATTTTTGGTCATAACTGGGGATGAGGTGCTATTGTGATCTAGTAGGATCTAGCCAAGGATGCTGCTAACTATCCTGCAAAGCACAAAACAGCCCTTGCAACAAAGAATTTTCTAGCCCCAAATGTCAGCAGTGCTGAGTTGAGAAAACATGGTTTAGAGAACATCTCACATGAGCACCATGAAACGTGAGCATCGGGAGGGATCGTAAAGGTTGTCTATTTCAGTTTCCCAGCAGATACATTAAGTCATGTCTACAGTGGGCCTGAAAAGCAGTTCCTATGAGAAATGAAAACTAACATGTTGCTTCTGAGTTCAGAAATGTTCAAAATGCAAGTGCTGGGACTCAGGGATCATTGCATGATTCTAGTATCCCCATGGATTCATTCACATCCTGTTCTGAAATGCCTCTTCTGTGTGCCAAGTCCTGCTAGGTCCACCCAACATTTAACCTGCCTCTTTTCCTTTGGCTTACTGTTCCCAGGTTGACAGTTTAATCTATCCAGTTCTATTATTATTCTCCTTTTAAGTAAACTTTTAACTGAAGTGCAATGTACTGGGTGTGGCAAAAGTAGGTTTACCGTTGTGAGTACATAAAACACAGAGTTTATTCTTGTATTATTATTTATTATTATATTATTTATTTGTATTACAACTATGAACCTACTTTTGCCCACCACACATATATTGTACAATATAAAGCAGAAACTGTAAGTGTGATTGATGAACTTTCACAAAGTGAACATTTTGTGTAAACACAACCTGATTCAAGAACCAGGATGTTGCCAGCATCCCAGGAGCCCTCCTTAGCCTCCTAGGGAGCCCAGCACTCTGCCCAAAGGCAGCCTCCACCCTGTCTTGTAACACCAGAGATTCATTTTGCCTGTATGTATGTATATATATATAATGATGTACATGATTTATTTTCCTGTGTCTGGCATCTTTTGCTCAAAATTATGATTGTGAGATTCAACCATGTTGGCTGTGGCAATAATTCATTCATTCTTATTGCCATATAATATCCTATAGCTATACCACAATTTATTCATCCATTCTTCCATTGTGTTACTTCCAGTTTGGACTATTATGAATAGCATAGTGGTGCTATGAATATTCTTGTACATATCTTCTGGTGGACTATGTATGTATGTGTTATGTCTATAATTGTGGTGAAATTGCTGGGTCCTAAGGTTAATAGACAGTGCCAAACAGTATACTGAAGTGGTGGTACCAATTTACACTGCGATCAGTAATGTATGAGAGTTCCAGTTGCTCCACATCCTCGCCAGTACTTGGTAATGCTAACGTCTTTTTTCTACCCATACGTTGCTAAAGAACCTAGGAAACAGAAACCGAGGTTTAAGACTGAGAAGAACAGAAATTATGTTTAAATGATTAAATAGAGTTGCCATGCTTAGGAAAAAGAAATACAGGATATTTAGTTAAATTTGAATAACTGCCCCATGCAAAATTTTAGACATACCTATACTTGAAAATTGTTCATTCTTTATTTGAAATTCAAATTTCACTGGAAGTTCTGTATTTTACCCAGAGGGCAGGAGAAATGACTTTAGTATTAGATACTAATGTGGGAGCAGTGGGTAAGTGCTCCCACATTTACAGGAATGGGAAGTGGTGGGGAGAAGCCAAAACAATGCAGCTTCCTTAGCTTGTACAGGAAACTCTATCTCACCCCTCCAGATTGCAGTCAGAGACCAAAGAACCCAAATGTCAGCAATAATTGATTTCTATCTAAATTATTGTATTTCCTCTGGGAACACAAAATTGTTTATTCCTGGATAAAGGAAGGAAAACTGAAATTTCTTGAGCAGTTTCTACTGCCAGTTTCCATGCTAACAAATTCTATTCTCAATCTTTTCTGCTGTGGTAAAAATCCCATGCTCGAGGAAGTTAAGCAGCTCTCGTTCAGGGTCAAAGCCAAGAGATTGAAAGCCAAGGTCACACTCTCCCATTCTACCAAGTTCGCTGTCATTTTGGAAGGAGTTTTATAGACTAGCCCAGGTCCTGTATGGTTCTCTTTCTCTCAACCAGTCGGAGCTGTCCTGACGGAATCAGGCAAAACCCTATCGCTCGCCTTGGCCTTCCCAAGGCTCTTAATTCCCTCTGTTTCCATCACTTCTTTTCTCCTCTGTCCACCTTCCCTGGCTTTCAGCTTTCTACCAAATAATCCCATGGGTTATATGCAATCTGTTTCTGGAACAAGAAAATAAATAAAGTCATTGAGTAAGCTGTATAATACGCTAATGTGAGCAAAATTAACTTCATCTCTGTGTCCCACATTTCCTTTCAGTTTTTAAGTTTCATACTGTGTCCTTTGATCCACTTCGCTCTCCATAGCAGGCATAGCAGAGCTTCCTAGTTGATTATCTGAGTTCCTTACACTGTAGCTGCAAATTTTTTGTTAGTAATGATGGCTGGGATGGCATGACAACTGAGATAAATACCATACTGGAATAGTATTGATTATAAATAATTATCTATTACAATACCAGGAGGTTTGCCCCCTGTCCCTTTGTCTTGTCAATCATTAGTACCTGGGTTATACTATTAAAAAAGTAATGCAACATAAGCCTCTGGAGGAGAAAAATGTGGGCAGACTTCTGCATTGTAATTTCTGCTCTGACCCCAAATTCTTGTGAGTGAATTATCCTATGATAAGTTCTGTTATAGTCTATGGAGTTGCCTACTCTGTTTGTCAGTCTTACAATACCTTCTCATTACAGTGGCATTACACCTTTGACCCACTGTCAGACAGTAGACTCTGCTTTTAAAAAGTCATTTGCAGTTTTTTCTCCAGCACCCAAAATCCCATCACAGGCCTGTTCTGGGTCTGAGTATGCATTTGGAGGCAGCTGTCCCCTACCCCTCCTCCCCAGCACCTCTGGGTGTCATTACAGAAATCTGCAGTCTCTGCATCATACTCAGTTCCTCCTGCCTAGTGTACCAGTTACGGTGTAGAAAATGCTGTCCCCAAATATATCTCTTTGGCATAAGGGTCACTGTGATCTGGTTATTTTGAGAAACAGCAGATGTAGGAGGAACTCTGACCGCAGAGAAGAGGTTACCTTTTAAGAGAAATTCACACATAAAAGAAACCTTCCTTCCTCATCCAGGAAGAGAAGGATGACTCTAAATCTCAAGAAACTCTTAGGAATGGAGAAGGTGCCAGACTAAAAACTGAATAACAAACCTTACTCTTGTGTCATTGGTCACCTACCCTTAATTGCTCCCACTTCTCTCTTTAGCCAGAAGATAGTATTGAAGCCTGTATTCTAAGCCACCTCTGAGAGTCAGTCATTTACCTGGGTGTGTCTATATGAGATATGCATGTAATGAAACTTCTGTTCATTTTTTCTCCTGTTAATCTGTCTTGAGGTTAGGGGCCCCAGCCAAGATCTTAGAAGGGTAGAGGGAAAGTTATTTTTTCTTTCCCTACAGTGTCATTTCTGAAATTTTGCCAAAACAATGAAAACTCCCAGTTATGAGGAAATTAAAATATGATTATGCATATTTTAATTGCATATTTTAGTTGAAAGTATGGCATTTCCTAATTTAAGTGAAATTATTTCTGTTAAAAAGTGTCACTCCAAACACATTTTACATTATGTTAAAAACTATGTTCGTGCCTGATAATGCTTAAATGAGCTCTCTCGGTAGTGTTTGTGTTTTTGATAGTGCAAGACTGAGAATCTGACACCAGGGAAGTCCAATAATGCTCCTTTCATCAAGAAAGTAAAGGGATCTTGGTTCACTAAAATGTTTAATTTGGGGTCAAGGTGGGGATAAACAACACATGATAAATTGGGTCCTTCCATCTCTCTATCGTCACTCTACTATCACTAATCTCTCTGGTGACCTAAGTCACTAGGCTTCTCTACTTTTATCTTATAATGTGTTAAACTGATATCAGGCATATATAGTTTGAGGGGAAGACTACCTTCTCACACCCAAGCCCTATAGGCCTGAATTAGGAAGCTGCTTACATGACCTACTCTGTTTTTCTAGTCCTTTGATTACCATTTTTCCCCCTCATTGGTCAGACAAGATTCTTCACTACTCTGAAGGCATTCCCTCTACACTGTTCCTGCTGTGAGTCCGTGCCTCCTGTTTCTCTCTTTACCTGTTAACATCTCATTTCAAATGCTATCTTCTCCAGGAAGCCATTTCTAATCCTCCAAATTGGATTTGCCTCTCTCCTTTCTCTAAACTTGCTCATCACTTTTATGATGTGGTGGGAAAACTACTGAGCTTGAGGTTAGGACACTGAGCTGTAAACATAGCATTGATACTTAGCTACTTCTGTGCTTTTGCTCTAAATGACAATGATGGTATCTTACCTTCCTTCTTCCCAGGGTTATTGAGAAAGCTACAAGAAGCTATACAGTCATGTGCTCCTTAACAATGAGGATATGTTCTGAGAAATGCATCATTAGGCAATGTCATTGAACATCATCGAGTGCATCTACACAAACCTTGGGGGGATAGACTACTACACACCTAGGCTCTATAGTATAGCTTATTGCTCCTAGGCTATAAACCTGTACAGCATGTAACTGTATAAAACAACTTGAGGTTAAATCAAACACAAGAGAAAATGATGCAATTAAGAGATGTGGTGAACAGGAGATGTATGAGGCTGCTGGCATAACACAGCATACTGTGTTACAGCAAACTTTTCTGTTATAAATACACAGAGTACACTCTAAAATAATGATAAAAAGTGTAGCATAATAAATAGTATACAGGGTCCAACAGAAGTAATGCCTGCTTGAGTGTGGTTGCTATGATAATAATATGGGTGTAATAATTTATAGTTTTAATTTTAACATTTCACCTAAAATGTCATATGGTATGCTTGAGTGTGATATTTTTATGTTACAGAACTATATGCTTTAAAAAATTTTGTAATAAAAATGGGGTGTTATTAGTGTTGGACCCTGTATAAACCAATAACACAGTCATTTATCTTTATTATCAGTCAAGTACTATGTCCTGTATACATCATCATATGTACTGTAGTTCTATATGACAGGCAGCCCAGGTTTGTTTATACCAGCATCACCACGAACATGCGAGTAATGTGTTGCGTTACAATTCTAAGCAACACGCTAAGTAACAGAACATTTTCAGCTTTGTTATAATCTTTTGGGACCGCTGTCATATATGCAGTCCATTGTTGACTGAAATGTTATATGGCATGTGACTATACTAACTTCAGATATGAGATTTAGATATGTGCGTTCTAAGACATATTTTCTTTCTTTCTTTTTAGCTTGTTGGCTGTTTTTTTCTGGGGGGAATGACTGGGCTTCATTATCTTTGTGTCCCCAAAGAAGTGACCTGCGTATAGCCTAGAAAATACTAAGCCCTTGAAGGGTTTTAGGACATGCTACCTTAAAATGTGGCACCTTGGCATGTTTAATATCTTAAGCTTAAGGAGTCTGAGAAAAAAGCAGAGGCAGGAAAGTCACTCTGACCCCCCTCTCCTTACTCTTCTCCGAAAGCAAGAGATAAACCTCTCCTGTGGAAGGAATTGTCCCTGAATCAGAAAGAAGGAAGGCATCCTTATCACCAGAGACAGGAAATTCAGGGCTGTGAATAAGCAAATCATGTTATTTCTTTGCCATTTAGTACCCTTAGGACAAATACCTTGCTTTGTCAATTCTTCACAGATTTCTTGTTTCTTTGTCTAAAAGGTAGAAAAGCTTCCTGCCCCAGTCACTTCAGGTCTTTCATTCTCTTATGAAGGCTCCCATGTTATATGTAAAAATTCTGTAAAATTTTTAGCCTTTTAATTTGTCTTTGTCAGTTTAATTTTTAGACCTTGCCAGGGACCCTAAGAGGGTTGAAGAAAACTCTTCTTTTTCTAGATGATAATACCAGTTTATTTAATCATTTATACTAATGATTTTTAATCAGGGTGCTTTTCTCCCAGAAGACATCTGGTAATATCTGGTGACATCTGGTGACATTTTGATTGTGACAACTTGAAGTAGCAGGTGAGAGGAACTGCCATTGGCCTCTACTAGTACATGCGAAGAATACCTCCTCCCCCTAACTACTACCTGCCTATTCCTGCCAATAAGGAATTATTTGGCCCAATAATGTCAAGACTGAGAAACTCTGATTCATGCTGTCATGTTGTTAAGAGGATTTGAACAGTTTACAAATTTATGTATATAGTAACAGGATACAAAATGAAAAATGAGGAAATTAAACACAAGGAAAATAAAGCCTGGAGCAAATTTAGTGCATGCCGTAAGGTTCCCACAGTTAGACATCTGAGCTGCAGATTAGACTCTGAACTTCATACCAGACAAAGTGAAGATGGAACACAAATATTTAGGAGATTGACCATGTCCATAAAGTAAAAACAGATTGAGACCCAGAGAAATTTCTCATCAAGGCCCTCAAAACAATGTGCAGCATGGAATGGTCAAGGCCTTTAACAATTTCTCTACAATAAAGAGAACAGTGATTTTCCTCAACCCGTTTTCTAATTGTAGAGTTGAAGCCCAAGGCTGGAGTACAACCACCAAAAGCGATCTATGAGAAGCTAAAATGATCCCAACTAAGTACTTAACCTCTCTGATAATCTGGGATGATTCAAGAGTAAAAATCAGATTATTTAGATTATTCAGAGAAACACATGGATGCATATTCTTTGACAATCCTCCATGAATAATATTTTCACTGGTTGAGGTTTGATAAGAATTGGGCAGCGGTGAGGCTATACTAGACGTCTTTGGCAAGAACCTGAGTTCAGATTCCCAACTAGGGCTGCTTCTTATACACAGGAACAGGTATGCAGAAGAAAAGACACATAAGGCAAATGCATTGTTATAAAAATTCAAAGTTGCAACCAGGACAACACAACTGAACAGAAGGCCACTCTGGTAGCTCAGAGGGGAACTAATGAAAAGCTAGCCTAATTCAATGTGGAGGAGAGCTAAAGGCATACCTGCAGGAAGCCTTTGTTTTCCTCAGAAACCAGTTCTAAAACTCTTTTAGCAGGTGACCAGTGAGGAAATTTAGAAAAAAAATTAACCAACACAGGCAATCATAGATATTGAAATGACCCATTTAAAACAAGCTGCTAATGTTTTTTTAAGCAGTACATTTTGTGCCGGCACTTAGGAATGATCAACTTCCCTTAGTTCCATACCATTGAGCCTGGACAACTTTTATATCAGTTGTTAACAAAACCCGCCCACTGTGACAACAAGAGTTCAGTGAAACACTGTGGAGTCTAATTTTAAGTAGTGTAACTTCCTGGTCAACAGAGATAAAAGAATTGCAATACGGAGCCTTAGGTCATGTAATGAGTTCACCTTTCTCCATTTGAATTTGGATCCATTGGTCTGGTTGGAAGGGATTCATGAACTTGGAGTTAATATTTTTAATGCTTCCCAGATTCCAAGGTGCAGTGAGGATTGAGAATCACTGTACTAAAGAAAATCTATCTAAAATGATGATTTGAGTATTAAAGTAGTAGAGCTTAAGTCTTTTACATAAATGTAGTTTCCCCCACCATTTAAATTTTCACCCCAAACATGTATAATTTAAAAACTCCAGCTGAAATAACATGATCAATGAGGACAATCTAAAAAAATCATAAAAATATCAAAAGAAAAAAAATCTCCAGTAAATCAATGATACAAACCAAACCACCGTTGACACTACTGGTATATGTCCTTCCATTTAGTCTAATAAAATAAATACTTTGTGTACAAGGCCCTGTTTTCATGAGGATACTCTCAAATGTGGCAATAAAACCATTTCTCCAGTGCAGGGAAGAATGCTTTTCTTGATGTTTGTTATAATTGGGGAGCAAGTATTTATTCAATATCTCTTTTAAAGAGAAGTGGTATCCAATCATTGTGCTTCAGCTCACAATTATTATCTGATTTGTTGAGACCCCTATATGACTCTGAGTTGGTGTGAAGGGGCAGAAAGAGTCTTTCTAAGAACATTTAGATGGGTGGGCGGGCTGGAATGGGAATAAAGGATAGAAACTGTACTGAATAAACTAAAATAAAAAATTTAAAAAAAAGAAAGTTTAATTTGAGTTCTTTTTGCTCATCCTGCAATTTATATTTGTCTGCAGAATTAAAGGTTGAAATACTATTGGTTGAATTAATGAGTCTTTTGGGTTACCTTACAAGTCCCAATTCATGTGCAGCTATTCTGAAAACCCTCAACGAAAACCAGATTCCTCACTTAGGCAAATATTTATTTCCTCATACCTTTATTCTGTTTCTCCCTTCACATTTTTCTTGGAACTCTTTGTCTCCAGTAGGAGCTCAGCAGAGAGGAACCCCTAAGGATATCACCAACTGTACCCATGCTTAGCATATCTGGTATCTGGTCATAATAACGGTATAGCAGGCCTGTAGATGTCTCAGATGTACTATCTTAGCTAAAAGAACCAGAAAACCAGTGAAGTATAACATTGTATTTTAAATTTTGCTTAACTTAAATTTGAATGGGAATTACCAGTCCTTAGAGTCATATGGGTTGAAGAACACTTACCTGGTGATTTAATATAGCTAATGGCTGCACCCACTTTGGTACAAACATCTCAAAAGGGCTTTATTTTATTTTAATATTTCTGTAATCAGTCAAGTATGTTAAATGATTTTAAAGTTTGTTTTATTGTGTGTGGGGAAAGAGTCCCCTCTAGCCCTGTCCCCAAACTGTACTGATGATGGAAGTAAAGAGGGTTAAGACCGTGCCAGCCCCTAACTGTAAAATCAATTATCATAACCTCTAGAATGTTGAATTTGGGCGGTGTCTGTAACTTGAGTAATTACTGTTCAATATTTTATAAGAGATAGCAAAACCATTTGTGAGTGCTCTAGTTGATATAAATGGATCTCAAAACATCAGTGGAAATACATTATCTGGTGGCCACAAAGCACTTAAAGTGATGACAAATTTAATTCAGGAAAAAGGCAGCAGCCTATATAAACACTTACACTTACTTACAAAATATTTCTTTTTCCCAAAAGTGTCCAGAGGAACTCTTCCAGAGCAGGGTCTGTGTGGTAAGAGGGGCAGCCTGTAAATTCATACACATTTGTCTTCATCTTCTCTCCCCCAGGTAAAACTCAAGTGAGTTTCAATGCAGTCTTAAGTGCTAATTTTTCAGTAAAACTTATGGCCAACCATCGTGCCTGCTCAGGCCTCCATGTTTCCTCTGCATTTTGCTAACACACTCAAGTGCTCTTAGAGTTGGTTAACTCTCAGGAGGTAAACTAAGCACAGACTTAGGGCACTGATAAAACTGGTAGTAAATATTTTGGAAAAATATTAATCTCCCTCCCCAAATAAGTGTAATCGTTGATGGAAACAATCATAGTGATATTGGACTTCTTTATACTTATTTATTTATTGAGGGATGTGGACCAGTAGCACCCACATGTAGCAACCACTTGTAATTAAGTCCTCTGAAGATGTCTATTTGGTACTGGTTATATACATATTTACTTATATTTACAAATTTTAGAGAGAGGGGAAGGGAAGGAGAGAGAGAGGGAGAGCAACACTGATGTAATGAGAGGAACATTGATCGGTTGCTTCTTCCATGTGCCCCAATCAGGGACTGGGTTTTAAAGGTGAGCTGTTTTCAGGTCCCTTATTTCTATCTGAGTCTGAGCTCTATGGGTGCTGGCCATTCATCTTTTTAACATAGTACAGTGCATGGAACAGAGGAAATGCTCAATAGGTGTTAAAAAACAGTAAATGAATGAACAAATGTACGTCATGGAAACTGTAAGTCCCATATACACAATTTTGGAGTCTTTAACCTAGATATGTAGACATTAGAAATGTCACCTCTCAACCCCACATCCTTTTTAGATACTATTTTAAACAAATGTGTTTGCCTTAGGGACCTGGAAGTTAAAGGGAAGAAAAGAAGCTTCTTTTCCCCCCTTTCTTTAAACCACAAAAGCGAGAAAAGTTAATCATTCCCTCAACAGTGAAAATACTGAGAGCTGCCTTGGTAATACTGCCAATAGCAACCCAGCTATAAATCAGGAAATATAACAAGTGGCCAGATCGTGATGATTTCAAAAATTTGTTTTTGTTATAGAAAAACAGAGACATTTAGAATTAACTTTTGATAATAAAACAATAATAAACATCAAAATGATTGGAACAGAAATGGTGCTTCCTCCCCACCAGTAAAATCAATTCCAACAGCAAATCTTGAAACTCATTACAAAATAAGGGAGAAACTTCCTAGAAGGAATTTAGAATATTCTGTTTAAACATGACAGTCATAATGGTGACACAATGATTTCTTCTTTAATGATTAAGGACATTTTTTCCTTTCAAAAAATGTATCTTCTAGTGGTGCATTTTAAAGAAAAAGTCATGATATTCACAGATTTAATAATCGCTGCTGCCAAATTAAATTTAAAAGACAATTACATGTTGCAGACATGTGGGTTTTTAAAAGATTAGCCTAGATCAACACCTACCATTGAATTCTGTCTTGGCTTATGTTAGTTACATGGTAAGATTTCATAGGCTCTATAATTGATTATTTTTAAAATAAATTTCTTTTGAAAGAGGATAGGAGAGAAAGACAAAAGATTTTCAAAATGGAAAAGGCATTCTGTATTGCAAAAATACTTACCACACAGAGGTTAACTGCAGAGGGCAGTAGCCAGGTCAACCTCTGGAAGGCTCAGGAACACTGAACTAGCTGCTTTGTTGCTTCAGCCTAGGGTTGTAATCACCAAGGGTGGGGTTAGGGGTGGGGAAAGTTAGGAGGTGGGACTGGAGGAAAGAAATCTTGCCAGAGCTGTATTTTCTGCCTAGGGGGACAATGTTTTTGTATTTAAGAACGTGGATGCTGCACTTTATCTCATTGCATTTATTTTATGTGACATTTGGATGACAATATTGCTTCCAAAGACAGCAAGATTTATTCAGGGTTGGGAAAGAACACATTTTATGAAGGTTCAAGGCTTGTACATTTAGTTAGGATTTCTATAGTTCATTTACTTCCTAAGGCATTTAAGGTTCTTGAGACAGATTTTAAAGTAAGAACTGGGAAACTAGTCTCATTTCTCAAAAGTGCTACAGAGATATGCAAACTTCCTCTTGCCAGGTTATTGGGGTTTCTGTTCAAAAGAGCTGTGTGGCATGAACAAGGAAAGATATTGAAAGGTTAGGGGCAGAGCAGGGACATGGTCAAGGGCATTTTGGAGCCACCTGTCTGGTGCCAGTGTGGAACCTGGATTCTAGAAGGCAAGACTGACATCAGTGGCTCCCTCCAGGAGTAATTTCATAGAGTGAAGGATGGAGAGGGCCTGAGCAGGGGTGGAAAGCAAGAGGATGGGTTTAACAAAAAATCGTAATAAGAAATGGCAGGTCTTAGGAACTGGGCAGAGAGAGGATGAGAGTGGGAATGAATCATTTAATGAATCATTAGGCACACAGACACACAATAGTGTATATAAAAACCTTAATAGTTTCTGGTTGCTGACAAAAAAATTTGTTAGTTTATTTGAGGTTAAAATGTCATTCTTTCTCAGTGTGACTCTAACAATTTATATTTTCTTTCATGTGTTTGAACATAAAATTTAAATGACTGGCCCTTTTGTATCTCAGCCACCAACATGCCATCCAGACTGAGGAAGGTCTGGAAAATTCAGGGCCACATAAGCCACGAACACAGCCACATTGGCAAACACAGGGAGGCCGAGGTAATGCTGGTGGCTTGCATCATAACAGGATCAACTTCAACAAATATTACCCAAGTTACTCTGGGAAAGTTGGTATGAGGCATTACCACTTAAAGGGGAACCACAGCTTCTGCCCCGCTCTCAAACCTTAATTAACTGTTGCCTTTGGTCAGTGAGCAGATGGGTAAATGCTGTGAAAAGCAAGACTGGAGCTGCTCCTACCACTGATGTGGTGCAATCAGGCTACTACGAAGTTCTGGGGAAGGGGAAGCTCCCAAAGCAGTGTGTCTTAAGGTAGGCCTAATTCTTCAGCAGTAGAGCTGAGGACAAGATGAAGAGTGTTGGCGGGGCCTGTGTCCTGGTAGCCTGAAGGCACACAGAGGGGAGTTCATTTAATGCTCACAAGTGCTTTGTAAAAAAAAAAAATTGGATGACTCACATCACTAAAACTGTTTTATGTTCTCCCTGATTATAAACATGTGTACAGAAGGACTTGTTTATGAAGGTGGGAGATTGTGGTTGAGGAGCAATTCCCAAAGAAAAGTGGTCAGGACAAGTATGTGTGACTCTTGACATTGACCAGAATACTTTAGGGTCATTGCCCTTTTCAGACATGATCAGGCACCTTCAGGGTGGTATGGCTGTAGACACATTGCCCTTTTTAAAAAGGACTAAGGAGCCACCAGCCTGTGCCAAGTGGAGTACTTAGTGGAGCAAGCTCTGTTAAGTATTGTTCCTGGGGTTAGCCATTTGGCAAAGGTTTTTTTAATTTTGGTTTTGTTTTTTTCTCCCTCATCAAGCGTACCTTCATTTATTTATTTATTTTTCCATTGCAGTTGACATACAATATGACATTAGTTTCAGGTATACAACACAGTTATTAGACATTTATGTACCTTACTAAGTACAATGAGTCTAGTAACCCTCTGTCATCACACTAAGCAAATGTTTACCAACACAGTATGGCATAGTGGTGTCATTGTGGCCTCTTCAGTTGGAATTACCACTGGCTCACTGAGTGACCTTGGACTAATTAGTTGCTGCCTGTGTGTTTCAGGTTCCTCATAAGAGTGTTGTCGAGGTTGAAAAGTGAACTGTCCTAGCACAGTCTATAAATATATAACAAGTACTCAGCAAATATCGATGTTCATTTTTCTCCCCTGAGTTACGAAAGTGGAAAGAAATTGAAGAAGTAGAATGTGCAGCTTGTCACATAGGATGTGGACAGTGAGGGAGAGGAAAGAATGAAACGGTTTTCAAATTTCTAGCCCAGGACATTGCTTGATGGTTGCATATCACTTACAATTCTTTCTGACTCAAGTCAATGTTAAGCAAAAATGGGTTTTATTGCCTCATGTCTGAAAAATCCTGGGTACAAGCAGCTTGAATACCAATTTGCTCCAGGACTCAGCCCTGTGATCAGGGCCCAGGTCTCTCCTTCTCTTGGCTCCACTATCCTTCATGCTGAGTTGTTCCTTCTTTGACTTCACATGCACTGTAGTGGTTGCCAACAGCTCCAGGCTTCTCCTCCCAGATTCTGGGGTAAGAGAAAAAACTAACAATAATTAACACCCATATTTGCTTACTACTATTCTAAATTTTTACACTTGTAATTCTCACAAGGATGAGGTAGGTAGGAAAACTGAGGCAAATTAAGTAACTAGCCCAAAGTAACCAATAAGAGACAGAAACAGCATTTTTGCCCAGGCAGTCTGGTTTTGCAGTCTGTGCTCTGATGTGCCTCTTCTGAAAGAGCTACCATCTTTTTGAGTCCAGTTGCATTGCATTCATTCTGCTTGAGTCCATAAGGCTAGAATGTGATGTCTAATTGACCAGGCTTCAGTCCCATGCCTACCTGAAGAAGACAGGGGAAAATGCCACCCAGAGCTCCTGGACTTGGCTTGGGGGTATGGTGGAGAAGGGGGGATGACCTAGCAGAAGGGTATCTAGATGCTCTATTCAGAACAAATAGCAAAACAAGTTTCCCATCACAATTAAGATGGAAAATAAGAAGAAAAGTTTTAGGGATAAAATGATAAACTCAATGTTAGAAAGCTAAAGTTTAAAATGTTAGAAAAACATTAATGTGAAGATTGTGGCTCATTGGACATATTGATTCATACTTAAAACAAGATGACAACAAAAGAGTAAAAATAAAGTGATTGGTAAAGAAATATTGAGCAAATGAAAAACAAGTGAAAGCAGGAATGGTAACATGACTATCAGACAAGGATGAAATGCAAGCTAAAGGCTCTTCGAGTTTAAGGATCATCCTTATATAAAAGGCACAGATAATCATTAAGAAGATATAACAGTTATAAAGTAGACATCAAAAAATGTATACTTTAGCCTGGCTGGTGTGGCTCAGTGGATTGAGTGCCAGCCTGCGAACCACAGGGTTGCTGGTTTGATTTCCAGTCAGGGCACATGTCTGTGTTGCAGGCCAGGTCCTTAGTAGGGGGCATGCGAGAGGCAACCACACACTGATGTTTCACTCCTTCTCTTTCTCCTTCTTTTCCCCTCTGCCAAAAAAAAAAATAAATAAAATATTTTTAAAAAATGTCTACTTTAGCAGCCAAATACACATAGGCAGGGAATATTTATAAATATATAATTATAGTGAGAGATTTCAAAATACCTTTCTCATAATTAGCCAGAATTAACAGTCAAAAAACATTCATTATGCTGTGTACTTTAAACTGATACATTGATATAGGACAATTATATCTCAATAAAACCAGGGGGAAAATCTTGCAGACCAAAAAAATAATACAAAAGTTATACAAGTCAAAACATTATTCAGTTGAACTGAATAACATAATGAAATAACTTTGTACAGTACAGATAAGGACCTGTATGACCCACAAATAAAGAAAATATTTTTCCATAAAAATGTAAAATTATAAATGCATGATAAAAGGTGATCTAAAACCCATAAATAGTTAGAAATTAAGAAACAAACTCCTAGGTAAGTCTTGGATCAAAGAGTCAATAAAAGGGAACTCATAATTCTCATGAAACCAATGAAAAGGGAACCACTTCTTACTGAAACATACAGGGCCCTGAAAGTGGCACTGAGAGCAATATTTAGAGCTCTAAGAGAAACCAAAAATTAAGGAAACTAAATATTCATCTTAAAACATTTTTAAAAGATCAGGAAATTGAAACCAAGAGAGGTAAAAGTTTAATGATATAGAAAAGTAACAGAAAGGATGAAAATAGTAAATAAGCCAAGTGGTGAGGGACAAATACCATATGATCTCACCTATAAGTGGAACCTAATCAACAAAAGAAAAAAGCGAACAAAATATAACCAGAGGCATTGAAATTAAGAACAATCTGACAGTAACCAGAGGGGAGGTGGGAGAGGATAATGAGGGGAAGGTTTTTGAGGAACTACTATAAAGGACACATGGACAAAATCAAGGGGGAGGGTGGAAGCAAGGGAAGGAGGTGGGTTTGGCTGGGGGGGGGCAGTGGTGGGGGGTAAATGCAGACAACTGTAATTGAACAACAATAAAATAATTTAAAAAATAAGAAAATCGTAAAAAAGATAAATAAGTCAAAATCTAGTGAAAATAACTCCAAAAGCTTGTTGAATAGACTAATAAACTATATATATTTATGTAAAATAGATAGATAATTTACAATGTTGAAAAGGGAAAAAATAAAAAATAAAAGAGGTTAGGAGTGACAAAAGAATCCTAACGAGATGCATGTGAGAAAAGATTCATGAGACTCACTATAGACAACTCTACAGCAATGACTATGAAAACCTACAGAAAATGTATAAATTTCTGGCAAAATACAAACTATTAAAAAAGACCCAAGAAGCCCTGCTTGGTGTGGCTCAGTGGATCAAATGCCAGCCTTTGAACCAAAGGGTCGCTGGTTCAATTCCCAGTCTGGGCACATACCTGGGTTTTGGACCAGGTCCTTGGGCCAGGGCACACAAGAGGCAACCACACACTGATGTTTCTGTCCCTCTCTTCCTCCCTTCTTCTTTCTAAAAATAAATAAATAAATCTTTTAAAAAAATTAAAAAGACCCAAGAAGAGAGGGGAAATATGAATAGATCAATGATAAGCTGATTGAATGTTAAAAATGAGAAGACTCTAAAACCAAATGACCACAAAGCTGAATTTTAGTTTACCTCTAAAGGTCTGATATTTCCAGTGTTAAGTTATTTAAACCCTTGCTATCCAAAGTGTGTCCACAGACTGGTAGCATTGGCATCACCTGGGATCTGGTTAAAAACACAGGTTTAGCTACTCCAAACCATAGAAAAATCTTCTAAATCTATGTTTTCAAGCCAATATAACTTTAATGCAAAAATTTAAGAAAAAATGTTCAGATGACTTGTAATTTTTAATTACAAATATAATTATAGATTAATCTCACTTCTGATTTAAAGAGAAAATTATAAATAAAATATTAGCTTATAGAAACCTTCATTATATCAAAACAATGAAAAACAATAAACAAGATTTATTCCATAACTGTAAGAGTGGTTCAATATTCATTAACATAATCCTTTACATTGATAAAATAAGGAAAACATCAGATGTTCAAACAACACTAAAATTCAGCAGCTACTATTTCTAAAATAATTCTAAGTATAGACATGAGAACAATTTATTTAAATGGCAAAAGACTATTTAAGACCAAAAACCAATAGAAAATATAATTTTTTATGATACATATAGTAACAATTTATTAATGATACAATATCTTAATGATACATTGTCCTCTGATACTTGGATACTATATATAATAATGATAAAACAAAAATAGCAATGAACAAAGGCTGAGTGCTACTAATATGTTAGGTACTATTTAAAGTGTTTTAACTAATACTCAAAAAAACCTCCAAAAGCAGACACTATTACAATCATGACTTGATAGTTGAAAAAACAGAGGAATTTAAAAGTTACGTAATTTGTGAGCGATATAATTAGACATTGATTAAGATATACCATATTCAAATCTTTTTTTCTCTATGTTGAACTATTAAGGGAATAAAATAACACATTTACATTTCAACACATTTAAACATGGTATTCAATGGAATTATCTTACATTGGAAGTCACTGAATAGAAAACACAAAATTCAAACCTAAGGGTTTGGGTTTTTCTATCAATATCAAATGTTAAATAATAAGGGTTATCTATTCTCTTGGCACAGCTATTTACTTTTTTCTGTTTTATTTATGTTAATAATTAGTGCAATAAAAGCTATATTGTAATTAGTTCTGTTTATTTACTTAGAAAAATTCACTTTTAGTTAAAATATAAAGTAGTACAAAAATTCCATCTAATCTTTTTTTGTCCACATTTTTTTATTGTTGTTCAAGTACAGTTGTCTCCATTTCCCTCCACCCCATCCCAGCTATCCTCAGTTCCCACCTTTGATCATACCCTACTTTGGATTGGTCCACATGTCCTTTATACATGTTTCTGAAAACCCTTCCTCCTTTTCCCTTCATTATTCTCTCCCACCTCCTCTATGGTTAGTCAGATTGTTCTTAATTTCAATGTCTCTGGTTATATTTTGCTTGCTTGTTTGTTTTGTTGATTAGGTTCCACTTATAGGTGAGATCATATGATATTTGTCTTTCACCTCCTGGCTTATTTCACTTAGTATAATGCTCTCCAGTTCCATCCAAGCTGTTGCAAAGGGTAGGAACTCCTTCTTTTTGTTGTGTAGTATTCCATCATGTAAATTTACCATAGTTTATTGATCCATTCATTTACTGAAGGGCACTCAGGTTGCTCCTAGCACTTGGCTATTGTAAATTGTGCTGCTATGAACATGGGGGTGCATAAATTCTTTTGAATTGGTGTTTCAGGATTCTTAGGGTGTAATCCCAGTACTGGGATTGCTGGATCAAAAGGCAGTTCCATTTTCAGTTTTCTGAGGAAATACCATACTATTTGCCAAGTGGCTGCACCAGTCTGCATTCCCACCAACAGTGTACTAGGGTTCTCCTTTCTCCACAAGCTTGCCAGCAATTGTTGTTTGTTGATTTCATTATGATGGCCATTCTGACTGGTGAGAAGTAGTATCTCATTGTGGTTTTAATATGCATCTTTCTGGATGGCTAGTGCTGCTGAGCATCCTTTCATATATCTCTGGGCCCTCTATATGTCCTCTTTGGAGAAATGTCTGTTCAGGTCCTTTGCCCATTTTTTAATTGGATTGTTTGTCTTCCTGGAGTGGAGTAGTGTGAGTTCTTTATATACTTTGGAGATCACACTTTTGTCTGAGGTATCATTGGCAAATATATTTTCCCATATGGTTGGTTCCCTTTTCATTTTGCTGATACTTTCTTTAGCCATGCAGAAGGCTTTTATTTTGATGAATTCCCATTTGTTTATTTTTTCCTTCACATTCCTTGCTTTAGGGGATATATCTGTGAAAATATTGCTGTGTGGAATATCTGAGATTTTCCTCTCTACATCTCCCTGTAGGACTTTAATTGTGTTGTGACTTATATTTAAGTCTTTTATCCATCTTGAGTGTATTTTTGTGTATGGAGTAAGTTGATTATCAAGTTTCTTTTTTTTGCATGTAGCTGTCTAGATCTCCCAACACCATTTGTTGAAGAGGCTATTTTTGCTCCATTTTATGCTTCTGCCCCCTTTGGTGAACATTAATTGACCATAGAGACTTGAGTTTATCTGGGTTCTCTACTCTGTTCCATTGATCTATGTGTCTGTTCTTATGCCAGTACCAGGCTGTTTTGATTACCATGGCCTTGTAATATAGTTTGATGTCAGGTATGGTGATCCCTCCTACTTTGTTCTTTCTCAAAATTGCTGAAGCTGTTCAGGGTCATTTATGGTTCCATGTAAATTTTTCAAATGTTTGTTCTATATCTGTAAAATATGTCATTGGTTTTTTAATAAAGATTGTGTTGAATGTATAAATTGCTTTGGGTAGTATGACCATTTTGATGATGTTAATTCTTCCAATGTATGAACATGGTACATGCTTTCATTCGTTTGTGTCTTTCTTAATTTCTTCCCTCAGTGTTGTGTAGTTTTCTGAGTACAGGTTTGTTTTTTGTTTTTTCCTCTTTGGTTAGGTTTATTCCTAGGTATTTTATTTTTCTTCTTGCTATATCAAATGAGATTTTCCCCCTGATTTCTGTTTCTGATATTTCATTGTCAGTGTACAAAAATGCCTTTGATTTATGAATCCTGTTGTTTTGTATCCTGCTGTTTTGCCAAGTTTACTTATAACTTGAGTAGTTTTTTGATGGAGTCTATAGGATTTTCTATGTACACTATCATGTCATCTGTGACAATTTTGCTTCTTCCTTTCCAATTTAGATGCATTTTATTTCTTTTTCTTGTCTGATCACTGTGGCTAGGACTTCCAATATTATAATGGATAGAAGTGGTGAAAGTGGACATTCTTGTTTTGTTACTGATCTTAGTGGGAAAGCTCTAAGTTTTTGCCCTTTGAGTATGATGTTGGTTGTAGGTCTCTCATATATGGCTTTTATTAGGTTGAGGAATGCTCCCTCTATTCTCACTTTGCTGAGTGTTTTTATCATAAATAGGTGC
The DNA here is from genome assembly GCA_028533065.1 of Trachops cirrhosus. Classification (NCBI taxonomy): domain Eukaryota; kingdom Metazoa; phylum Chordata; class Mammalia; order Chiroptera; family Phyllostomidae; genus Trachops; species Trachops cirrhosus. The sequence continues at coordinate 94,368,012 of CM052538.1, read as the reverse complement.
TGTACCTTATCAAATGCTTTTTCTGCATCTATTGATATGATAATGTGATTTTTGTGTTTCATTTTGTTTATGTGGTATATCACGTTTATTGATTTGCAAATATTGTACCATCCTTGCATCCCTGGGATGAATTCCACTTGATCATGGTGTATGATCTTTTTAATGTATTGCTGGGTACAATTTGCCAATATTTTCTTGAGGATTTTAGTGTCTTTGTTCATCAGCAATACTGGCCTGTACTTTTCCTTCTTTGTTGTGTCTTTATCTGGTTTTGGGGTTAGGATGATGCTGGCTCCATAAAAAAAGTTTGGGAGTCTTCCCTCTTCTTGGATTTTTTGGAATAATCTGTGAAGGATAGGGGTTAGGTCTTCCTTAAACGTTTTGTAAAATTCCCGTCTGAAACTCTCCAGTCCTGGGCTTCTTGTGTGCTGGGAGTTTTTTGATTACTGCTTCAATTTCATCTGCTGTTATCAGTCTGTTCAGGCTTTCTGCTTTTTTTCTCACTCAGTTTTGGAAGATTATATTTTTCAAGAAATTTGTCCATTTCACCCAGGTTTTCAAATTTCTTGGCATATAGTTCCTCTATATGCTTTGTATATAGCATATACATATACAATTTCTTATAATGCTTTGTATCTCTGTGGTATAAGTTGTAATCTTTCCTCTTTCATTTCTGATATTGTTTATTTGGGTCCTCTCTCTTTTTTCTTGACGAGTTTGTTTAGAGGCTTGTCAATTTTGTTTATCTTGTCAAAGAACCAGCTCCTGGATTTATTGATCCTTGGAATTGTTCTTTTTTAAAATATATATTGTATTGATTATGCTATTACAGTTGTCCCATTACCCCCCCTTCATTCCCCTCCACCCTGCACACCCTCTCCCACCCACATTCCCCCCTTTAGTTCATGTCCATGTGTCATAAGTTCTTTAGCTTCTACATTTCCCATACTATTCTTGCCCTCCCCCTGTCTATTTTCTATCTACCATCTATGCTACTTATTCTCTGTACCTTTTCCCCCTCTATCCTCCTCCCACTCCCCTGTTGCTAACCCTCCATGTGATCTCCATTTCTGTGGTTCTGTTCCTGTTCCAGTTGTTTGCTTAGTTTCTTTTTGTTTTTGTTTTAGGTGTGGTTGTTAATAATTGTGAGTTTGCTGTCATTTT
>CM052538.1:94343657-94366348 GCA_028533065.1 Trachops cirrhosus | reverse complement strand
GAAGTGAGAGGAGGATAGAGGGGGAAAGGTACAGAGAATAAGTAGCATAGATGGTAGGTAGAAAATAGACAGAGGGGGTAAGAATAGTATGGGAAATGTAGAAGCTAAAGAACTTATGACACATGGACATAAACTAAAGGTGGGGAATGTAGGTGGGAGAGGGTGTGCAGGGTGGAGGGGAATGAAAGGAGAGAAATGGGACAACTGTAATAGCATAATCAATAAAATATATTAATAAAAAAAGATGTAAAACTAGCCAATAGGCATATGAAAAGGTGCTCTATATCACTAATCATTAGGGAAATACAAATATAAGCCAAATGAGATATTATTTTACATCTACTAGAATGGCTGCTGTCAAAAAAAGAGAAAGAAAAAAAGAACTGAAGGAAGGAAGGAAGAAAGTAAGGAAGGAAGGAATAAACAACTGGTGTTGACAGGCATGTGGAGAAACTGGAACACTTGCATTTGTTGGTGAGAATGTAAGAGGAATGGTTCAGTCACTATGAAAAACAGTATGGAGGTTCCCCCCAAAATTACAGATAGAGTTACCATATCATCCAGCAATCCTACTTTTGGGTATACATATTTTTTAAAAATATATTTTATTGATTATGCTATTACAGTTGTCCCATTTTTCTCTCCTCTTTATTGCCCTCCTCACAGCATCCTCCCCACCAGCATTCCTCCCACCTTAGTTCATGTCCATGGGCCATACATATAAGTTCTTTGGCTTCTCCATTCCCTATACTATTCTTAACCTCCCCCTGCTTCTTATTCCCTGCAACTTTTCCCCTATTCTCCCCCAACTCCCTCCCTGGTCATAACCCTCCATGTGATCTCCATTTCTGTGATTCTGTTCCTGTTCTTGTTGTTTGCTTAGTTTGTTCTGTTTTTGCCTTTGTGTTTTTAGGGTCAGTTGTTGATAGTTGTGAATTTGTTGTCATTTTACTGTTCATAATTTTGATCTTCTTCTTTGTTTTAGACAAGTCCCTTTAACATTACATATAATAAGGGCTTGGAGATGATGAACTCCTTTAACTTGACCTTATCTGGGAAGCACTTTAATCTGTTCTTCCATTGTAAATGAAAGCTTTGCTGGATAGAGCAATCTTGGGTGTAGGCACTTGCCCTTCATGACTTGGAATAGTTCTTTCAAGCCCCTTCTTGCCTGAAAAGTTTCTTTTGAGAAATAAGCTGATATCTTATGGGAACTCCTTTGTAGGTAAATGTCTCCTTTTCTCTTGCTGCTTTTAAGATTCTCTCCTTATCTTTCATCTTGGGTAATGTAATTATGATGTGCCTTGGTGTGTTCCTCCTTGGGTCCAACTTCTTTGGGACTCTCTGAGCTTCCTGGACTTCCTGGAAGCCTATTTCCTTTGCCAGATTAGGGCCATTTTCCTTTATTATTTGTTCAAGTAAGTCTTCAATTTCTTGCCTTTGTTCTTCTCCTTCTGGCACCCCTATAATTTGGATATTGGAACATTTAAAGTTGTCCCAGAGGTTCCTAAGCCTCTCTATTTTTTTTTGAATTCTTGCTTCTTCTTTCTGTTTCAGTTGGATGCTTATTTCTTCCTTTTATTCCAAATCATTGCTTTGAGTCCTGGTTTCCTTTTCTTCACTGTTGGCTCCCTGTACCTTTTCCTTTATTTCACTTGCATAGCCTTCACTTTTTCCTCTATTTTGCAACCACACTCAACCATTTCTGTGAGCATCCTGATTACCAGTGTTTTGAACTGTGCCTCTGATAAATTGGCTGTCTCTTCATTGCTTTGTTCTATATTTTGAGCTTTGATCTGTTCTTTCATTTGGTTCATATTTTTTGTCTCAGTGCTCCTGTTATGTTGTAAGGGGCAGAGCCTTAGGTATTCTACCAGGGCAGGGCACCCATGTGGCTTCTTTGTGAAACTGTATGTCAGGGAGGGGTCTAAGAGGGAACAATGCTGCTTGGTCAGTGCTTGCCCCAATTTCAGTCACTTCCCCTGCTACCCACAAGCAAGTTGGGCCCTTCTGGTGCTGATCCCCAGGTGGGTTGGTTTGGTACATTCTAGGACTCTGTGGGTTTCTCCAACAAACTCTCCTGTGAGGCTGGGAGTCTCTCCTGCTGCCACAACCCCCTCAGATTTTTACAGCCAGAGGTTTTGAGGTGTTATTTCCCTTTGTTGGAACCCTGGGGTGTGTTGTCTTTCTCGCTCCCCAGTTGTTCCTCCCAATTTATCTGCATGCAAATGTGTGACTGCCCACTCTACCAGCCACTGCCTTGCAGTGTGTCCTCTCTGCTCTGGCTGCCCATCTCCACCCCTCCTGCCAGTCTGAATGAAAGTTTCTTTTTTAATTCCTTAGTTGTCAAACTTCCACACACTGATTTTCTGGCAGTTCTGGTTATTTTTGTTTTTAAATTTGTTGTTTTCCTTTTTTGGTTGTGTGAGGAGTAAAGTGTATCTACCTAAGTGTCCATATTGGTTGGAAATCTGAGTATACATATTTTTAAAAATTGAAAACAGGATCTCAAAGAGATATTTTCATATCCATATTTATTGTAGATTATTCACAATAGCCAAGAAGTGGAAGCAACCTAGATGGCCTTCAATGGATGAATGTGTAAGGAAAAGGTGGCATATGCATAAAATAAAATATTATTCATTCTTAAAAAAAGAAATCCTGTTATATGGTACAGTGTGGATGAACCCTGAAGACATTATGCTAAGTGAAGTAAGCCAGTCAGAAAAAAGCAAATACTGCATAATTCCACTTATGTGAGGTGTCTAATGTGGTCAGATCTGGAGACAAGAAAGTAAAATGCAGGTTGCCAGGGACTTGGAAAGAGGGTAATGGGGAGTTATTGTTTAATTGATACAGGCTTTCAATTTTAGAAGATGAAAAGTTCTGAAGATGGAAGGTGATGATGGCTGCAGAACAATGTGAATGTATTTAATGCCACACTCAATTGTACATCTAAAAATGGTTAAGATGGTGAACTTCATGTTGTGTATGTTTTATTACCGCACACAGACAAAATACAAAAAGCAAAAATAGGTTGCCCTAAATGTCATTCCAGAGATCCTGGTTCTGTAAACAAGGGGCCCAGGTACCTGTATTTTGAATATGCAACTGAAATGATTTTGATATGGGTAAACAAGTGGTTAGAGATAAGGGAAATAAACTCTTACTCATAATGTAGAAACTCTCTCAGAGGGTAAGCCACCCAGGATCTCTGGGTGACTGAGAAGCACTTCCTGCTGCCTGGCTGGACTACTCATTTTTCACTTTGCTGATAAATTGTGGTTGAACCCCACCTGTGTGTAAAGGGCTGTGCTAAGATATGGGTGGGTGATATAAAATTGGTTTTCTTCTCGGTTGGGGGGATGGCCAAATACAAAGAGAAACAGAACTGCAAAGCTCAAGGGACCTTTGGTAACTCCTAGAACTTCAACTGCCTTTCCTCTTCTGGGCAGTGATGCTCAGCTCACAGAATTGTTCTGAAGATAAAATGATATAAAAGGTGTGAATGTGTTTTAAAAAATGTAATCAGTTATTCAGTGTTTACTTTTAGGGTGATGGCTTGAATTGTGGCTTGATCAAGTGCCAGTGCAGAAGTTCTGAATCTTGATTACAGATTATCATTACCAGAGGAGTTTTTAAAAAGCACTCATATTGCCCACCTGCCCTCCGAGATTCTCAATTAGTTGGTTTGGGGTCAGAAAGGGGGCTGAGCATTGGTGATTTTTGAGAAAGCTGTCAAGATTTTCAACAGAGAACCACTGCTCAATGGAACACACAGGAGGGGATGAATTCCAACTGGCAGGATGGGAAAAGCTCATAGAGAAGGTTATGTTTGTGTCAGACCTTTAAAGAATATGTAAGATTTGGGGAATTATATTTTTGGACTAAGTAAGACACACACACTATATAAAATCCAAAAGTCCAAAAGGATCTGTCATAAATGGTGCATCTTCCTCTTTTTCCTGGGTGCTTTCCAGCTCTCCTCTCTGGAGCAAACAATTTTCATCAGTTCCTGTTTATACAGCCAGACATATATATGCTTATAGGTTCTGTTAAGGAACTTGTTGATTTTGGTAAAGGGAAAGGAGAAGACAGAAACAGCTGTCATTTTCTGTTTCATGACCATCCACTAAGTGCCAAATGACATCTATATATAGGTAGCACTTGAGTGAGGAAGTTTGTCTAACCAAAAAGTTGATTTTCAGTTGGGGTTTTTTTTTTTTTTTTGTGGAAGTGTGAGGTTTCTTTCTTTCTTCTTGTCACAGTATATCTTTTTTAAAAAATTGAGATAATTGTAAATTCATGTGTCATTGTAAGAAATAATACAGAGAAATCCCATAAACCCTTTGCCTGAGTGGCTTAATTTTAACTTCAGTGCTACTCAAGATACTTCAAATCAAATTCTCTGGTATGGTTTTGGAAAAATTTGTGTGGGAATGGACAATGAACTTGCAGGGGAGGCGGGTGGAGTGGAAAGGAACAAAGTGGTTTTGGTTTCCTATCATGGTATCTGGGAAATCAAACTAACATGCTCATGTGTTTACATCTTTGTGGCTGGCGACAGATGCTGCCTCTCTCTGTAACATGTGCTGTGTGTGTGCTGGGGAGTCGTGGCTGCACTAGGCAAGGGACACTAGCTGGGACAGATGCTTTCTCTAATGAAGCTGAACTGGCCATTTCTACTTGTGTCCAGGCTCCAGGTCAGAACATGCAAGATTCTGGCCCATCTCTTCCTTGTCCCATCTTCCTGGTCTTCAGACTCACAGGAACAAACAAATGGAGGCACAAACCATTCCTGACTCCACTTGTCTCTGATTTGTTACTGGATTCCTGAAACTGCATCCCTCTGTTAAAAGAATTTCACAAACAGATAACACAGAAATAGGGTAACTTTGGTTTCTTCCCTGCCTCTTACCTTTTGAAATGCATTGACAGAAAGGAACACCTGGTTGGAAAGATTAAAAGGGGTTTTGCTCTTCCTCTAGTCAGCTTTCACTATTTACCTATGTCCTGCCTGACAGGTGTTCTGCTGATTGTCAGGCTTGAGATTCTGTCAGTGTGAGACATTTTGAGTTATGTGTCCTCTCCCATATGAACCTAGCATTTGGTCCTTATGCTGATTTCATTTGTGTCAGTACTTCTGGGTACAATAATACTTGCTACCTTATGTGGTGCTTTTTGATGAGGTAGCAGGTACAAACACTTTGGGCATCACCACGTAGGTACTTTCCCTAAGGTATTTAAGGTATTCAGCAGGGGGAAAGAATATAACACCCAACCATTCCTGGGCTTTGCAATTATGTGAAATAGAAAACTGTGCATATATGTGAAATTCAGGCACATTATCTTCTATATTGGTATTAGCTACCATTTATTGGGTGCTTAAAATAACCTGGAAGAATGTTAATGTTTCTTTTCCATTTAGGTCAAGTTTAAATTTTATTGAAATATTATTATGTAGCTATGGTCAAATGCACAAATCTTACATGTTATCAAATGCATAAACCTATGCAAAGTGCATACCAGTTAAGATGCAGAACATTTCCTTTGCCACAGAAAATTCTCTCACATCACTTTCCAGTCAATCCCTCTTCTATCTCAGCAAAAACCACTGCTTTGATTTTTGTGCCCAATAAACTATTACTCAGAATGTTAATGTTTTATATGCATGATCTCCCTTAATCTTTGCAACACATCTGTGAGACATGCTAACCAATGCTTGCAAAGGTGAAGTCATTGCCCAAGGTCTACATGGCTGCTAGGTAAGGCAGGGTTTGAATTCAGATCTGTCTAGCACTAGAACTGGGATTCTTAACCTATCTGTGCTCTCTTTAGCTGGAGAAGCCTTCAGACCCTGTAGGAGACCTTCTGCATGGCATGGGCACAGCTCCCACTTGGAGATGCACAGGACCCACACCCACAGATAGGTTCTCCTGTGGGGAATCAGGCCTGCAATGTGCCTAGGCCTCTATGAGTCTTGCTTTTTGCTAAAACTCCCTCACCCTGAATTGAGAACATTTACTGCAAAGCAACTTCCTAAAAACCATGCTAAACCTTCCAAGAATGAGTGTAACCAGTCCAACTATTTTTGCCTTTTCATTTGCAAATATCCCTCTTCTGTGATGTGATAAGCAGCATTGGCTCCTTTGTTTTCTGTAAAAGGTAACCACCTAAAGCGAACCTGTGCATAGTAAATGAGGACCATCATGTAAAGTGCCAAGAAATCCAATAAAGGCCGGTCATGGCAAGGGCCAAGGCTTTTGCTCCCCTTGAGAGAAAAGCCATGCTGTCCCTTTTCCTCCACTGGACTCGGTAGTCCGCATGAATGTCTCATTTCATCCATAATGACTTGGACACTGTGGGCCAGTGTCTGGATCAGAACCCTTCTTAGAGTAATGGTTTAAATGCAAAAAACAAAAACAGAAACATAGAATACATAGGAAAACAATTGTATTGAAATATAGTTATCAGCCCTGACTGGTGTGGCTCAGTTGGTTGGTTGAGCATTGTCCTACAAAGTAAAAAGTCGCAGGCTCCATTCCTGGTCAGGCGCATGCCTGGGTTGTGGGCCTTTTCCTGGTTGGGATGCGTGTAAGAGACAACGAATTGATGTTTCTCTCATGCATCAATGTTTCTCTCTCTCTCTTTCTCCCTCCCTTCCCCTCTCTCTAAAAATAAATAAATAAAATCTTAAAAAAAAAAGAAATAGAGTTATCAGTTGTAATAGGCAGTGTTGAATGTGACCACCTCCCAATCCCCGATGATCCTGGTATTCACACACTTGTGTAATTCCTTCTGCTTGAGTTTGGCCTGGACCTAGTCACTCACTTCTAATGAATGGATTATGGCAGAAATTATGGAATGTCACTTTAGAGATTAGGTTGAAAAAGACTGGCTGCTTGGGCTCTCTCTGTCTTTCTCTCTGCATTACTCATGCCACAGGAAGCCAGCTGCCTTGTGCTGTAGCAGCTCTGTGGAGAGGCCCATGTGGCCAGAAACTGAGGGCTGCCCACAACCAGGTAAGTGAGCTTGGAAGCTGATTCTTCTCTGTCATCCTGGAGGGGACTGATGCCCTGGCTGATACCTTAAGTAGGGCCTCGTGAGAGAACCTGATCCAGAACCATCTGGCTAAGCTGCCTGAATTCCTTACCAAAGATACTGTAAAATAATAAGTGTCTGTTGTTTTCAGTCATTAGTTTGGGTAAAACTTGTTATACAGTAATAAATAACTAATTTGTGATAGATATGTGACATATTGCAATGAGAAAGTATGTTGAAAATACATACAAGTTCAAGTTAGCTTGTGCATTTTAAGGCACATTAGTGTGAAGGCCATTGTTCCTTAGCTAGAATAAGAACATTAAAAAGTAAAACAAACTTTGACAAGTGTAATAACTAATAGTTTCTATATTTGTTTTTTTATTTTCTTGTTTCTGTATTTAATGTTTTGACATCTGGGGCCCTGCTGACCCTGGACAGGCTAGCCCGTTCCTAGAGATAATAAATTATATACCCTTCATAGCAAACCAATTATCCACAGCTCATACCCAATCACTTCCTCTGTTGGACTGGGATGATCAAGGCCACAGTCCACCAGCCCTAATCACTACAGGGCCAGCCCCCAGATGAAGAGGGTCAGCCCCCATCCCAGATCTCACTGTATTTATTCAAATTGGCCCATCCTAAACTTGCTGTACCTCAGGGCATCACAGAAGGCTTTGTCCAAGTGTTCCCCTCACCCTCTCTGCCTCCTGACTGACTCCAGTGCTTCCCTTGTCACCCCACCCACACCCCATGGGACTGTGAGCATAACTGTTACAGACTGAATGTTTGTGCCCCCCAGATTCATATGTTGAAGCCCTAAACCTAGTGTGCCTGTATTTGGAGATCAGGACTCTAAGGAACTAAGGTGGTAAGGCCGTGTGAGCGCACAGTGAGGAGGTGACTGTCTACCCCCCAACGGGAGAGCTCTCACCAGACACCAGCCCTGCTTGCACCTCAGACATGGACTTCAAGCCTCCAGAACTATAAATTTTCTACTGCTTATACCACATAGTCTGTGGTGTTTTATTACAGCAACCTGAGCAGATGAATACAGTAACCAAATATCTTGTCAATGACAATCGTCTCTTCATCCATTGTCTTGGCCATACCTAAATAATAATAAAATCCACACTTTAAAACAACAAGGCAATATGTATGTCATAATAGACACACAGTCCATTCTGATTGTTTTTTTTTTTTTTTACCCTCACCCAAGGACATGCTTACTGATTCTAGAGAGAAGGGAAGGGAGGGAGATAGAGAAGGAGAGAAGCATGGATATGAGAGAGAAACATTCATCAGTTGCCTCTTGTATGCATCCCAACTGGGGGCCAAACCCACAACTCAGGCATGTGCCCTGACTGGGAATCGAACCCTTGACTCTTTGGTTTACAGGACGATGCTCCAACCAACTGAGCCACACTGGCCAGGGCTGATTGTTTGTTTTGATTATTACAAGAGTTAAGAATACTGTTTCACAAAAATATCTTATTGCAAGTGAAATGACAGCTTGCATATTTCATTTTATAGAACAAATAGAGAAGGCTTATTGCAAGGAGCACCAGAATTATCCAAGATTTTAAAATGCAATTTTATTTGAAATAAGTATTTTGTCCAAATATCAATAGATCAACATCTTTAATACAGCTTATATGAAAAAAGAAAATGATTGTTAATTCAGGTTCAACTTGGATGCCATTGTGATAAAAATGAATTTTGAAAGAATCCTAAGTGTTTTCAGATGTTCTCAGCCTTCTCTTTAAGAAGTGGAGAGAGAATTTTGTAGATATGAAGTAACAGAGAAGCAACCATGAGGAACCACGTAGAATATGAGACATTTAAGCTCATAGTTTCTCTAGAGCATTTATACACAGAAAGACTGCTAAAAATCTCAGTAATTCTGAAGTAATGGTAAATGAAGTGATAATTCCAGATACTTCTAAAAACTGAATTGGGTTCCAAAATATCTATGACTCCTACCTGTGAAAATGTTATGGGTTCTGTTAAAATTACTGGGGTTTATTGCCTACAATGATCATCAGTAGAAATGTTAAATTTTATTTTAAGGTTGGTGAATATAAAGATATAAGTTCAGAATTTCTTTGAAGTTACATACTTGATTTTAAAAATGTGTGGATTTATTTTCTATTTTATTTCACTAAGATGTTTGTAGTTGTTTCAATACAAAAAATGATTTTATATTGCATTCCACCACTTTAAATCATTCCTGTAAGATCTGACCTCTCCTGTGCACTTTGCCCACCATAGCCTTCCACTGCATATCCCTGGGTCTGTAGTTACCCTAATTTGAGAAGCAGGACTTTAAATTATGTACAATAAAATGGAGATGTATATATTTAGAAGTTCTCAATAAATAATTATTTATAAAACATAAAAATTCTTTGCCCCGGCTGGTGTGGCTAAGTGTATTGGGCGCCGGCTGCAAACCCAAGGGTTGCTGGTTCAATTCCCAATCAGGACACATGCCTGGTTTACAAGCCAAGTCCCCAGTGAGGGGCATGCGAGAAGCAACTACACATTGATGTTTCTCTCCCTCTCTTTCTCCCTCCCTTCCCCCCTCTTAAAAATAGATAAGTAAAATCTTAAAAAAATTCTTTTAGGAATTATCTACCTATATGTATGTATATATGTGTTATGTATCCATGGTTGTATATATACATATATTTTATATTATATAAATATTTTAAATACAATATAAATATATATATTTAAGGCCTTAAGGGCAGAGGTATTTGGAATCAATATTGATCCTGTAAGATCTGACCTCTCCTGTGTACTTTGCCCATGATACGTTTGCCCAATACGTTTATCCTTAAGACCTTAAGTGTCTCAGATAACAAGTGAAGAGGTCATTGCTGACCTTTAAGATTCTTTTTGTCTAAAATTTCCATGCTCTAGGGGCCAGCAATTTTTTAAGTGGACATTTTCTTGGATGGTAGAAGAAATAAGTTCCAATGCTGCCACAAGAAGGAACTGGTCAGACAAGTGGAAATGACATGAACTCATGAGAAAAATATGATCAGGTTTCTAGGGTTCATGATAGTTAGGGAGAGTTGGATATCCTAGTCTTTGGTAAGACAGATTGAAAATGTTTGATTAATGGTAGGATTCTCTGGATAGAAATCCCAAAGATGAGAAGTGTTTGGGAGAAGTGCTTCAAAATAAATTCTGGATCTTGCAACCACAGCTGATGCTTGATAGGAAGAAAAGGGAGTTATCTAAAGAGACACACTTGGCAGCCTAGTAAATTCTCTAGTAACCTCAGCTCTCAAAGGACATGCACAAAAGATGGAATAGGATCAAATTTAAGTGTGGCCCTGAGTTGAAAGACAATTGTCAGGAAGCTCAGTCTTTAGAACGATGTGATTCTTGTGAAAAATATCAAAGTCATTTAAAAAGACTCAAAATTTATTGAGATAAAATTTACATACCGTTAAACCCATATATTTAAGTAAACAGATGAACTTTGACAAATGTATACAGCTGTCAAGACACAACATTTTCAACAACCTCAAAAGTTCCCTTGTGCTTCACTGTAGTCAGTCCTCCCAAACCCATCCCAGGAGACCACTGACCTGATTTCTATTACTATTGATTAGTTTTGCAGATTCTAGAACTTCACATACATAGAATCATTCAATCTGCATGCCTCCCTTTGTTTCTCAGCATAATGTGAAAAGAACTAAGAGCAAGGAAAGAGTAGAGTTTGCCCCTTAGAGCCAAGGATCCTGAGTTAATCATGAATGAGTAAATGTGGAATTCCTCTATGCTGAGCCAGCATGCTCTGAGATAAAGGAGGAGGGCTTTTGAGACAGTGTGTGTAAAGTCCATAGACCTTCAAACCAGTGTGTTCAGCTTCATAAAACTTCATCAGCCTATAGTCTCTGCCCCACAAACTTCCATCATTTCCCCACTAAACATAAATTAATAAAAACAACAACGACAACAACAACTATGTAGACATACCAAGGCCTGTGGTTGAGAGTTGGTTTCAGAGCTTTATCTATAGACATCATACAAGGATCATGGCTGCCTCAAATCTACTAGATTTCAAGAAGAGCTGACTTGTTCTGTTTGCACTATTTGGCCAAATCAATTGCAGGTGAATGTTTTGGTATGAGAATTTCCTAAGAATTTAGAAAGAAACCTCTGATTCTGCCCCTGCCCTGAACGCAAAGACACTTAGAGTTGAGAAATCCAAGGTATAACCTGCCCTGGGGATTATGGCTTGAGTAGCAAAGGATCTGGGACCTCACTTAATGGATTTTAAAAATCACCAATGTGATTTTGGCAAGAACAGCCGCTAATGTCCAGTGTGATGGAGTGGAGGCCCCCTGTGAGACCTAGCTCTGATTTTACCACCATAGGCCTTACATAGAATTTGCCATTGAAAACACCAAACAAATCTTCAAGGATGAGGTCCAGGAAATTTCAAGGATGAGGTCCAGGAAATTCTGAATAATCTATACAAAGCATTAGAATTTCACAAGAGAGGACTTTCCTGGAAGAGAAAAATAAACAGGAACCAAATAGGAATTGAAAGAAGTGTCACTCCTGTTTTTATAAACTTTTTACATCTGTTCTGAGATCAGGGGACGTGGAGTCCTTATCTCCCTGTGTCTCCTCATGTGAAGAGTGTCGTCGGTTGAGGGGTCAGTCAGAGCATGCCCTCTGAAGCACAGAGCCTAGTGCAGGTACTCTTCCTGTGCAGATTAATTAAGGAGATGCAAGGACGGTGTTGTGCAGGTCATTGCACAATGGACCACTTTCTATGGATCTTCCAAATTCTAAGTAAATTCCACAACAATTATGGAATGCCTGGGTTACCAGATTTTTTTTCTCCTAGAAACTGTAAAAGGAGTGAGCTCTTAGTCCTTGGTTGATGCAAAATGAAATTAGAGGCCATTCATGTGGACAAAATGAGTATGAAGATCCATCTGAGAGTTGGCTTCCATTTTGAGTTGAAAAAATTAATTCCTTCACCTGTGCTTCCATCCTTGATGTCTCAGGGACCTCAGTCCACCAATCATCTTCTCCCCTTAATTTTCTGTTGGATTCTTCCCATCAGTATTTATATATATTTAAATCTTTCTCATTCAAGCTCAGCAAAAAATAAAAACTTCTTTAGAATGGACCTCCACCAAATTTTGTCCTATTTCCTTTCCTCATTCAGAGCCAAAATTCTTAAAAAGTTGCCTCTATTTCTTTCCTTAACTCTGACCTTAAATCTACCAAACTCTGGCACTTGTTGCCACCATACTATGAAAACTCAGAGGACACCTTCCAGCCCTTAATTTGTGTGACCACATTCTGGCATCTGGAACTATTAAGTGCTCTCATTCTTGACACGTCCCCTCTTTGGCTTCCAGGAAATATTGTTCTGCTTACTTTCTACTACTTTAGCACCTTCCATCTTCTCTGCAGGCTCCTCTTCTTCCCCCATTCATTAAGTGCTTGCTTTCTATTTGTTTGTTTGTTTGCTTGCTTTTTTTCTCATAAACACTTTAATATAAAAATCCAAGTTTGCATAGTCAAGATAAAATCCTTACAAAAATTGAGCTGTCTCATTAATTTTGGTTTAAAAAATAAGTAATAACTACATGTCTTTCCCTTGATTTTATTGGTATGGAAATTTTGGAATTTTTTTCTCATGAACTTTCTAACCTTGTCATATTGGTTTACAGATCAAATAAACTAATATTACTACTATGTAGCATTTAAAATTATGGAAAATGTAAATTTTGCTTAACTCAATTGAATGATGATTCTGAAAAATGTTTTCATAGCAGTGTTTATGTTTTCCAGTATGTCAGCTTAGACTCAATTTCCGACATCCTCAGGTAACTTAAAATCTTGAGTTAATATTAAATCAAATTAATTGATAATTGTTGTTTACCTAGATAATTTCTTTTTTACTTTTTTATTTCAATTATTAATTTTTAAAAACATTTTATTTATTTATTTTTTTAAAAAGGGAGGGAGAAAGAGAGGGAGAGAAATATCAATGGGTGGTTGCCTCTCACACACCCCCTACTGGGGACCTGGCCCAAAACCCAGGCATGTTCCCTGACTGGGAATTGAACCAGTGACCCTTTGGTTGGCAGGCCAGCGCTCAATCCACTGAGCTACACCAGCCAGGGCTGACCTACTTACTTTTTACTCTTTTCTAGGATCATCTCCATAAGTGGATGATTTCCAAACCTTTATTTCTAAACCATATTTCCTTCTTCTAATTTCTAGGACTGAATATCCCACTCTGGATCCACCTGGAAACCTTTCAATCACTTTAAAGTTAAAAACATATCCAAAACTGAACTTCTTTCCCTTTCACCTCGAAAATGTTAACCTGTCCCCCAGCTGCTGAAGCCAAATAACGGAGTTAATTCTTACTATCTCCCTATCTCTCATGAGCTCAGGAAGGGCATGTTGCAAACTGACCTAAGTCTAATTGTGTGTTGACAACTGTTAGATTTTTGCTTTGAGATGTTAAAGGCCTTTGATAGTTAGAGGTAGGTGAGGGCTTCATGTTGTTGTACTCAAAATTCACTAAGAGTTGACATGTTACTCTAACAGCAAGCCTCAGACTGAATTCTACTGTATCCTTGTTAGCCAGCAAGTATCCTATTCCTCGAAGCTCAGCTCAGTTGGTTCTATATTATTTGAGGAAAGGCAAAGCTGGTATAACAAAGAGACTCAATAGTAAAACAGTTGTTTAAAGCAAAAGTCTAAGCATGGTTCCATGCATTTATTCAGAGATTCAGATTCCTTCTAATATGATGTCCCACCATCTCCAGGGCCTTTGTTTTCTGCATGGTCAAGGCCCTAGACACCCAAATGGCAAGAAGGGAAAGAGAACATGGAGGAGGTGTACTCGTGGTCTTAAGGTTTAGGCCAGAAATCTAGGCCCACATTCGTTTACTTGCATTGCCTCAGACAAAACACAGCCATGTGACCACACCTTTCTGTTAGAGAAGCTGTAAGTGTGATATAGCCATGCACTTAGGAAGAAGGGCAAGATGGATTTTTTTGGTAGAAAAATAATTATTTCCACCACTAGCACAATGCCAAATACCTTGCAAAAAGTATTGATCAGGCAAGTTCAACTCATTAGTCAGATCAGGTAACAGAATCTTCAGGTCCAGCCCAGAGCCTGAATCAAGAAGACCACTAAGAAAGTTAGTTCATTTCTTAAATTTATTAACAATTAGCATGTTGATATA
Organism: Trachops cirrhosus; assembly: GCA_028533065.1. Lineage (NCBI taxonomy): Eukaryota > Metazoa > Chordata > Mammalia > Chiroptera > Phyllostomidae > Trachops > Trachops cirrhosus. The sequence goes on along the minus strand of CM052538.1, from coordinate 94,352,060 downwards.
GAGTAGTTAAACCACTTGTAGGAGGTCCTTTGAATAGGATAAAGGATTTTCAACTATACCCTGGAGACTAAATTCCTGATTAGAGGACTTCAAATGCTAAATTACTATCTTTAGATTAAAACTAACTAATACATATACAGATGTGAGTAAAATTAGGCTTACAGTTGTAACACAAATAAATAATATAATAATTAATAAATAATAATAGAAGAATAAACTCTTTCATATAATCACAACTCTAAACCTACTTTTGCCCACTCCTGTATATTATATTGTTCATGTTAACACATATTGAAAACATTTACACACACACACAGAATACAGATGACTAGGTGTCACAATAGGCATGGTAATTATCAGGTAAGGTTTATTCCATCCAGTTATCAACATCAAATATTACCAGAGAGATTCTATCATTCAGGATTTTATGAACAAGACAAAGGGATTTAAGAATGACTGAATCCTTTATGCACTTTACACAGTTCTAAAAGTCCTGATGTAGACTTCAGTTCCTGACCTCTAAGGAAACTCTGTGGTCAGGGGAATATTTTTAGGGTAGCCTGGATCCTCTTTTTGGTGCCGTACACTGCTCTTATCCCATATCATTTGGGGACACCAACTTCCTGTTTCTGAGTCCTTATGGTAAATGAAAGTGGTTCTAACTTTTTTGCTTCAGCCCTAGCTCAAAATATAGTCTTCAACCACTCAGTCCTCAATTGCTTTGCATGTGATTGCATTATTGCCTGGAAGGGGCAATGTAACTGATGGTTGAAACAAAGACTAGATTCTAATCCCTGGGGGCTGGATCTCAGTATCACCTTTAGCAACTGTGTAACCTTCTACCCATTACCCAACCTCCCTCTTCCCCCATTTCCTATCTGTAAAATGAGTGAATGGGTTCAAAGTGCCTGGAATAGTACCTGGCTGGCCTACAGTACTAATCTATCAACATTAACTGTTATCATTACTTTCTCCTGACAGACCTATAGATGTGAGATTTTGAATCTTCTCCATTTTATTTTATTAAAAATATTTTATTGATTATGCTATTACAGTTGTCCCATTTCTCCCTCTTAATTCCCCTCCACCCTGCATACCCCTCCCACCTGCATCCCCCCACCCCACCTTAGATCATATCCATGGGTCGTACATACAAGTTCTTTGGCTTCTACATTTCCTATGGTATTCTTAATACCCCCTTGTCTATTTTCTACCTACCATCTATGCTACTTATTCCCTGTACCTTTTCCCCCATTACCCCTTCCCCTTCCCTGCTGATGACCCTCCATGTGATCTCCATTTCTGTGATTCTGTACCTGTTCTGGTTGTTTGCTTAGTTTCTTTTTGTTTTCAATATTAGGTTCAGTTGTTGATAGCTGTGAGTTTGTTGTCATTTTACTGTTTGCAGTTTTGATCATCTTTTTCTTAGATAAGCCCCTTTAACATTAATTATATTAAGGGCTTGGTGACGATGAACTCCTTTAACTTGACCTTATCTGGAAAGCTCTTTATCTGCCCTTCCATTCTAAATGATAGCTTTGCTGGATAGAGTAAACTTGGATGTAGGTCCTTGCCTTTCATGACTTTGAATACTTCTTCCCAGCCTCTTCTTGCCTGCAAGGTTTCTTTTGAGAAATCAGCTGATGGTCTTATAGGAACTCCTTTGTAAGTAACTGTCTCCTTTTCTCTTGCCGCTTTTAAGATTCTCTCTTTATTTCTAATCTTTGACATTTTAATTATGATGTGCCTTGGTGCATGCTTCCTTGGGTCCAACTTCTTTGGGTTCAACTTCTTTGGAACTCTCTGGGCTTCTTGGACTTCCTGGAAGTGTATTTCCTTTGCTAGATTGGGGAAGTTCTTCCTTATTTGTTCAAATAAGTTTTCAATTCCTTGCTCATCCTCTTCTCCTACTGGCACCCCTATGATTTGGATGTTGGAATGTTTAAAGTCCTGGAGGTTCCTAAGCCTCTTTTCATTGTTTTGAATTCTTGTTTTTTCATTCTGTTCTGGTTGAATGCTTATTTCTTTCTTGTGGTCCAAATCATTGAGTCCTGGTTTCCTTCCTGTTGCTGTTGGTTCCCTGCACATTTTCCTTTATTTCACTTTTCATAGCCTTTACTTTTTCCTCTATTTTGCAACCATACTCAACCATTTCTTGTGAGCATCCTGATTACCAGTGTTTTGAACTGTGCCTCTGATAGGTGTACTATGTCTTTGTCGCTTAGTTGTATTTTTTCTGGAGCTTCAATCTGTTCTTTCATTTGGGCCTTTCTTTCTTTCTTTCTTTCTTTCTTTCTTTCTTTCTTTCTTTCTTTCTTTCTTTCTTTCTTTCTTTCTTTCTTCCTTCCTTCCTTCCTTCCTTCCTTCCTTCCTTCCTTCCTTCCTTCCTTCCTTCCTTTCTTTCTTTCTTTCTTTCTTTCTTTCTTTGTCTGGGAGCCCCTGTTATGTAGTAAGGGGTGGAGCCTTGGGTATTTGCCAGGGCAGGGCAACCCACATTGCTGCATTGTGGGAGGGGTCCAAGGGAACAATGATGCTTGCTTAGCTCTTTGCTGGCTTTCAGTCACTTCTGCCGCTACCCGCAAACAAATTGGGCTCTTCTGGTGCTGATTTCCAGGTGGGTGAGTTTGTGTGTGTTCTAGAACCCTGTGGGTCTCTCCAAGGAACTCTCCTGTGAGGCTGGGAGTTTCTCCCACTGCCTCAACCCCCACAGGTTTTTTTCAGTCAGAGGTTTTGAGGCTTTGTTTCCCTGCACTGAAACCCTGGGTTGCACAGTCTGTCTCATTCCCCAGTTGTTCCTCCTGGTATATCCACATGCAAATGTGGGACCACCCAGTCCACCAGCCACCACCTTGCTGTGAGTCCTCTCCACCCAGCCGTCCGTCTCTGTCTCTCCTTCCGTGCTGGATGAATGTTTCTTATTTAACTCCTTGGTTGTCAGACTTCCTTACAATTTGATTTTCTGGGAGTTCTTGTTTTTTTTTTTTTTTTTTAATTTGTTGTTTTCCTTCTTTTGGTTGTGTGAGGAGGCACAGTATATCTACCTATGCCTCCATCTTGACTGGAAGTCTCCATTTTATTTTATTTAAGAAGTAAAGAAGAAACAGGTGCCTGTATACTTTAACTATTATTCTTAACATGTCAGAAGTACCACCTTTCCATATTTATGTAACTGCAGGTAAGGGGAGAAAAGCTGCTGGGTTGTTTTGAAATTTAAGATGCTTTAACCCTGTGATTCTGGGATTTAAAGAAATTACTTTTCTTTTGTCCTTTATCTGTTGCCTGCGTTTTAGACATTTAACTGATGACTAGCTTTTCTATATAAAGGAATTAAGAGGTAAAAAAGAGAGCTGAAATAAAATTTTTAAAGAAAAAAGCTTAGAGAGCAGCTATTGAAAGAAAGTCTAAAAGAGTTTCCACATTGCCTGTGCATTAAATTTCTCTCCATACAATTTGTACCCCTTAATAGCTGTATATTTTTCCTGGTGTTAAGATATTCTGAAAGTTCTGAGGAAATTACTTTGAAGTAAAGTTTTTTAATGACAGACTTTATGTAACTTTGGGCTGTGAGGCTGTTTATGTTAACTATTCATTCATTGAGATTATGGTAAATATTTTACCATCCTCAGACTGGAACCTGTACTAATGGCTAAAAGACATATAAAATTAAGTATGTACTTTATTTAATAATGACACATAGATTAACACACTTGATTCTATCCTGCAAGTGAATGAAAATCTCATAAGATCTGAGCAGTTCAGCTTTCTGTTTTCTTACACCCTTAGGCAATGTGGCTGCTGGGCTGGAGGCTGGGTTCCTGGGTGAAGGGGGTCTGGTTTGCCCAGGATTTTCTAGTTGTAGAACAGGAAGTCCCAATACCCAGGAAACACCTCAGTCCTGGTCTTACAGGTTGTTTGGTCACCTAGAATGCAATATACATGCTTCAACACCCACATCCTGGTGAGTTTCAGTTGGACTCATGTCTTTCAGATCAAGGTTGAGGGTTTTCTCACTTTGTGCCCTGCAGGGAGAGAAAGGATGAATAATGATTCAGAGTACGGGCTGGAATTTAAATCCCTGTTCTTCTCCTTAGTAGGTGTGGTGGCCTAGAATTCCTCTTTCTGTGAGGCTCTGGCTAGGGTGGGCCACAAGAGACACTTCCATTCAAGGACCCCTGAGTCTGTAAATTTACTTAGGTAGAAAAAAGTTAAAGGCAGTGACTTGAACAACGCAAGCTAGGTTTTTGTCTACCAGACCTGAAGTTCTCCCTGTTATATAGATCAAGCCATATGGCAGACTGCCCACCTATTTTGGTCATTTCACTACTGTCAAAGAGCTTTGTGAGCCAAAGCATTCTGCTTATTGATGTCTCTGCTGCCCTTTATGGCAGGTGTGCCTGTACACCTTGTCTTTGGCAGTTAAATGCCACCACTTGGCCTCTGCTTCTCTGGGATTCTGTAATCCCATGGAAATCAGCAGGCCACTCTCAACGGTAACATCCCCTACAGTCTCACCTAGCCTATAAAAGAGAATGAACACAGAGCTTTCCAAGGAGGTGGGTCTCTTCATGACAAGAGTTGGTTTCTGATCTTTTCCTGGAATGTAGCCGGGAGGTGGGCACACAGGTTATATGTGTGAAATCCAGGCCAATGTTCTTGTCTCCCTAAGCCTTGGGTTTCCTCCTCCACATGATGCCAGCCAGGAAAGCTCTCCAGTAAGAGCACCCATGTTGATGATTTTGGCCTGACCTAGTGTTATATCCATTCTTCTTGTTCTAACATCTTTAGAATGAACTCCCACACATGTTCCTCAGGTTTCTGATGACACATGTTAGAAAACTATGGCAGTTTTTTTGGTGTGTAAACTATGTCTTCCTGGGTCACAGTGTGTGCCTGTCCTGTTGGAATATGCTGAGATTTAACTTTGGTTATGTATGTAGTCATATAGGGCTGGGTCTTAAGGAGAATGAAAGACCCCTTTCCAGACATCTGCCCCAGATACAGTTTTCATGTGTATTTAAAAGTAAAGGAGGGGTTGAACAAAAAGGTAAAAGGACTTGTGGACATGGACAACAGTGTGATGATTGCTGGGGGGAGGAGCGTATAAGGGAACTAAAAGGTAATGTAAAAAAAAATACAATAAGTAAAGGAAAGCTAGTTTTCTTGAACTTAATTTGCAAACTGTTTCCACAGGAAAGAGAGGACCAGAAACTAAATCCAACCATTGTTTTCATTCAGTAACCCATACAGTTAAAATTTATGTTTAATTTTCAGCAATATCAGCTCTCTGGATAAAAATAAAAGATTCTTTTGGGGCTATCATGAAGCTTTCTGTTTCTCCAACTGTGACTTGAGCTGAGAGTCAAAAGATTTTCTTTCTAGAAGAACTTGAAATATACTCAGAAAAATCAATCTCATATCTCATTCCTTATATTCACCATTGATTCCATAACAGTCTACTACAACCACCTGGGCAACTAAGACACTTGCTTAAGTTTGCACTTTATTATATTCAAACACAGGTGATTGTGTGTAATGTCCCAGCATGCCAGTGATGACTAGCTTCCCATTTCCCATTGGCAAGTTGCTCAGCCATTGAGCTCAAATCCAAGGGTGTGACCAAACCAACCCCCAAATTTCATCTTTCAGGTCCACCTCCTAGGGTTGCTCCCACTACCAACTCTGTAACAGTCTGCCTGTACTAGAGAAAGCCCAAGCATAGTTGAACAGGGAAAGTTTAATATAAAGAATTATTAACTATGACTGCATAATAGGGACAAAGAGAACTCTAAAGAATACCCTAGGGCTGAGTGGACCTGGAGAGCATTATGCTGAGTGAAGTAAGCCAGTCAGAGAAAGACAAATACCATATGATTTCACTCATATGTGGACTCTAATGAACAAACTGAAAAACAAGCAAAACAGAGACAAACTCATAGATGGAAAGCAGATGACAGCTAGTGGGGGTGGGGGGTGCTAGGAGGTGGAGGGATGGAGAAAAAAGGAAAAAGGACTCGTGGAAATGTAAAATAGGGTGGTATTGCTGGGGGTGAGGGGGTATAAGGGGACTCAAGAGTAATGGGGAAAAATGCAATAAAGATTAAATTTAAAAATTTAAAAAATAAAGAATATCCTAGGGCTGAGAAAAGTACCCAAGGAAGAAACAAACTTGGAACAGGTCTCTCTCCTCAAGCTAGGAATCAGACCTTATTAGAGTAGGAGTGGTGACAGCCCACTGGTTGATGGTCAAGTTGCTGGGTGGCCCCTGGTCAGAGCTGGTTTTTGTTATTAAACAAACAGGTAATACTCTTCTTGTGGGCAGGAAGACTGAGCCTTACCAGTAAACCATAGTCAAGACTAGCAAGTGGGATGTGGGCAAAGTTGGCAAACAACTCCAGGGTACAGCAGGCCAAAGGCTGGTGATGAGCCCACACAGGATTTTGGGAATCAAGAATCTATTTTCCAGCTGAGGCCTCAGCCATGAGGCCTGATGTCAGGAGGGCTGCAGCAACATAGTCACTGAGAGCTTGCCTTTATGCACACAGCTGGCATATTAGTTTACTAGGGCTGTCATAACAAAGTGCTGTAGATTGGTTGGCTTAAACACCAGAAATGTCTTTACTCAATCCTGGAGGCTAGAAGTCCAAGGAAAAGGTGTCAGGGTTGATTTTTTTCTGAGACCTTTCACCTTGGTTTATAGATGGCCACCTCCTGGTGTGTTCTCAAGGTCTTCCTCTGTGTCATTTCTGTTTCTTATAAGGACACTTGTCATATTGGGTTAAGACCCATCCTAATGATCTTATTTAACCTTAATTATCCCTTTAAAGAACATATATCCAAATACAATCACATTCTAAGTTACTGGGGATTAGGACTTCAGTATGTGAATTTGGCCTGCAACAGCTGGGGAAAAGCATTTACTGGATGTCCCCACAATTGCTGCCAACAGCCACCTGTAGATACAAGAAGCAAATAGAAACACTGGACTCAGTGAAAAAGATGTGTCCCTACCACATCTCAGGGAGAGGAGCCCCTTCCTCCTGCAGTGTCCCTCTAGCATACTCTACTGACAAAACTAACATCATGGTCATTGCCAAAGAAATGCTTAACAGGGTCCAGCTCAATGATTGCAGAGCAGATAATGAAGGTTGAATTTAGAGCTGAGAGGCAATAAATCAAAAACTGGTTCTTCATTTCTTCAAGCTTCCTGATGTTCTCCCCATAAATTGTCTGCCCAGATCGACCAGTTTGCAACTAAGAACACTGACACATTTGTTTTGTTTCCCTGTTTTAAAATTTTTTTCCAGTAGTTCCGCATGATATTACTTTCAAGTCATCATTTTTGGGAAAATGGACCAAATTTTACCCAGAGTTTTATACTTTTGATAAGTGTAAATTAAAATGATCTGAATTTACAGTGTGGCATGGTTATGGACTATGGAAACTAGGCCAGGAAGCTGGTCTTCAGTTTGCTGTTTATATCTTCTTGATTCATCCCAGTTTCAATGCTGAGACTTGTGGTTCCTTCTTCTTGGAACATTCTTGCCCATGTTCAACTATCACTCAGAATTTCTTCTCTGGTGTGCTATCAGAAATAGCCTCCCTTCCCCATAACTCTTTCCCTTTATTTTTCTTTATAACAATTTTACCACTATGTCAAATTATATTATTTTAAACAGTATATTTATTATTTATTCTATGCATTTATTTACTTATTTGTTATTAAAACGCAAGCTCTAGGAAGATAAGGACACATCTTTTTCACTGAGGTATCCCCAGAACCTAGAACATTGCATAGCATGTAATAGGTATTTGATAAATATTGATGATATGAATGACTGTAGGTGTCAGAAAAGGGGTGGATTTTCTGGAACATAAGTATGCATGCAGAACATTAGATATATCTACAGCAATAGAACTTTAACTTGTAACTTAGCACAGCAACAATGTGATTGTATTTTGATTATTCTTACCCCAACTTGGAAATGACTCCCATTCACTTTGTGTGTGGTATAATTAATAAACAGTAAAATTCAACTTTGTATGTGTGCATACAGTTCAGTGAATTTTGAAAAATGCATACAGTTGAGTAAAATCATTGCAATCAAGTTATATAACAGTTTTATTACCCCCCAAATTCCCTCATGTTGTTTTTTAGTCAACCTCTCTTCTTTTTAAAATATATTTTATTGATTATGCTATTAGAGTTGTCCTATCATCCCCCCTTCATTCCCCTCCACCCTGCGCACCCTCCCCCACCTACATTCCTCACCTTTAGTTCATGTCCATGTGTCATAAGTTCTCTAGCTTCTACATTGCCCCTACTACTCTTCCCCTCCCCCATCTATTTTCTATCTACCATCCATGCTACTTATTCTTCGTACCTTTCCCCCCTCTCTCCTCCTC
>CM052538.1:94272518-94343157 GCA_028533065.1 Trachops cirrhosus | reverse complement strand
CAATCTGGGATGTAGGTCCTTGACTTTCATGACTTACAACACTTCTTTCCAGTCCCTTCTTGCCTGTAAGGTCTCTTTTGAGAAATCAGCTGACAGTCTGATGGGAACTCCTTTGTAGGTGACTGTCCCCTTATGTCTTGCTGCTTCTAGGATTCTCTCCTTCATTTTTACTTTGGCTAATGTAATTATGATGTGCCTTGGTGTGTTCCTCCTTGGGTCCATCTTCTTTGGGACTCTCCGAGCTTCCTGGACTTGCTGGAAGTCTCTTTCCTTTGCCAGATTGGGGAAGTTCTCCTTTATTATTTGTTCCAATAACTTTTCCACTTGTGGCTCTTCCTTTTCTCCTTCTGGTGCCCCTATAATTCAGATGTTGGAACGTTTAAAGATTTCCCGGAGGTTCCTAAGCCTCTCTTCATTTTTTTGAATTCTTATTTCTTCATTCTTTTCTGGTTGTATGTGTTTCTTTTCCTTCTGGTCTGCTCCGTTGATGTGAGACCTATCTTTCTTTCCATCACTATTGGTTCCCTGTGCATTTTTCTTCATTAAACTTATTGTAGCCTGCATTTTTTCATCTAATTTGTGACCAAAATCAACCAGTTCTGTGAGTATCCTGATCACCAGTGTTTTGAACTGTGCATCTGATAGTTTGGCTATCTCTCGGTTGCTTAAAAGGATGTTCTGGGGCTTTCAATTCTTCTTCTGTTTGAGCCATCTTTTTGCTGTTTTTTTGTTTTGTTTTGTTTGTTTGTTTTTTGGTCTTGTGGAGCTCCTGTAGTGATAGGCAGGGCCTTAGGAGTTCACCAGGGTGGGGCACCCCAGTCACTGGGTTGTGACTCTGTATGTGGGGGCGGGGTCCGAGAAGGAACAATGGCACTTCCTCTGCTCTCTGTAGGACCCCAGACCCCTCCGCTGCTTTCCGCAAGCTAACTGGGCCCCTCTTGCACCAATTCCAGTGTGGGTGGGCCTGTGCACCCCGCGGGACCTTCCTTTTCAGTCAGTGACCCAAAGCTCTATTTCCTGGTGCTGGGACCCTGAGATGAGCGCAGTGCCCTGCTTCACAATGGCCGCCTCGCTGGGTCTGCCAGTCACCACCCCCTGGCTGGGGCCCACCAGCCACTGTTGCTTGTGCGCCCAGGGTCTGCCTGCTGCAGACTTGCGTGCCCCCCCCCCGGGAGCTCAGCTCTCCTCTCAGCATCCCTCGCCCGGCTGACTCCGCCCCTCCTACTGGTCTGGATGAACGCGTGTATTTTTAAATCCTTGGGTGTCCAACTTCCATACACTTCAATTTTCTGTCAGTTCTGGTTGTTATTTTGTTTCTATATTGTTGTTGTCCCTATCTTGGTTGTGCGAGGAGGCACAGTGCGTCTACCTATGCCTCCATCTTGGCCGGAAGTCCTAGTCAACCTCTTTTCTGACCTCCAGTTTCTAGCAACCACTGCTCTGTTTTCTGTGCCCATAGTTTTCCCATTTCCAGATCATCATATACATATTTTTAGGACTGTAAGATGCACTGGACCATAAGACATACCCAGGTTTTAGAGGAGGAAAAAAGGAAAAAATTTTGAAGCAAAATATGTGGTAAAATATTCAATAACCTGTTACCCCTGCTCTACCACCATCACCCCCCACTCCACAGCAAGCCAGGTAAGCTACATTCGGAGTATAAAATGCACCCCCATTTTCCTCTCAAATTTGGGGGGGAGTGCATCTTATAGTTCAAAAAATACAGTAAATGGAATCCTACAGTACATTACTTTTGGAGTCTTTCACTGCTTAGCAAAATGCATTTGAGATCTTCGTATGTGGCATCAAGAAGCAGTAGCTTGTTCCTTTTTATTGCTGAGTAGCATTCCATTACATAAGTCTCCATTTGTTTACCCTTCACCAGTTGAAGACCCTTGGCTTTTTTTCCAGTTTGGGGGGATTATGAATCAAGCTACTATACACATGCATGTGCAGGCTTTTGTGTGAAAGTAACTTTTTTTTCTTGGGTAAATATGGTAAATGCATAGTTAAAAACAATACAAAACTTCCAAGCTATTTTCTGAAGTGGCAATGCCATTTTGCATTTCCACCAGCACCCTCACCACCACTTGTTATAAAGTGGCACAGCCATGGGAATAAGATCAGACATCTGAACTTTTTCCTGGAATCTGCTTGGTTTGTCCCTATTTCAAGGCTTTATACTTGCTTATCCTTCTTCCTGGAACACATTCACATGAGTTACTGTACTTCTATTCACATTTGACCTTGGAACAGGGCTTATCTACACATATAATAAAGACCAACCAGAAACAAAATGAAGAAAATCAGAAATATGAATGCATAAATGGGGGAAAATTCTAAAACCATACACTCTTTTTCTACATTCTTCTGCATATGGTGAGGTGTTAACAACTTTCAGTTAGTAATTAGTTAATTTGTTCTAAAAATTGTATTTGTAACACATTTTCAAGTGAATTTGTTTTCAATATTCATAGTGTTTATTTTTAGTACTAAAATACTAAAACTCACTTTTGATTCTAAAATGTTAAAGTTGTTTTCATCTCTCTTCAAGGAAATAATGAAAACCCTAGGCAATATGTGTTTATGAGGAATTTTCATAGCAAGACCTGACCTGAATGCCAGTAATTCTCTCACAGATAGTGTCCGTATTTTACTGCCTCAGGGTTAAGGCAGTAAAAGTCATGATAATTTACTTCCCTCACAATGCTCAATCCTGCCTAAGGGAAATATAATGAATCACTTTAATTTTAAAAAGAAGATTCTTGGAGTTTTAAACTGGCAAGTAAACAAACAGAAATGTAATTGGTATTGCATAATTACTTTCAATTTTTTTTACCTTGAACTTATACGTTATTAGTGGGTGGTCTATCCCCTTTAAAATTTATCCATAATTTTAACAAGTCCTCCATTTTCTTTTTTACATTCCTTCACTCCTAATAAATCAGAACCACTGAAGAAACTCAGGCTTAGAAATTAAATGTTAAAATTGTTCTCCAAAAATAGAAATTTAAAATCAGCTAGCTCTTAAGTACATAGTTCCTCCTGTATGGCTTACAGCAAGAAAAATAGTTTGGAGAGGAAAAAGAATGCCAAAAAAGCTGGTAATTAATAACAATAATTTAATGAGCAAGTAATAACAATATTTAAATGTGCTGTTAAAAGCTTTGCATACATGATTCATTCAACAAGTATTTATTTAATGCTTACTCTGTGCTAGTCACTACTCCAGGCATTGGAGATAAAGTATTGATCAAAACATAAAACACCTGGCCCTGGCTTATTAAAGTGAGACCACTTTATACTTGTAAGAATGGCTGTTATCAAAAAGACAAGAAATAACTAGTGTTGAAGAGGACATGGAGAAAAGGGAGCCCTTGTACAGTTGGTAGGAATGTAAATTGATGCAGCCATATGAAAAACAGCATGGAAATTTCTAAAAAGAAAAAAAGAATAGGATGTCTTTCTGTTCTGTTGATGGTTTTCTTCAGAGTGCAAAAGGTTTTTATTTTGCTGTAGTTCCATTTGTTTATTTTTGTTTTTGTTGCCCTTGCCCAAGTCAACCTAATAAATGGAGACAATATTTGCAAATGATACCTCTGATAAGGAATAAATATTCAAAATACATAAAGAACTCATACAACTCAACATTAAAAACTAAACAATCTGATTAAAAAGTGGGCAGAAGACCTGAACAGACACTTCTCCAAAGACGACATACAGAGGGACAACAGACATATGAAAAGATGCTCAACATCACAAATCATCAGAGAAATGCAAATCCAAACTGCAATAGTATCTCACACCTATCAGAATAACTTATCAAAAAGTCAACAAATAATGTGTTGGTGAGCATGTGGAAAAAAGGGAACCCTCATGCTCTGCGGGTGGCATTGTAAACTGTCCATCCATTTGTCTGTCTGTCCATCCAAATGTTGATCCATTTGTTGATGAGGACTCCAATCAGCAGTATCCGTAGTGTTGTGGATGCAACAAACAAATTCACACAGACTACAGAAGTTCTGTGGAGAAAAGGGACGCATGGCCACTCTCTGAGCAAGAGAGCGCCTCGACCCTTGCCTGGACAGGCTTTTATTGCTTTTCTGGGAGCACTGCATCAAGGAAGGTCCTCATTCATTATGCCCAGGTTTGCTTAAGGTGATTACTTTTTATAGATAACCAAGAAAAGGATATTGCTGATTACTTCTTTCTTACTTCTTACTGATAACAAAGAAAAAAATGTTGCAAATGCAAGGGAAAAAGTGGTTGGACTGGTTACACTCCATCCTTGGAAGGTTTAGCACAGACTGTAGGAAGTTACTTCATGATATGCATTAAACATTTGCTGTCTTAACTCAGGTGAGGGAGTTTTAGCAAGAGCAAGCCTCAAAGCAGCCTAGGTATAATGCATGCCTAGTTCCCTGTGGGAAAGCCGATCTGTGGACCTGGCTCCTGCATGCTGCCTCATGCCCATCGTTTTCCAAACCAGGGCTGAGCTACATTTGCCATTGCAACTTGGACTGGTTCCCTATAATTTGTCATCTATTTATTATCTACTCCTCAACTTATTCATGAAAGAACACCCAGACAGATAGAAAGATAATACTGTTGGTAGCATAAAATTTAGAACTGACATACTGGTTTATAACAATGTTTTATTTTCTTTTACCATAGCTGCTTATCTTTTAAAGCTATGGAGTAGGGGGATAAAAGAAAGATTATATTTGTTTTGAGTTTTTATCATGTACCAGGAAATTTATCTGTTTTGCCTCACTCCACCCAAATGAAGTTAAATTTTATTCTCTATGTTTAGCAGATCAGGAAATGAAAGGTCTGAGTTATGTAATTTTTGTAGGTCACACCTTTTGAATACTGCTAATCTCCATTGTGTATTGCTATATATCAAAAAACAAGATGTTAGCTACTAATGTAATTTGACATTTTTTAGTGGCCACATTTATTTACTTTATTATAAGTAAAAAGAAACAGGTAAATTAATTTTAATAATATACTGTATTTAACTCAATATCCAAAAAAGTGATTTCTATTTGAAATCAATAAACCAATTACTAGTGAGATATTTTGCAATTTTTCATACTAGGTTTTTGAAATCTGGTGTGTATTTTACACTTATAGGATATCTAAATTCAGACAAGCCATATTTCAAGTGCTTAATCTCCTCATGCAGCCAGCAACTACTATATTGGAGAGCACAGCTCTGTATACCACACTGCGAGCTTATCTAATTCATCTGTGTCTACAGTAACTAGCCCACGTCTGGGATATAGGAGATGGTCAATAAATGTTTGATGATTGAATAGTACACATGAATGAGAACAACAAATATGTTAAAAATGTTACCTCCTCCCTGGAAAAGATAGCTCTAAAGCATTAAATAGAGTATCTCTTAACTATTAATAAAATGATGACATAAAATGAGAACACAATCTAAGTATGTCAAATTTGGGGGATATGAGCAACAAGGCAACATGTGTTAATGGCAATAACCAAATGGGCAAGATATGTAGGCAATTCACAAAGAAAATGTCCTAGAAACATTTTGAAAAATATTTGCCTACACTAGTATCCACAGAAACATAAGCAGAATAATGTATTATTCTTGTGTGTGTAATTGGCAAGGATGAAAAAATGATGTCTCAGTGTTGGCTAGAATCTGCAGGTAGAAATACAGAACTTTCTGGAGGTAATTTGAGAAAATAGATCCAAAACCTTAAAAATATGCAAATAACCACATCCAAATTTCTACCCCTACTCTACAATCCCTGGAAATTCTGCTTCCAGGACTTGATCCTACAGAAATAATCAGAAATGTGTCCAAAGATATGAATCTACTCATAGCACTAGTGTTTGTGAGGGAGGAAAAAATATGTCTATGAATTCAATAATGGAATTAAATAATAGTTCATGTATGATAAAAAACCTAGGCAATCAATGAACACCTCATATTTTAAAAGATTTAACGACAATGGAAAACATTAAGTAAAAGAAGTAGATTTTGAAAAGAAGGTACAGTGTGGCTCCAATTTTATTAAAAATATGTTATATGCCTATTAAAAGTCTAAAAGATTATCAGTCTGCTAACAGTACATATCTTTGGATAATAATGCTGAAAATGAACTTTATTTTCTCCTTTGTATTTTTCTGTATTTTTCGAATTCCCACAATGTACACATTACTTTTTGCATTAGGAAAAAATGCAGTAAATACTGCTTTTGAAAGACAGAAGAAATGGTAACTGAGCAACTTTTAATTTCATGCCCTTTATCAGTTATTCCTGAGGACAAGCAAGGTGGCATTGCTATTCCCAGTCATACATTTCTGATAATGAGCAAGGTGTGGCAACTCATTGCCCAATATTGTGGTAGAACTTTGGACATCACTAGTTAAGAAACTATGTTGGTTTCATAGGAAGATGGAGGTATGACTGTTTTTACAGTGTGACTTACTGGTAGCCAAGATGATATCTCAACTTTGGTGCTCTGTTGGGGTTTGCTTTCTTTCTTAGGGCTGTAATTCTTTTTCAGATGTGGGCAAGAATTATCATTTAAAGGAAGACATGGAAGTATGAGGCTGCAGTTACATGCCTTCCTTCAATACTCAATCCTTTGTGCTGGAAAGAATTTATTAAAAAAAAATCTTTCCTTCATTTTTACAGGGGCTACAATGTTATCTTAAAGTCTATTTTTAAAATGTAAATATTAAAAAGTAAAAATAATACTGGAATAAGTAAAGGTTACACTCATAGGTTAGCTTAAAACATGACATTTAGGACCACTGCCAACTTAACTTTATTATAAAGTAGTATTGTAACAACCCATTACCCATGATATATCTGTTTCTGTTTCTTTAGTCTTCATTACATATATTTTTACATAGATTTAATTATTTATACATGAAAAAATCTGTATTTTTATTATGGTGCCTCACGCTGTGAATTTTTATGTTGTTGAACAACATTAATAATTTTTAGTTATTGAACCTAACACCAAGTCTGGCAAAGTACTTAATGTTAGCTCACTGATGGATGATAAATCACCAATACTTATTGAGTACCTACAGTGTGATGTATTGGGGCTATTTTACTGAATAAGACAGAATCCCAGTTATCATAAAATCTTCATCCTAGTAGCTGGAAACATGATTTTTAAATCCATGAGAAGGGTACTATTATTAGCTTCATCTGAGAAACTTAACCACAGAGAGATCAGGTAACTGGCCCAAGATCATCCATGCAGCAGGTGTTAAAGCAGAGATACCTACCCAGGTAATCTGTTTTCAGGGCTCACAGCTCCTCCACTGATACCAAGAGAATGCTCCAGCAGTTCAGGGAACAGGTCGATTAGAGTTCAAATAGTTGTGCTAGTTTACTTGCTGCTGCTATAACAAATTACCACATACTTAGTTGCTTAAAACAACAAAAACTTATGATCTTAAAAATTCTACAGGTCCGAAGTTCAAATTCAGTTTCACTGGGCTAAAGACAAGGTGTTAGGAGGGACTGTTTTCGCTAGAGGCTCTAAGGCATGAGTCCCCAAGCCTTCTGTGGTATGTTAGGAGCTGGGCCTGGAGCGAAACTCCCCTGAGCTCTGCCTCCTGTTGCCTCGCCCCGCTCAGGGGGCCAGCTAGGGATGCTCAGCTAAGATCTCCCTCTTCACCCCCACCTGACCTTGTCTTTCACAAAACTAGACCTTGGTGCCAAAAAGGTTGGGGGAAGAGGGAGAAATTTCTCTAAGGGGGAAATGTGTCCTTGTCTTTTTCAGCCTCTAAAGGCCACTTATAAATCTTGGCTCATGATTCCTTCCTTGCATCACTCTACCTTCTTGTTTCCATCGTCGTATCTACTATGACTATGACCCTCTTGCCTCCCTCTTATAAAGACCATTATGATTATTTTGCACCCACCTGGATAAACCAGGCTACTATCCTTATATCAAGTCCTTCTCAATCACATCTGCAAAGCCATTTTACCATATAAGGTAATACATATACTGGTTCTGGGGATTAGGGCATGGTCATCTTTGGAGGATCTTATTCACCCTGTCACTGTTGTGGACACTATAAGGGCTAAAACTTATGCTGCTTTAGGACAAAAAAAAAAAATTAGGATTAGTGTGGAAAAGAGAGATCTTCTGAGTGAACTCCATTGTAGTCATTTCTGTGCCAGGATAAGTACTGGGGCCTGCTAGGGGTGCTGGGACAAAATACCAGATTGGGTGGCTTAAAAAACAGAAGTTTATTTTCTCACAGTTCTGGAGGTTAGAAATCTGAGATCAAGGTGTTAGCAGGTTAGCTGAGATGGTTTCTTGAGACCGCTCTCCTAGGCTTGCAGATGGCTGTCTTCACTCTGTACACTGACAGTCATCTCTTTGTATGTGCACATGTCTCGCATTTGTGTGTGTCTAGATTTCCTCTTGTAAGAACACCAGTCATAATGGATTAGGGATCACCCTAGTGACCTCACTTTAACTTAATAACCTCCTTAAAGACCTTATTGAACCCATAATGGGCTTTAACATGTTTAATCCTCAGTCAGCCCAGGTTTGGCAAATGAGAATATGGTAACTGAGGGTGGTTTGTCACTTGCCTAAGGTCTCCCAGCTGGCAAGTGTTAGAGGGACGATTCACACACAGGCCTGCCTGCTCCAAAGGCCAGGTCCTCAGCATCCTTCCTAATATCTGCCAAGACCCTACAGGACACCTACTATATTAGGCCATGCTACCAAGACAGGGAGTCATAGCAGCTCTACCTAATACATAGAAACAAACACAGGGAGGCTGCCAAAATGAGGAGACAAAGAAATATGACCCATGTGAAGGATCAAAACTCCAGGAAAAAAAATTAAACAAAATGGAGATAAGCAATCTATCAGATGCAGAGTTCAAAACACTGGTTATCAGGATGCTCAAGGAATTAGTGACAACCTCAACAGCACAAAAAAGATTCAGTCAGAAATGAAGGATACACTAATTGAAATAAAGAACAATTTACAGGGAAACGACAGTATAGTGAATGAAGCTGAGAATCGAATCAATGATTTGGGAACATAATGAAGTAAAAAACAACTAAGTAGAACAAGAAGAAAAAAGAATCCCCCCAAATTAGGATAGTGTACGCATTCTCTGGGACAACAAGCGTTCCAATATTTGCATCATAGGAGTTCCAGAAGAAGAGATTAAGAGCAAGAAATAGGAAATCTATTTGAAAAAATACTGAAAGAAAACTTCCCTAATTTGGTGAAGGAAATAGACATGCAAGTTCAGGAAGTAGAGTCCCAAACAAGATGATTGCAAAGAAGACCACGTGAAGGCACATCACAATTAAAATGCCAAAGGTTGAAGATAGAGAGACTTCTATGAATCTCTCTATGAATCTTCTATGAATCTTGAATGCAGCAAGAGAAAAGCAGTTAATTACCTATAGGGGAGTTCCCATAATACTGTCAGCTGATTTCTCAAGAAAAACTGCAGGGTAGAGGGGATTTGCAAGAAATACTCAAAGTCATAAAAACCAGGGACCTACAGCCAAGACTGCTTTACCCAGCAAAGCTATCATTTAGAATCAAAGGGCAGATAAAGAGCTTCCCAGGCAAGAAAAAAACTAAAGGAGTTCATTATCACCAAACCATTCTTGTATGAAATGTTAAAGGGACGTATTTAAGGAAAAGAAGAAAATCAAAACTATGAACAATAAAATGGCAATAATATACATCAACAATTGAATCTAAAAAACAAACTAAACAAACAAGAAAACAGACAGCATCATGGATACAGAGTGTTTTGATGCTTACCAGATGGGAGGGGGCTGTTGGGGAATGGGGGAAGAGGTAAGGGGATTGAGAAGTACAAACAAGTAGTTACAGAATAGCCATGGGGATGTAAAGTACAGTATAGGAAATACACTAGCCAAAGAACTTATACATATGACCCATGGTGTGGGGACTGCCTGAGGGAGTGGGAGGTGCTGGATGGAGGGAGACAAAGGGGGAAAAAATTGGGACTATAATAGCACAATCAATAAAGTATTTTAAAAACAAAAAACAAAGTTGGGAAGAGGAAGGCAGTACTCATCATAATTTTCAGACTCCAGCCAGATTTCGTGGCTCCCACCAGACCTCCACCCTCCTCCATAAACTTACACTAGCTAACTATTCAGTTTACAACCTCAAGACAACTATGCAGCAGAAGACTAGGGTAAGGGTGCCCTCCACTGAATGAATTTCCCAAGAGAAGACTGGTGATTTCACCTATCTTAAGTTAGAATACTCCTCATTGCTGTGTAGAGATAGACAACCCTGATATCAGATTGATGATGGTTACGCTTCTTTTCAACATGGTATTCTCCCATCCCCATTCATCATAAATGGCTGCAGGAGTTTTAATGAATCTAAGATTTGTTCCATATTAACTTTCATCAACTAAGGAAAATGAAATAAAATTGAAACATTGCATTTTACCTTCTCTAATCGGAATCAGTGCTAATGGGTTAACATTTTAAAATACAGGTCTGAAAATTATGTAGATTTTGGCAAATATTGTAGTCAGTCCTCAATAGAATCATTGCCCTTTTAGACACTGGTGCTTTTTCCCAAGTGGGAAAGGAATTCTGCCTTAAGGCTTCCTCCATTGTACCGTGTAGAAGGCACTGCAGCAGGTCTCTTTGGTTAACCAGGTTCCCTGGGGCCTGCTCCTTCGCCATTTATGTTGCCCAACATTCTTCCAGAGTTGGAGCCTGGGAAAAAGCATTTAGAGATCACAATTTCATGCATGAGAAATGGTATATTTTAAAAAAGCATAACCCTTTTCTAAGCTCAAATGTTTTTGCCTCATTCTCACTTCTGTTGAAGGTATCCCTTCTGCTTAACTCCGTATTTTTATTATTACTATATATTTTAGAAAGATTGTACATATTTTGCCAAAGAAATCTTTTCCAAAGGAAAAAAATATAGGATATTTGTAAGACAACAGAAGGCAACATAATTTTATCTCTCCTGATACAGTGTTAGAATTACATAAAATAGAAACCAACCATATTTCCCTAAAAGTAAGGTACAATGTCTGTATTTCTTCTCTTGAACTCATTGCTGCTACAGCAGAGAATTATAGCTGCTCCTGTCATTGGTTTAAACACTCACTGTCGGTGGTTCCGAATTTGCTGAATAAACAGTTAAATACATTTTCCTCTGCCCATTGATCAGTGCCTGGTAGCACTCTATGTCAGCTGCATCATCATTATTTATTTAGCCTTTACTTGCTACCCACAAGTAACATGCACAAATGACTGCCTCCCCTTACACCCCACTGTCCATGAGAACCACTTAAATAAGCAAAACACATTTTAGACCAATAGTGACAGGTTTTGAAGAGAAGAAACACTAAAGAGCAAGGGGACAGGAAGTGTAGGTAGTATATGATATGAAATTTTTGAAACAGTGGCTAGGAAAAGCTTCTTTGAGAAGGTAATATTCAGGAAATGGCCTGCAGTGAAGGACTCAGACCTGATTCAAGGAGAGCACTGCAGACAAAGGGAACTGTAAATGCAAAGGCCCTGGGGTAGAAGTCTGTCCAGCTCTTGAGGGGTAAGAACAAGCCAGAGTGACTGAAAAGGGGTATGAGAAGAGGAGTCGCAGACAAGGTCAGATCCTGGAGGGCCTTGCAGGTAGGACTTTTAGTTTGTACTGAGTGTGCTGTGAGGACCCTGGAGGGTTCTGAGCAGAGGAATGACATGACCTTACACAGGTTGTAAGAAAATCACTCTGGCAGCTGTGTTGAGAATATTCTGAAGGGGGCAAAAGAGTACTACAGTTAACCAATATGCCACTACCTTATAAATTACATTCAGATAAAAATGAAACAAATTGAAAATAAACTAGTACCCTGGTGATTCCCTGTCTGCCCATTCTGATTACTATGGCTGCAGAGAGAGATGTGATCTCCCAAATAAACTTTAGGGTTGGTAACAACAGCAGTATATATGCATATTACAGGGAAAAATTCATTTTCTTACATTCTCCTCAAATATATATATGGTTTTCTGAATTACAGCTTTTGGTAGTGAGTAAAGGTCACAATAAAGAATGATAAGCCCCAACTTTCTGTGGCAGCTTTTATTTTTCCCTAAAAAGATAGTCCATTTTTCTACAGACATTCATCTAGATGAAATACATGTCAGTTTCTTTTAAAGTGCAGGACTCATACAATTCCCATAATTACAGATCAGAATTACAATGAGCAGAGTACATCGACTTAAATACTCAAGGTCATCTTAAATCCTGAAGAGTCCAGGTCTCTGTGACGGAGGAAGAATTTTGCTGGTAAATAGTTGAACTAAAATTCAGGCAAATATAAAATATGCTCGAAGCCTTCATCTTCTGATTCTTAATTTTTTAACATAGTTAAGATTCTTATTAAAATCTAGTTATGTCATAACCACACCTGAGAGTGTTTTATAAAAGTTTGATTTAAAAACTCCTAGATAGACTTCATCTGCTAATTTTCTACTCTCTCTATATTTTTCTTTGTTTCATCTGTCTTCTTTTCTCTCCACAAGTTCCCAAGGACAATTCCTACAAAAAGTATGAGCCCTACTGTTCGGTTGGAGGTAAATTTATCCCAACAGTCCTCAGGTCTGTGGATGTCTAGAGTGTAAATCTGTGGGAGAAGAACACAATGCTGCATTAGTGCTCGTATGGACTTTTTGGCATCATAAACAAATTATTAGAGAAAATATCAGCACTTTTGTTATAGAATTTTAAGCACTGGGAAACCCTTCAAGTACCCCAAATGGTTTCCCAGTGTAGACAAACCTACCGTATCTCTCACTAGGCATCATCTAACATGTGTCCTAAAGACTTCCCCATGACCGATGCATGAATGAATGCTTTGAGAGGCAACCCACGCTATTTTCAGTTCTATTTAGAAAGCTATTCCTTCCACTAACTGGTTTAAAATCTATTTCCTATTGCTCCTACCCTCCATTTCTAGCTTTATTCTTTGGAGCAGTGTTTCTCAACAGGAGAATAAGTTACATTTGGGCAGGACAACTCTACTGTGTAAGGCTGTCTGGAAGATAATGTACCTGGTTCCCACCCACTAAATGCCTGTAGTGAGCCCTCCCCACTTTATTTACGGTAATAAAAAATACTCTCATACAGGTGTAAATTTCCCCCCCATCCCCACATAGAGAAGGGAATCCTAGCAATCTAGATTTGCAGCTGGTGACCTAGGACAAACATACTCCTACTTCTCCATGGTAGTCCTGCAACTGGATCAGCAAAGTCTGATGTCCCTGTCTTATTCTTTCCCAGCAATTATCAGCAAATTGCTTAACTCATCAGCAACCTACATTTTCCCAACTCTTCTTATTGTGGTCTACAGACTTAACATCATGATTTCCTCCTTTTCAAATATTGGAAGGCTATGCCCATCCTAAAATATTGTGTCAAGGACTGGAAAGAGGACCACAAATGCAACTGAAGATATAAAGTGTGTTCCAAATAGTTGTAATATTTGTCATACTTTCACCTTTCTCCACTAATATCCAGGAGCTTATTAAATATTGCTAAATCTCCATTATTCTGACCAGATAATCAACTGATGGTGATAATCCTATGGAGCTGAGTTACAACCAAAAGATAATGCAGGGAAATTCTGAGGAGGAAAATAATTTATATCTGAGAATCCCTAATGCATCTTTCAGCTTTCCTAATGAGAAAAACAATGAAGATGATACAGTATAGGGTTCACTTTTTAGACATCAGACTTGAGTTTCCTTCACACCATGTTATACAAGTCTTGCTTACACTGATACTTATCAGTTACTTACTTACAATAATCTGTAATAAAATAGATCATCTAAATATAGGCTAACTTCTCCTCAAACAAAATGGGAACACTGATGCAAAAATACATCCATTTACAACCAATCTATTAATTAAAATTAGATTTCGTTAATTCATTTTATACAGGCCAATAATGGAGATTCACAGTATCAGCTTATAGAAGGCTGGGATGCTGGGTGCATACCCTGAAATGACAGCTTTCTACACTCTATGATATGTTATAATAATTTCATGACTTATCTGGTCTTGGTCTCTATGCCAGTGGGATCAAAACCTATGAATATTTAGTTTGCTTTGCACCTCCGGAAGCCCACATTTTGAAACAAAGTTGTGATCAGTTGCTTTCACAGTAATTCACTTTAACCTGCATCTTCAGACATAGCTAAAATTTTTCTAGACATAAATCAGAAATAATTCCAGAAAAATCAGAGGGGAAAAAACCTACAATTAGTTTTAAATTATTTCTCTAAAATGATACAGCTAGCTCTTTTATGTAATAAATTGTGGGAGGGGAGAGGACGATTCAAGGCAGTTCAAGCCAAGTGTTTGTTTTAAGAAGTATCTTGCTTATCAATACAGAGGTTGATTCATTTAAAGAACATTTATAATTTATTGGCATACCAAAGAAAAATGGGGGGAAAAATACGATGGTCAAACCTGGTGAGTCAGATGGGCTCCGACAGCAACCAGAGCAGTGTAGTAGGGCACGGTCTGACCAGCAGTCACTCCCACCAGGCTCAGTGCCCCCAGCATTGCTGCACTGAAGCCACTAAGCCACTGCTTGGCGTTCTCACGAAACCTCAAGGCTGTGGACTTAAGACCAATCAGGGCATCCTCTCTCGTGTCCTAACATCAGAAAGTAATAAGAAATTGTTATTTACTGACATACCATAAAATTCACCATTTTGAAGTGTACAATTCCATGGTTTTAGTATGTTCACAAGGTTGTACAACCACCACCACTACCTGATTCCAGAGGACACTGTCTGTTAAAGAACATTTAAGATACACCATGAGCTGTGAAAGATGACAGTAACAGAAATATGGGCTGATCAGTAATGAATGTGCAGGCCAAATCAAAGTCAAATGTTACTGCTCTTCCAGCTCCATTTCTATGTGTCATTGTACTTATAATCCTATGATGACTTCTAACTATACATTACTTTCTAAAAGTACTGTACAGTACTACATTAAAAGTAAAACTCAATTCAAATTCTTTACATAGCTCCTCCTTATTGCAGAGTTCTCAAATCTCAATAATTTCCTGTGCATTTTAGTTTTACTGTTGTTTAAAATCACAGATGTAGGAAAAGGTTCACTTATCACCCAATCACATCTATTTGCACTTCACTTCAAACTCAGTTTATGCCTTGCTCCCATCACATCCTTTCTATTAAGCAGAGCTAGGTTTTGATATACAGTCACATCTAGCTGACTGGTTTCCTCTAACAACTTTATATGCAAGCATTTCCATATGTTGTTGTAATTATGGGTCATGTGATATCAGAGGCTGCATGATGAACTCTGCACCTACCTGCAGGCAGATAAACTACCTTTTGGAGTCCCAAAATGCAAAAATGTGGGTATGTTTTCCCTTTCATGCTGCAATCACCTTGAAGGTGCAAGCTGTGACTTTAATTATGTGGACTACAAAAATGTCACTAAGTATATGGTGTTTTACCGAAGAAGTTAATCTAATTGGAGTACAGTTATCCCTAGATGCAAAATCTATAGGCATCTCTTTCAAACTGTTCAGGAATCAGGCTGATTAAAGATCTGGCAACTTTTTTGTGATAATACAAATGTGGTGGGGGGGGGAGGAGTTAATGAGAAAAAGCAGGATGAAATCCAGATTAAAATATTAGAAAAAAAAATTTCATTAAATCATGACATATTCTTTAAATAAATGATTGAGAATAGTCATATTTCAGAAAAATACTGAGAAAATTTCCTCCATAGTTCATAAACATAAAAGGAAAATTAAGAACATAAACCAAAAAATGTTAAAAAGATTTATTTAACTTATGAAAGGCAGTATCAAAAACTATAAAAATGTTTATATCTTTAACTAAGTAATACCACTCCTAAAAATTTGTCCAAAAACCTCAGTCACAAAGTCATTAGTAATTAGAATAATATTATTTATTATAGGAACTCAGAAACAACTTGAATGGCCAAAATAGATAAGCTGTTAAAAAATTATGGTGTATTAAATCAATGGGCTATTATGTAGTCTTAAAGTAATAATGACAAAAAATAGGTGGAATCTGGGAAAATATTTATTACCTACGCTGGGTAAAAAAGTTGCCTAGTATTGTACAATGATTAGAGGCATCAGCAGAAGGGCAGGAGAGGACGGCGGCTGACAGCACGGACCCTGGAGGCTGTCGGGGTCTGAGTGGTAGGCCTGCTATCTACTAACTGCGGGACTTGACCAATTACTTCCACATGCATGCTTCTTCATCTGTATACACCAGGACAACAAAAGTACTTCCCTCTCAGGTTTTGTGAGGGTTACATTAGTGTTTGCAAGGTATTTAAAATGGTGCCTGTCATATTGTAAATACTACTTAAATTAGTATAAATAAAATAAAATAAATGAGTTGATCTTCTTGGTAAAATACACACATGAAACAGAAATATGTTGTTTGCACCATGGAAGTATGAATGAATTTTTTTAGGAAAAAGAAAAAAAACTTTCCCTTTAGTTTCTTAAAGTTTTTTAAAAAACCAACTAAACCAAAATTAAGAAAAAAAAAAAGACATTTCTTTACCTGATAGGCATAGATAGTATCATATATTAGAGTCCACATAATTCCAGAAAAATAGAGAGGCAGGCAAACTGATGGGTCACAGGAGCCCTTGACAGCAGACCACCCGAGTAATGCTCCCCAGTTAAAAGTGAACCCTACAGGCAGTGAAACAGAAAGAGAGGAAAAGTTAAATATATTTCAGAGTTTCACAGAGATGGAGAGGGACACCAACATGGATTAAATGCTTTTGTGTATTAGACTCTGTGTATGCTGTTTTCTAATACATTTCCTCCTTAAACCCTCTCAGCTCTCTGTGATAGTTATTAGGTACATTTTATAAAAAACAGGTTCAGAGAAGTTAATTAACAATTAAAATAACATGCTAAGAGAAAGAATAACACCCTCCTGATAAATAGGTTTCATAAGAACAACATTTATCCTACCTGGTAGGGTGCCTGGCACGGTGCCTGGCACAGTGATTAAATGGTAGATGCTGGGGTCTGAACTTAGACCTGAGTCAAAATCCTGTGATCTGCATAATATTCCATTGTGTAAATGTGCCACAGTTTTTTGATCCACTCATTTATTGATGGGTACTTAGGCTATTTCCAGCACTTGGCTACTGTAAATTGTGCTACTATGAACTTTAGGGTGCATAGGTTCTTCTGAATTGGTGTTTCAGGATCCTTAGTGTATAATTCCAAGAGTAAAATTGCTGGACCAAAAGGCAGTTCCATTTTTAGTTTTTGGGAAAATTCCATATTGTTTTCCACAGTGGCTGCACTAGTCTGCACTCCCACCAACAGTGCACTACGGTTCCCTTTTCTCCACAATGTAATACTATGCAGCAGAAAGAAAGGAGCAGCTCCTACCCTTTGCGACAACATGGATGGAACTGGAGAGCATTATGCTAAGTGAAATAAGCCAGATGGTGACACACAAAGACCACATGACCTCACCCATAAGTGGGACCTAATCAACAAAAGAAACAAATGAGCAAAACAGAACCAGAGACATGGAAATAAAGAACAAACTGACGGTGACCAGAGGGGAGGGGTGAGGGGGATAACAGGGGAAAGAAGGGAAAAGGGCTAGTCAAGGACCATGAATAGAGGACTCATGGTCACGGACCGTGGGATTTGGCAGGGGGTAGGGGGAGGAAGGGGTAGGCATCAGCCATGGGGAAAAAGGCGGAACAAAAATAAATAAAAAGTAATACTAAATTGTTTTACATAACCCCCCCCCGAAAAATCCTGTGATCTTTTCATTATCAGTCTACTTCCCCTGTAAGCTATAGAAACAAGAGTATTGATGGGAATCCTTATTTATTTCACAAGCCCACCCTCTCTGAGGACTGTAAACAAACACCCACTTGCTGACCATTCCTAAATCTCTATGTGCAAGCCTGATCACTCTCTAAGCGTCAGACTAGATACTGAACTATCTGCTAGATGCCTCTACTTGCAAGTCTCTCTGATACTTCACTCAGTGGGTCCCAAGCGTCTTTTCTCACAAATCCTCTTTCTCCTACGTGGCCTACTTCCACTCAGAATCTCTCCTCAACTAATGGAGGGGCTTCTCCTTTGTGGTCCCACAGCACTCGTGCTAGTACATTGTACTGCAATGTTGTGTTTATCACTGTCTCCTTCAAGAGGTGAATGTGGTTTTTGAATTTGATTTTTAATTTTAGAGAGTAGGAAAGAATGAAAGAAAAACATTGATGTGAGAAATACTGACTGGCTGCCTTCCAAACGCACCCCAACTGGGGACCTAACCCACAACCCAGGCTTGTGCCCTGACTAGGAATCCAACCAGCGACCTTTCGATTTTTGGGATGATGCCTAACCAACTGAGCCACACTGGCCAGGGCATCATGGTAAATGTTTTTCAGTCACCTTTTATTTTCCTAGTACCTGGTGTGATTCCTGGCACAAAGCACAAGTCAGGGGTTCAATATATATTTGAGTATACCAGCTGCCTTAACATTATCTTAGAGACAGGAGATGCTTATCCTCCTTAAACCAAAAGATTCCCAGGTCAGTTAAAAATATAATGGCTTTTTTTTTTTTTTTTTAAATAAAAAGAAACACAACATTGAGAGGATCTTAGAAAAAGATTAGTATTCCACCACAACTTTTCAGTCAGGCTCTCACCAATTTCTTGGAGTATCTGTAGGTTCTTCTTTTATTTACTAAAAAAAACCCCAAAAAACAAAAAACACAAAGAACTAAAATAGTTTAAGGAATACTTTAGATTATTCTAGTAATATAAAAGACTAGTAAATATTTTGCCTTCCTCTCTACTAATAAACATTTATTGAATTCCTGTGATGTACCCAATGCTATGTCAGATGCTGAGCTATCCATCTGTAAAGAACGCTCTGTCTTTTAGGCATTTACAATTTATTACTGGGGAGGCAGAGGAGGCTCTCAATCTCAGTGCCTTCTTGTTGTATTTATGCAGTTGAAATGACGTCAACAGAGCGCCGTGGGACCCCAGAGTGGTGTTACTTTTTCCTGGGATGTCTAAGGAAGGCTTCACAGAAAAGGAGCTCTGAGAGGTCAGATGACCTATTACACATACTTTATTTTAACCCTTGTTCTTCTGCTCAGAGTGCTTTCTATTCTAAAGTCTTCAGGCATCTAGATCAACCACCTAAAAGAGAAGTAGGGTCAAGACAGCTAATTTTTTTCTTCATAACATACCCAGATTTGTCTATTATTTTAAAATACATTTTATTGTTTATGCTATTACAGTTGTCCCAATTTTTCCCCTTTGCCCCCCCTCCACCAACTCTACCTCTTCCCTCCAGCATTCCATAAATAAGTTCTTTGGCTTCTCCATTTCTCATTCTATTCTTAACATCCCTCTGTCTATCCTGTACCCACCAATTATGCTTCCCATGTCAAGTCACTTCACCCACTTCCCATGTGACAGGTGCCGTTCCAGCTGTTGTCCTGGTGGTGAATCCCAGAGTGGGTGAGGTTGCCTGTGTTCTAAGTCTGTGAGGGCCCTTTAAACAGTCTCCTGAAAATCAGGCAGTTTCCTCCACTGCCCCAACCCCCACTGGTTTTTACAGCCAGAAGTTATGGGGATTTATCTTCCTGGTGCTGGAACCCTGGGCTGGGGCTGGGATTGGTTGCTCCTAAGGTGTCACTCCCGATTTTTATCCACCATATGCTCTACCACTACTGCCTCTCTGTGCCACACTGCATCTCCGGCCCTCCTACCCATCTGAATGAACGTGGTTTCTTTAAATCATTGGTTGTCGGACTTCTATACAGCTCAATTTTCTGATGATTCTGGGTGTTATTTGTTTTGAGGTCTAGTTGTGATTCTTTCTGTGGTTGTGCAAGGAGGCGAAGTGTGTCTACCTATACCTCCATCTAGACAAAAGTCCCCATACCCAGATTTTTAAAAGAGCATTTCAGAGTAATAATGATGATAATCTTAATAAATATGCAAGGTTTTTTAGCCAATATAAATGGCTAACTATCCTCCTTTAATATATGAAAATCTATGCTTGGTTTGGAAAATTTCATGACTGTATTGACATTTTTTATCTCTGCCCCATTACGTATGCATATATGCATGTATAATATTATATCTAAAA
Source organism: Trachops cirrhosus (assembly GCA_028533065.1). Classification (NCBI taxonomy): domain Eukaryota; kingdom Metazoa; phylum Chordata; class Mammalia; order Chiroptera; family Phyllostomidae; genus Trachops; species Trachops cirrhosus. The sequence continues at coordinate 94,322,929 of CM052538.1, read as the reverse complement.
GTATAGTTTGAAGGGCAAGGGAGAGTAATGGGGGAAAATGAGGACAACTGTAATTGAACAACAATAAAACTTTTTTTAAAAAACCATAAAATTAAAATAAAATAAAATAAAATAAAATAAAAGTATAATTTGAATGTATCAAAGGAAATAGTTGTAGTCAGTTCAAGCTCACCCAAGGCTAATTGAGGCCAGTATGTAATTCTTTTCATTAGTGGGTAGGTGATGACAAGAAGCAGGGATGCTGTGCCAAGAGCTATACTGAAATCAAGAGAAGGCATTAAAAAGATTAACATCACCATGCCTTACAAATCACTAAATAAGACAACAAAAGTAACACTAATTGTGAAAATAATTTATCTAAACAACTATATATTTTGTTATGTAAAATTCTCTTCCTGGATTTTGATTAGGACAAAGGATGATTAAAAACTATTTTAAGTGTTATAAAATAACCAAACACCATAACAACAGCTAACACATGTAATGCTTTCATGCACTAGGCACTACTCTAACCACTTTACAAATGTTACTTAAGAGGCAGGTAGTTTTATTCTACTTATTTTTTTTGCAGACGAGGACACTAAAGCTTGAAGAGATTAAGTAATATGCCAATTGTCACACATCTGGTCAACAGTAGGGCCAGGATTCAAACCTAAGGTAGGCTGGCTCCAGAGTCCAACTAATTACCCACCATATGCAACTGCCTCTCTAAATTTTGTATTCAAACATTAAGACAGCTAGAAACTGAGACATCCTAACAGAGAATTAGAGTCAAGATATTCAACCCTATTTGTACAATGGGTGTTAATTTTCTAGAAGAGGATAAGGTCACAGAGTCCCTATGAAAGGAGAATAACATAAGATGTTCCTAGGTACCTCAAAGCTCTCCTAACACCACCCCCTAGGAATAACCTTCTGAAGTGTCATGTGACTGATGATGGCAGGGCAAGGTACACAATTAAGTCTAGTCTTTATAAAGTAATGCTCATTTGCTGATCTCCACCTCCTTTTTTGTCTTATTGAAGCACTTTGTAAGCAACCTTCTGATGCACAGAATTTTGTCTCTGTTTAAGAGATATAGAAATGAGTCATTCTGCTTTTTTTGTCTGTCATGCATTAGAAACGTAACTCTGGGAAAGACCAGTTCTTCTTTTTGCATAGTGAATATAATCACTTCTGCTTTTACCTACTTCAGAGATACTATCAGCATAAATAAAATTATACAGGGGTGGGTAAAAACAGGTTTACAGTTGTGAGTACATAAAACACAAGAGTTTATTCTGGTATTATTATTTATTAATTACTGTATTATTTCCCATGTGAACTGTAAACCTACTTTTGCTCACTCCTGTATAAATGAGTATATCCACACATATCCATGCATGTACCTAAAACAACCTATAAAGTGCCTTGTGTCCCTTAGAAACATGTAGTGCAAGGTGCTTCAGAATAAATTAAATGCTGATCTCAATTCCTTTGGCTGAAAACATACTTGATTTTACAATGTGTGGTGATTTATTTATACTTGCTAACTTACAGACCCTCAATGGGTAGCCAATAAACAACTTTATGATAAAGCTATTTTGATTTTATTTTATTTCTATTTCCTCCATTTCAAAGGATAGATTTTATATATGATTATGAAAAACACATTTACTATACCTGTAGTAATTCAGACACAGAAGAATACCCAGTGCCAGGGTCAGCTGTACTCCGAGGAAAACGATGGACTGGAAAACTGAAATGTCTCCAGCAGCTATTGGGCGACTTGCTGTTCTTGTAACCTTAATACATAAAAACAGATACCTCAGCTTCATGTAATAGCTCAATTAATTTATTTAAACATTTCATTCAGAGACTGGTGTGTGGTAAGCACCAAGGCAGAAATATGAATAAAAGGTGAAATCAACACTGGAAGTACTGCCAAGAATCAAAACTTGATATTTAAAGTAGCTTGGGAAAGAACTTCCCAGCATTCATTCCCTTACCTCCCACCCCCAAACAAAACAAAGCTACTTCCTTATCCAGCTACGTAGCTACCTAGCTTAAATAGAAGTATATGTTCAATTTCCATAGAGAAAAGAGGGACAGCAACCCTGAGAACTGTCAGGAAAGAAAAATTGCAGTGCATGTTAAATAAGGTTAATATTGTGTGATTGTTTTGAGTATGGGAAGCACTGAAATCGGAAATCAGATGTGAAGAAAGAAGGCAGATTATCTGGGTTGGAAAGTTAGAGGGCTTTTGCCAGCTTATTTAGGGATGCGTCTAATCTTATATTAGCTGCACCCAAATATAAAGGGCAAACCCACTGTGAGAATATGAACAGAATGAGCAATTATGTGAACAAATAATATGTTAATTTGTTCTTTTCCTTCCAAAGATCATTAAATGTGATTATTCTAAATTGAACCACAGAAAAAAAATAACCAAAATTTTCAACATTGCTCAAACAGACAAAACAACTCAGGATCTGAGATCAAAGAGCCCAGTACTTAAATCCCATTTCATCACTTATTGAGTGTATGAATTTTGGCAAATTACTTAATCTCTCTTGGGCTTAGGTTACATACCTATTAAAGGAAAAACAGAGAGACGGAGAAGAGAGAGAGGTAATAATAGCACCTATTTCACAGAGTAAACACAGTGTTTGAAGCACATAAGTATTCAGTAAATGTTAACTATGTCACTAAATGTTAATATAACATATTTTTGTCTGATTTATATCAAGGGTTAGCAAACTATGGCCAGTGTGCCAAATCCAGCTCAGGGCCTGCTTTTATACAGCCTGTGAGCTAAGGCAGGTTTTTATTTTTTTAGATGGTTGAAAATAAATTTTAAAAAAAGAGTAATATATTGTAACACATGAAAATAATATGAAATTCAAATCTCAGCACCCACAAATAGTTTTACTGAAACAGAAGCACACCCATTTGTTTACATATTGTGTGAGGCTGCTTTCATGCTCCAATAGAGTAGATGCAACAAAGACAGTAGGGCCCACAAAGCCTAAAATATTTACTTATTCTTTACAGAAAAGACTTGTGGACCCAAGTCTTAGCATGTTTTACTCTTCAATAAAAACATTATTCTGTCAAACTGTAACGACTCATCTTGGTTAGAGTGCTGGAACCGGATCTTCCAGATTTGCTTTGGTCTCTAGTTTCTGTTGGAAATAATATTTATGTTCTTATATTTGTGTCAGGATATTATGATTCTTTCAGGTAGTATCTGACTGTTGACAATGCACTATTCTAAGATCACCACATATGCATCACATCACTGAAGCCTTATAACCACCCTGTCTGTCTATAGCCACTCACAAGGTCTTGGCATTTCTAAGTTTTAAGAAACTAAAGCGGAGGCTCAAGAATTTTCCAAAGCCACAAGGAGTACAACAACATCGTCAGTCCAGTCCCGCTGACCACACTAACCACGAAATTACACTGGCTGTTCAGTACAGTTATAATTATATCTACCTAAATTTGAAAGCTGAAAATAAGTACTCAATCAAAAGACTAAAAATTATGTAACATGATGATCAAAACATATTCTATGTGGTTTTTATGAAACTAGAATGCTCACAGCTCATAAAACCAAATCAATACCTGTGCATTGATATTATTTCAATGTTTATCTACCTAATGTTTATCACATGGCTAGTAGATTACATACATCAGCAAAACACACTTAACCTAGATACCCTAATAGCAACTCACTTAAAATCCTGAGTCATGAACATATCCTAATGACATATAGCTTTTAAGAAACTGTGAGGTAAGCAATATAACATGGCTAAGCTTTTTAACTAATCCTTTAAAAGAGATGCATATAACATTTTAAAATTCAGGTTAGTAAAACCACCTCAATAGCTATAAAACACTCATTTAAGTACTTTGTTGTATGTCAATACAGAATCTGGATTCTTCTAATCAGAGGAAAATAGCATGCAGGAGATAAAGGATATTTAATCAGCTCCCTTAAATCTAGAGAGGAAAAAATACCACTTGGGGGAACTGATGGAAAAAGTTGGTTTGAATATATAATTTTTTTAATCAAACTTTTTCTTTTGTGGTAACTGTAGATTCACATGCAGTTGTTTTTTTTAAAATTCTCTATATTTTAAAAAATACAGAGATCCCATGTACCCTTTATAAGCTCCCCCAAGGGTTATAGCTTATAAAACTTTACAGTCCAACATCACAACCAGGATTTGGATATTAGGTGCTCTAATCACGTTCAAGAATTATTTTGAAGTGATATGTGCCAGACACCTCATTCATATGGTTATACAGACTGAAAAACTGACTAGGATGTGTGAAGTCCCAAATCAATGCATCTCCTGGCAAGAGTCAAGGCATCCAAACTGGATCTGCAGGGAATATAGTGGCCTTTACTATGCAGTTTCTGCTACCATCCCACCTCTAGCCATACACAAACCTCATGATTGCTTTACAGTGTACTTTATCTCATAGTTATGCCTCTGTATTTGTTGTTCCCTCTGCCTAGCAACCTCATCCTCCAGCCTACCCCCCCCTTTCTTGGCCACTTTATTCTGATACAGTTTAAAGATCACTCCCTGAAAGCTCTCTCTGACCCTCTTCCCTTATGCCGAGGTAGGGGGTCTTCAGTAAGCTCCCATGTGGACACCATTCTCATGGCAGTGCTGCTGTATTACAACTACTACATGGTAAGGTCAGCAATGTTATCTTTCAACCATGCAATCCTAGAACCTGTCATTGTGTCTTACACAGCAAGTATTAACTGTTTTATGAATTAAAAAATATATTAATGTGATACTGTTCTATAACTATCATTCTAGGTGTGCCTTGCTTAAGGAAATTCGGATTTAAATGAAAGGTAAACTAAAGGTGACTATTTGTATATAGGATTATTTACTTTAATTCACCATGGGTTTCTTTTAAACTGAAAGTTTATTTGATCATTTACCCAAGCATTTAATGATCTTGTTATAGCATGTCTGCTACAGTAAAAGGCAAACAAGATGGACCTTTCCCTTGAGAAAATAATGATCTGTTGAAAAACAAAGAAATAATTATACACATATGATAGAGTATGCATAGAAAATAATCCTGATGAATATAATGTATCAAACCTTAACTGAAGTTTTCTCTGGGGTTTTGGGGAAGAAGATAAGGAGGACTTGCATTTCCTATCCTTTCTATTTCTGTACTGTATTAATTTTTCAGAATAAATGTGTTATTTTTCTAAGGAGAAAAAATGAATAAAATTGTTTTTTAAAAAAATAATTATAACAAATTCTAATAGGGTAGCCTCTGTTCATTTAAATTAAGATTTGATTTACATATGAATAGTTACAGCTCCAATATACATTGCAAAGGAAGGGGTCTTTTATTTTTAATTATTTTATTTTATTTTATTTTTTTTAAATCCTCAGCTGAGGACTCTTTTTTCCATTGCTATTTAGAGAGAAAGGGAAAGAGAGAGAGAAGAAAAACATCAATCAGCTGCCTTCTCATACATGCCCCAACCGGGTATCAAACCTGCAAACTAGGTATGTGTCCTGACCAGGAATCAAGCCCGCTACCTTTCAGTGTAAAGCATGACTCTCCAACCAACTGAGCCACACCAGGGGCTGATGTTTCTATCCACATCAGGGTGGATGATGGTTCTTTTAGACACTCAAAAGTTTGGATGGACTTTCCACTTCACTCCTAACATCCTTACCCTGGCCTTCTAAATCCTAATTCATTTCATAAAAATAAAGTACACACCCTACCCCCATGGTCGCTCCAGTGCCGAGAAAAGAAGTGCACTGCACTTTGTAACACGAGCTATTCATTCAGCTGTTATTGACACTTCTTATGCTGGGTTTCAGTGAGGACACTGAATGAGCCTGCTGCTTTATGAAGTATTCAAAAATGATGCCACCATGTTACTCTACAGAATTCAGATGAACCTCTCTGCTCCTTTTGATGATGAAGCTACCTTTTTATCGTAGTCCCGGTCCCACATGTCATTAATAGTACAGCCTGCTCCACGCATTAGAATAGCACCAGTGCCAAAGAGGGATAACATGTACCAATCTGGAAAACAACCTGGTTCAGAAGCCAAACCAATGCTCCAGGTACAAGGCAAATAGAGCAGCCAGGTTCCTAAGCAAAAATAAAAAGACAAAAAAGGTTACAAATTCAAGTTGGTTAACTGTTTTCATTTGTTTAAACATCACATCCCAAAGAAGTAAAAAACCCACAAAGTCAAAAACACATGACAAAACAGGGACAATAAATTTGTAATTCATATCACAAAGGACTATTTTCCCTAATATATAGGGTTCCTAAAACCTGAAGAATCAATTAATAGTCCAACTGAAAAATGGATAGAACACATTAACAGAGGTCCACAGAAAGAAATACAAATGGCTCTTACACATATGAAAAGATAACTAACTTTGAGAAATACCCATTAAAATACACGTTACACTGAGGTAACGTTCTTCACCTGTCAGATAGGCAAAACTCAAAGTCTGACAACACACCCGGGGGAATCGGATACTTTCATGTATTCCTGATGAGGTTCCAAAGCAGTCCAACCCTTACGGACTGTCCAACCTGAAAATTTTGTGTGTATACATGCATATACAGATAAAACAAAAACATACATTTAAATGTTAGTATGTTCACAGACCATGTCAGGAAGGATATATTAGAAACTTCTCTCTGAGGAGGGGAACTGGTTTGCTCAGAGACTTAGTTTTCTTATTTATTTATTTATTTATTTATTTACGTTTTTAAAATTTTTTTTTAAATTTTTTATTTTATTCAGTACAGTTTCTATCCTTTATTCCCATTCCAGCCCACCCACCCATCCCTCCCCACCTCCCTCCCATTTTCAACCCCCTTAGTTTTATCCATGTGTCCTCTATATTTGTTCCTGTAAACCCTTCCCATTCTCCCCTGAAATTCCCTCCCCTCTCCCCTCTGGTCACTGACAACCTGTCCTCTATTTCAGTGTCTTTTGTTATATTTTACTTGTTTCTTTGTTTTGTTGTTTAGGTTCCTGTTAAAGGCGAGATCATATGGTATTTGTCTTTCAATGCCTGGCTTATTTCCTTAGCATAATGCTTTCCAGCTCCATCTATGCTGTTGCAAAGGGTACGAGCTTCTTCTTTCTTTCTGCTGCGTAGTATTCCATTGTGTAAATGTACCCTAGTTTTTTGTCCTATTCATTTACTGATGGACACCTAGGTTGCTTCCAGCCCTTAGCTATTGTAAATTATGCTGCTATGAACATTAGGGTGCATAGGTTCTTTTGGATTGGTGTTTCAGGGTTCTTAGGATATAGTCCCAGCAGTGGAATTGCTGGATCAAAGGGCAGATCCATTTTTAGTTTTCTCAGAAGTTCCATACTGTTTTCCACAGTGGTTGTACCAGTCTGCAATCCCACCAACAGTGTACTAGGGTCCCTTTTTCTCCACAACCTCTCCAACACTTGTTGTCTGTTGTTTTATTTATGATGGCCATTCTGACTGGTGTGAAGTGGTATCTCATTGTGGTTTTAATTTGCATCTCAGAGACTTAGTTTTCAATCTACTCTTATACCTTCTGAATTTTGCATCACATGCATGTATTACCTGTTAAAATTTTTTTTAATATATTTTTTAATCATTATTCAAGTACAGTTTCTATCCTTTACTCCCATTCCAGCCAACCCACCCATCCCTACCCTCCTCCCTCCCATTTCCAACCCCCCTAGTTTTTGTCCATGTGTCCTTTATATTTGTTCCTGTGAACCCTTCCCATTCTCCCCTGAAGTTCCCCTGAAATTCCCTCCCCTCTCCCCTGTAGACATTGTCAGCCTGTCCTCTATTTCAGTGTCTTTGGCTATATTTTGCTTGTTTCTTTATTTTGTTGTTTAGGTTCCTGTTAAAAGTGAGATCATATGGTATTTGTCAAGATTTCTTTACTGCTTTTGATATATTTACAATAAAATGGTCTTGTAGTAGGGAGATTATTAACCAGTTTTTAAAAAAAAATATTTTGCAACTACATGAACAAATGCGCTTAGTTCTTGGTCTTTTGCCCAAAACTAGATGAAATTAAACTAAAACCAAACAGAGTAGTCCCCTCTTATCTGTGGGTGATATGTTCCCAAACCCCCAGTGGATGCTTGAAACTGTGGATAGTACCAAACACCGTAGATGCTATTTTTTCCTATACATATGTACCTATGATAAAGCTTTATTTATAAATTAGGCACAGTAACAGATTAACAACAATTAATAAAATAGAACAATTAAGCAACACACTGTAATAAAAGCTATGTGAATGTGGTAACTTGTTCCAGTGGATTGTAGAAGGAGCCCAGTGCTTTCTGGCACAACACGCCGCTGTCAGCCAGAATGTGTTTTCTGTTCATGTCTTCCACTCACAAATTCAATGCCTTTTTCATCTCAACTAAGCATTTATCATACACCGTGACTGTAACTTTTGCAGTATGAGGTCCATAACTTGCAGTTTGAGGTGCAACAAACTAGCACAAATTTCTTTTTCCTTCATAATTTCACGGATAAAAAATTCATTCTTACTGTAAATCTTAACAACCTTAGCATACTATTTCTTTTCTTTCCTTATTGAGAACTTTCATCTTTTCACTTTAAGGAAGCACTTTACGGCTTCTCTTTGGCGTATCGGAATTGTCAGCATCACTTACTCTTGGCTTTGGGGCCATTACTAAGTAAAGAAAAGTCACTTAAACACAAGCACTGCAAAGCAGCAACAGCTAGTAAGTAACGGGCAGGTAGTGTATACAGTGTGGACAAACTGGACACAGGGACGACTCACATGCTGGGCAGACAGAGTGGGGGATGATGCAAAGCTGTATCATGCTATTCAAAATGGTATGGAATTTAGAACTTATGAACTGTTTACTGAATTATTTCTGGAATTTTCTACTTAATATTTTTGGACCATAGCTGATGATGGTTAACTGAAATGGCAGAAAGTGAAACCTCATAAGAGGCTATTACTGTAAATTGTGTGAATAAGAAATTTCGCACATGAACTTTAATAGATACCGTACTTTCAAAAAAAGTCTTTCAACAAATGTTTGGATATGGTGTATGCCCATTAGAAAAATTCTGAGTTTTCCTTCCCTATTTAGCAATATCAGAGAAAAAAGATATGTGGTTATGGAAAGATCAGCTCCTATATGAAAACAGTCGAATGACGAAGTCCTTATAATCATGTCTAAGCTTCTTAAATTGTATTCATTTGCAAATATTTATAAACCACATATTTTGTGCCAGGGCTGTGCTAGAAACAGGGAATACAATAGTGACTGAGAGTTGGTTTCTGCCTTTACATAGCTTATACGTCAAAAGGAAGAAACACAGCTAACTGAACAGTAATAAAATAGAGCAACTCAACAAGAGAGCAAGCACAGGGTCCTTCAAAGGCATAAAACAGAGCTACCTAAGTTCACTGGTAAGACAATAAGGAGAGTTCAGGCAGGCTCTTTCAAAAGGGGCTTAAACTCACACAGCAGAAAAGGCAAGGAGGAGCTAAAAGTGAGAAATGGCCAGCCCAGAGCTGAATAATGGTAGTTAATGTAGGGGAGGAATAAAATTTCCTTTAACCTTATAGGTTCTTTCGGCTAGTCTAATAATTAAATCAACATGTGGCAGATTAACAAGAGAAAATAACCAAATTTAATTACATACAAATGGACAAGAAGTCTGAGACCCACTGTCCCGCCAGACCGCTGGGAGAAGGTAAGGGCAGGGAACAGGTCAGGTACTCACGAGAGGCAACCACTCGTTTCTCTCTCACATCAATGTTTCTCTCCCTCTCCTTCCTTTCGCCTCTCTCTAAAATCAATAAGCATGTTCTCGGGTGAGGATTAAATAAATAAATAAAGAAGAGCCCTAAAAGGAGGGGGGGCGGTAATTCACAGATTAATAAAAAGAACAGATATCCAGTAGTTAGATGCTTGCCCTGCCCTCTAAGTAAGTTTTGTTAATAATAACTCTTGTCATGGACAAGGCCCCCGATTTAAAATTTAAGGGACAGGTAAAAGTTTCTCTTGAACCTACAAGGTCTCGATCACCTTCAGCTCAAAATAACTTCCATGCCACAGAGGCACATCTTGGAGCAACTCATTCTGATTCCCTCCACTAACATGTACTGAATGTTCGTGAAATGCCAAGCAGTGTTCTAAATGCTTTATATGTATAAACTCATTTAACCTTCAAAACACTCATAAAATAGGCACTATTATTATTCCTATTTTACACATGAGGTAACAGATGCACAGAGGTTAAAACAATGGGTTTAACTACTTCCTTATAACTCAGAGGGACAGAGGAGCAGCTAGCTGATCCTGCTCAGATAGAAAAGAAAAACAATCACTTCACAGGCATTATTTTCCTGGTGCAATCAGAACTGAAGGTTCCACTTACAAAATAATTCTAGAGAAAGATGTGTAACCTCCTGTAACATTTTGTGTTAAGAACAAAATTTTCTTGGCCTTAGTCTGTACTATAGGTGACATATTCACTTACTAACAGGAATCTGTAGGTCACCACTACAGATGGGGAGCCTTCCGATAATGAAAGAACAAGTCAGACCCCCTGCTTGACGTCTGCTACTTGTAAGTGCAATGATACCAACACTAAAGTATATTAAACTTTAAGGCTCATTCTTCATCATCTATAAATGAGGGGGAAAATATCTACCTTTCAGAGTTATTGTGAGAAGATAATACTGGTGACGAAAACACAAACAATAATAAAAAATATATAGTGCTTACCATGTGCCAGGTACTGTCATATAACACTTTTGATTCTCACAACAAATCAATGAAATAGGCACTATTTTCATTACAACCAGATACGTTTCAGGGAAAAAATGTTTACTGTAGAAAAAGAAAACTCTCTCTGGGAGATTAAATAAAAAGAGAAGTTTTGGCAGGTGATGGGCAACAAAAGAGCCTACATAAATGGAGTCTAAGAGTCATTCACCAATTACACCTTACCTTTAAGACAACATAAACACCCATAAATGCAATAAAAAAAAATTATACCACTGATTTAGTGAAAGAGGGCCACCTGCCGAAACTTTCTCAAATAATATAGTTGTAATCCTTTCTGAAAAATAAAACTTTGGTTTATGAAGATTCGTATTAACTTCAACAAAGTAAAACAATGAACATAAAATCACCCCACAAAAGAATTTCAATAAAGAAATAGCAAACTTGAATTCTACTACTGTCAACTTGCTGTTCCTGGCTCAAAAAGTGTTTGCTGAACGAACTGAAACACACAGAACTACTAACAAGTTATCTCAAAAATCCTGTAATCATTACCTTATTTAGAACCAAAGCATGCAGGTTGGTATTTTCTAAAATATTAGGTTGGCCAAAAAGTTCATTTAGTTTTTTCCAAACTATGGCTCTGGTAGTACTTAGTTGTCTTTAACTTCACTGGAGACAATTTTGTTAGATTGTATGGTGACAGCTATCAGCATGCCTTTAAAAAAATCAGAATTGGTGACTTTTTGTGTAGCCATTTTAATACTGAAGATGGAAGAAAATATGCAACATTTTTGGCATATTACCCTTTATTAATTCAAGAAAGGTAAAAACGCAACTGAAACACTAAAGAAAGAAAAAGGAAAAGATCTGTGCAGTGTATGGAGAAAGTGCTGTGACTGATTGAATGTGTCAAAAGTGCTTTGCGAGGTTTGTTAGGTACTATTGACAATTTGGCCAAATAATTCTTTACTGTGAGGCTGTCTTATGCATTGGAAGATGTTTAGCAGCTCCCCTGGTCTCTACCCACTAGAAGCCAACAGCAGCAGAGAGCCAACATACTCAAAATATCCAAATCAATAAAGGTATTGGTGAAATGAAAAATGTGTCTTTTACTTTATGGAAAAAACTAAATACACTTTTTGGCCAACCAATATATAATAACTATTACCCAATCTTCTCCAATTCCCACTTCTCGAGTAATAATGACTAACATTCTGGAGCACTCATGTCAGGCACTGTTCTAAATACTTGACATATATATGTGAGTTCTCATGACAATCTTATATAGTCAGTATTATTAGTATCTTCATTTTATAGATGAGAAATGAAGGCCTAGAGAGGTAAAGTAACTTAATTGAGGTCCCTCAAATGGGGGGAGTGAAGAGTCAAACCCAAGAGGTCTGGCTCCAGAGCATTATGCAAAACCCCTTTGTAGCCTCTTAGTGTGTGGTAGGGTGGTCTAGCCACTAAAGTAGAAACAATAGGTTTACCAAAATGGGAACAACAGTACCTGTTGATCTGCCGTGGATGCCTGTAAACTTACACTGAAGCTCTGTGACACAGACCCAAAGAACAGAATTATGGTTAGGCTTTAGATTAGAACTGGGCTTGGAAATTTATGCCTTGTATTTAGCCCCCAAATGCAAGGGGCCATGATGGGCAGGGCTGTGCCTTATCATTTATTTTGCTTTTATACTTTAATTGATGATTGCCATAAACTCTTAGTGCTCTGATCCCAAATAGGTAGTTCATAAACCTAGGATACCAAAAACGAGGCCTAATTTGAGGTTTTGGCTCAGCAAAGATGGAGAAAATGCATCTACACATCTGAATGTACTTCCATGCACTGCAGTGGGAATGCCAACATCTACCTGGAGTTAAGCCTCTACCACTCCCTCCCATTCTGTCCATCCTTTTTCAGTCCACCTTCTAACCAGCCTGTACTCCCACTATTTTCTACTCACACGTGGGGTTCTAGATCAGCTTATATTCTTAATGTTCCAACACTCTACCATCCCATCTTTGCCAAAAACATTTCCCCCACCAATCAAGAGCTCTGCCCTCCTCTGCAAAATCTACCTGTCCTTAGAGTTACACTTTCTTCTTTTTTACAGCAATGAAAATCTCCAGTAATTACTGTCTTTCCTGCTGTACTTACTACCTGTATCACTTAAATCAACTTTTTCAACGACACTGGGAATTCCTTGAGAGCAGGGAGTTTCTGTAGCTCTTTCTATCTCTGAAGCTGGGTGATGCCGTAGTTGTTTATTAATTCATTTAATGCTACTGTCAGGTTCTGTTCTAGGCATTAGATTTTTTTTTGAATCCCATTTATGTGGAGCTTATACTATATTGGAGAGGTCAATCACCCAATAAATGCCTAATGTTCGTTAATGGAGAGTGCTACAAAAACAACAACGAAACAACGGGAGGTGAAGGGACAGAGTAAGGTGGTGGATGGTATTTTAAACAGGACGGTCAGGGAAATCCTCAGGAGGCGATTGTGAGCTGATAGGCAGTCCATAAGTGCTCTACTTGCTGCATTCACACGAATTAAATCTTTGTGAGACGGGTGGTGTAGGGCAAAGAGCTGGAACCCAGCATCAACTGTTCTGGCTCTGCCGAAGAGCCTTAGTTTGTTTAGGGTTTTCACTATTTGCACTGGGAGCTTTACATGATTACGGGAACGATCGAGCATAATTAAAGTTAGGAAGTGCTACAATACTGCACGTCTCTGCAAATCCAGGGACACAAAGAGCACAGGATTTCTGCTCGATTCACTACTTAAACAAGGATTATGGAATGAGCGAACTTTTTTGCCCGGTTCAGATGCTCAGGATTCAGAGGAGTGTGTAGGCAGATCACTTCACAGTTCGCCACGTTCGGGTGTCCTGAGGGCACCCGGCGCTCGGTGGCCAAAACCCAGCTTTAGTGCTTCATTTCCATTACACCAGCAGTCCTTGGCCCACCCGCGCCCGCCCGCACTCACCAATGGGCTTGTCCAACCTCATGAGGCGCAGGTACGGCTGCAGCGGGCGGGGCGCCGACTCCACGACCGCGGCGGCCGAGAGGCTGAGCTGACGCCTGCGCAGGCCCCGCCCCGCGGAGGGCTGCGAGTCCCCAGGGTCGGGCGCGCCAGCGGAGCGCGCCAGGGCTAGGGAGCGGCCCCGCGAACCCCACGAACCCCACGAACCCCACGAACCCCATAGCCATGCTTGTGTCCTGGCTCGCAGGCACCGTGCGAAACCCGCGCCGCCCGCACCCAGCATGGTGTCGGGAAGCTTTACTGCGCACCGGCCTAACGTCGTTTCCGGGCGTCGTGTCACGGGTGGGCATGCGCAATGACACAGTGAGAAGCCCGTTCGCGCCTGTTTGCCCCTGTCCCGCCTGGGCAGTGGTGTGGCTCTACCCTGTTGAGTAACCTGAAAGAGAGGTTGTCGTGGTCACTTTACCCGGGAATGTGCTCCCCTTGGTACTTAGCGTAAAAGCATTCCTGTTACCAGCTTTCGCAGTTTTAGCAGAAAAAAAAAACACGCAAAAAACCTACTGAATCTCAAATGTTGATTTGCAAGCAGGTGGTTTCATTTTTAAAGCTAAAAGGGGCACCTAGAGGCCAAATCCAAGAGTGTAAGTTAAATCTGTACTCAGAGTTCATTACACAAGTGAATACCTTATTTTAACAGTCTAATTCAAAGGAGTTGGTATAATTGAGAGCCGTGGAGTGTTTGGGAAGCTAAGAGCCTGTAGCTAGAACTGCCTGTTGACTCTCAATTTCTTGGGCCGCCATGTGTGCCAGGCACTGTTTCAGATGCTTTACATGTATTAGCCCATTTAACCACTTACTAAGTGACCATGGGCAAGTCACTCATCGGGATTTTAATATTCTAGGGGATTAGGTTAGTCTTTAAGCGTCTTTCCTTAAACCCCCAACCTGGCGATACTGTGATATTTTGAGTCCCCAGTGGTGGTGTTACCAGACAGGAGCCTAACCCTGAGCGGGTCTGCCTACCGCCAGCTGGTACTGTGTGGTTTCTTAACTTCATGTAGGAAAGATTTCATAACACAAGCCCAGGTGACTATGAGGGTACATTTATTAAAGCTGGGGACAGTAAAACAAGGAGTAGAAGAAGAAACAGGAGAGCCTAGGCTGCGCTGCCTTAGCTTACCAGGAAGTCAGAGAAATGAGAGCTTTGGAGACAGGTTCAGGGGATTAGCCTAGAGCTGTGCCACTGCCTATGGCCTTAGAGTTTAGGAGACAGGGGCTTTGCTTATGCGGGGTGGGGCGGGGTGGGGGGGAGCGGGGCGTGTAGGGAGCGGGGAGAGGAAGGGAAAGGGAATGGCTGAGCCTGCTCCCCAGAGGAGGAGCTGTGAGAGCTGCGTCTTTGTTTTGAGGCTTTTCTCTCTCTCCCTCTCTCACTCTCTCACTCTCTTCTGGGGAAAAGGTTCGTGAATCTTATGCAAGGTCTCAGGGGAGTATTCATTAGACTTTTTATCAGCTCTCCAGGTCCTTTCAGGGCCATGGTCTCCACTGATTGGTCGATGACAGGGCAGGGGTTCCTTCGTCATTGCATCTGGTCCTGCCATCACCCATCTGGTGTTTTGCTGCTTTTCTAGGCGTGTAGCTGAAATACAGCTGAGGCCTAGGTGTTATCTCTAGGGATGAGTTTTTGTATGTGGCTGAAAATTATTCCGCAAGATTGTTCAGCTATTTGTCTCAGTTTCCCTATTCCACTTGCCAAGGAATTTTCCTAGCTTCTTACTATCCTGTCTCAGTGTGGCCCAGGGGCGTTCCTTAATAATGCTACAAAACTAACACACAGCTCGTTCACCAATTGTAGACAGAGGGATCCAGGCACTGGGACATTTTATTATACAGGGTCAGGTAAAAGTATGAGAAACACAGAGTTTACAGTTGTGAGTATATTTACAGAGTTTATTTTTGAATTAGTATTTGTTAATTGTATTATTTTCCATACAGACAACTAGAAACCTACATTTTCTCCCACCCTGTATATTGGTAACAGAAAAAAAAATACACTTCTTCCTGTATGTGTTTCCTCTACTCTAATTCTACTACAACACTACTCCACTTCTGACATGAAGTGTGTGAGTTTTACATATATGAAGCAATTGTGACACCACCTAGGTGGCCTGTGACATAACTCAATTCTGGTACTACCTGGGCATAGCATCAGATCCCACAGATTAAGGGCTCAATTCCACAAGACTGCCCCTCCCCCCGCCACTGCAGATGCTATGGCTAGGAGGTGCCCAAGATCTCTTTCTGTGGTTTGACTTAGTTTACTAAAGTGGATCAGGGGATTTAGGAAACATTTTGTTTACTAGAATACCAATTTATTTAAAAACTGAGGAACAGCTGGATGGAAGAGATGCATGGGGCAAAGCATGTAGGAAAGGGCACAGAGCTTCTATGACCTCTCTAGGCATAAGCCACTCTGCCCACACCTCCACATGTTCACCACCCTGAAGCTCTCTGAACCCCAACCTTTTGGAGCTTTGTGGAGGCTTCATTAGAGGCATGATTGATTAAATCACTGACCTTTGAACTTAATTTCTAGTTCCTCTCTGCTCCTTGAAAGTCAGGAGTGGGGCTGAAAATTCCAACCCTCTAATAACATGGTTCGTTCCTCTGTCAACCAGCTCTCGCCCTTCAGGACTTCCCAAAAGTCCCCTCAAAAGGGGCGCCTTATAAGACAAAAAACACTCCTATCATTCAGGAAATTCCAAGGGTTTTAGGGGCTTTGTGCCAGGAATTGGAGACAAAGACTAAATATATTTCTTATACCACAATATTATATAAGTATATAAATATTCACTACATTCTATATATAAATACTATATATTATATGTATACAATATGTATATTGAAGTCAGAAGAAGACTTAAAGGTATAACAATTCTGTAGCTATTATCAACAAGACAAGTAATAAAAAGTGTTGGAGAGGTTATGGAGAAAAGAGAATGTTGGGAGCCGACCAACAGCCGACCCTTGACACAGTCAGGATGGATGAGATGCATCTGCACAGCAGAGGTGACTGTGGCTGGATCTCCTGTCTATCTCTTCTTGTATGCTGTCCCTGCTAGCAATAGGTGGTGGGATTTTTGGACACCTGTGCTTTATAACAAAAAATCTGTATGATGCCTCTGATTCTGCACCAAATGACTTATTGACCACAGGCCAGAGGTCCCTAACAACTCTAATGCTGCCTACTTCCCCCACCTGGGAAGTTAAGGACAGAATTAAACTATGGGAGGCCAACTGCCAGAACGCTGAAGGAAGCTGTTGCTAGGAATGTTTCTTCAGGAGTCACCACTCAAAAGCTTAAGATTTATTAGAGCCACTACCCCTCCCATACCCTGGACAGGAGTGTAAAGAAGCAAGAAGTTCTAGTTGGAAATAATAATCTCAAATACATGGAAATGAACACAAAACAGAGCCCCCCCAAGATGTATAAATCCAAAAACTTAGGCAGAAAACCAGTTACCTAACCTAGACAAATCTAACCTCAATGGACAATAGCTAATTTCTATATAACCTATAAATCACCCCTTGCACCCTTTTAACTTAGACCAATCCCTAGAATCTTAATAGGCACCTAGTTATTAATTGGCACCTGAAAGTTTGTGCCCGTATAGCTTCGTTGGCTGTCTGATTAGTAACCCTCTTGGTCAAAATAACCTTTGTTTAATATGGTTGATCTGTGGGACCTCCTGTACTTTTCAGTTATTTCTTTGTTTAACATGATTGATCTGTAAAACCTTCTGTACTTTTTGAAATTATTTCTATAGTAACCATTTCTGTTTTAATAATCACACTATGCATTGAATGTTGTATAACCTCCCCTATAAAAATAAAGATTGATTCTTCTCAGTGAGTCAGTCAGGCCCAGAGAGCCTGGCTATCCTCCAGCACTTCACTTGGTGTCTGTCTCTTTGCCTGTGTCATGCATCCTTTGGGGACCCTGAGAACCCGCCGAGGCTGGACCCCAGCAAGGGAACCCACATTCACTGCTGGTGGGAATGTAGACTGGTACAGTCACTATAGAAAACAGTCTGGTGGTTCCTAAAATTTAGGAATAGAGTTACCATATGACTCAGCAATTCCTTTCCTGGGTATCTACCTGAAAAAGTCTAAATCATTTACTTGCCAAGATATATGCACTCCTGTGTTCATTGCAGCATTATTCACCATGGCCAAGACTTGGAGACAACTGAAGTGTCTTTTGATAGAGGACTGGATAAAGAAGATGTGGTACATATGTACAATGGAATACTACTCAGCCATAAGAAAAGATGAAATACTGCCATTTGCAACAACGTGGGTGGACCTTGAGAATATTATTCTAAGCAAAATATGTCAGTTAGAAAAAGATAGGGACCATATGATTTCACTCACATGTGGGATATAAAACTGAAACTCCTAGACACAGACAACAGTACAGAGGTTACCAGAGGGAAGGGAGTTGGGTGGGGGTGGGGAGTATAAAGGGGGCCAAATATTTGGTGATGGGAGAGGATTTGAATTCGGATGGTGGGCACACACTGCAATATACACATCATTATCATAGGAATGTACACTTGAAACCTATGTGATCCTATTAACCAATGTTACTCCAGTAAATTTCATAAAAAACTTAAAAAAGGTATAGCAATTCTGCTCCTAACAGAAACTCTGCCGGCATAAACACTCTTCTACTTGCTTTCCTTGAAGTAACTGACAATCAGGAAAATGTTTGTAATTAGGTCACTAGACTCAGCTTAGGAGATTTCTTGGGAAAATAAAAGATGTGTTCCAAGGATCAGACAGAGCAGTAGCATCCTGAAGCTTATTTGTTCTAACTGGCTATGCAACTCCAGTCTTTCAGAAGTTGGAAACAGATGAGCTTACTTTTAAGGAAAAAATAACTGGAGGACATTGATAAAGAGTAAACCAGAAACTGCCAGTCTTCTATAGCTAAAATAAATAGACTGATGTAGATAAACATTTCAATTAATGACTTGTAAGCCTGCCTTGGGGGTTGAGGAAAGTCCTAAAACGGGAACCCTTGATGATCCAACATCTGGTGTGGACTTTTCTTACCTATCTTCCTCCAGTTATAAAAGTTATGATGTTTTGCTGGATGGGATCTACTGCAGAGGGGTAGAAGTTCTTGCAACCGTCTTTTATTGGAAGACAATGGAGTGCTTCAGAGGCTGCATTGGCCCTGGGATAATGGTGCTTTTTGGGGATTTGGGTTGTCATAGAGTGTCTTGTGTGGTTAAGGAATGCATAGGGTATTTAGGCCAAGGGCAAGCATTGCTAGAGAGGTCTCCTGACCATCTAGTCATCTTCATCCATGTGTTTTGTTAAATTAATTAAACAAGGAGGCTTATTAGATTATAGATCTAGTGCCACTGGCAGCCTACATAAGCAAACCAAAACCTATGCCTATAAATGCCTCAAAGTTATGAAATTGGAATGCTAAAGACAACCAGTCACAAACAGCCAACTAGGCTTAAAGCTGTAGGTGATCAAACAACATCTTTTCTTTGCTTCCATGCTTTCTCTATATGTCTTTCCCTTGGCTCCTGTCAGCAGAGCACTCCTAACCATTTCTGCTTTGACACCACCCCATTCAAGTGGATACATGCTTAAATAAACTCTAAAAATGTTTACTATGCCTCAGTTTATCTTTTAACAGTTTTATGTCCTTTTCATCTGAATTCTCAAACTCAACAAAGACATTTTTGCACTTCAACCCAACAAAGACATTGCCTTGACTTTTGGAAAAATGGGTTTGTATCCCTAAAGTAGAAAATATCTATGTGATGTGACTCTTAGTTATGCTTCTCAGAAGCCAAATGTGTTTTTCTGTTGATTTCAGGGGAAAGATTTTACCTTTGAGGGAAAGATTCCATCTTTTTCTTTCCTCTTCATCATTTTTAGGTGATATAAATTTAGGGTAAGAATGCTTATGTTGTCTTGTGTCTGATGAAAAGAACTCAGGGAGACACGGAGACAACTGGAACCCCCAGAGTGGCCCTACAGCTCGATGCAGAAGAGCTGGTCCTGAACCTGGTCCTGCAGTTGTCACACCAACGGGAGTTCCCCGACCTGAAAGCAGGCCTTCTAGCTTTCTTGGTGGGCTACTCACTTGAAAGCAGTCATTAGATTTGCCATCAGAATTTTGTTTGGTAGGAGAAAGAGCCTTGAAGCTGATTTTTTTGGTGTGATAAAGGTGAAATCTGAGTTTCTGAATTTGCTTTTTTGTTTGACTGCACTGTCCTCCACCGACACTTACATGAATGAGATAGCAGCATCTTCCCGTAAGCACGGCCATGGCACTTGGAATTGTAGACAAAGTCCTTCAACTATATAAGATGTTTCCCTCCCTGAAATACTAATAGAATTGTGCTTGATCTCTTTTATGGGATTTAAATAACTTTGTATTATATTAGTTTGTATGTTTTTCTCATTTTGATTATAAACTCCTTAAAGTCAGAGAACATAAATAATTTAATAAAATATTTATTGAATCCTTGTTTTATGAAAGCATTGTGTTGGCACAGGGTATATCAAGCAGAAAGTCTTATTCTCAAGAAGCACACAGACTACAAACAGTCCCTGACTTATGATGGTTCCACCTCAACAGTTTTCAAACTCTATTGCCAAGCCACTCTATGCTCTTGGGCAAGACACTAAACTGCAGTAAACTCTTCAGTAAAAGAAACTGTATTCTCTCTAATAGGACCTACAAGGCTCTGATTCTTTACCCTGGATCATGAGTCCCTGGGGGAGGGTATCCTGCTTTTTCTTAATCCTCATCCAAAGGTGTGTCCATTTATGCCCATTGACTTTAGAGAGAGAGAAAGGGAGGGAATGAGAGGGAGACAGATAAATTAATCTTAACTTACTTATAAAGTAGAAATGGTTTTCATTCCTAAGAATGAACATCTGTAATTAAAATATAACTTCTTCCTTACAAAAAATAGTTCAGTGATAAAGACAGATATCCCATAAATCTGCACTTGTTCTTCGTGGTAGAAATCATTTGTTACTTATTTTGGGGGGAAATATTGCAAAAAAATTGCTAAAATATATATATACATATATGTATGGATAGATGGATGTGTAAACCCTTATATTTTAAAACAATCCTTAAATGAAAAAGTCTCAGTCAAAATAGATATAAATAAATAACTAAAAGGAATCCAAGTAAGACTGAAGGGAGAGGATGAGGTCAGGAATACGGCAAATAGCAGAAGTCATGGGTGGCGGTCCAGGGAGCAAGTGTGAGTTAGCAGCCTCACCCTGCAGTTGAGTAGCGTGTAGAGGACCTGGTCGGCGTGGTCTGAATCCTCCACTGCAGGACTTCCGGGATGAACGGGAACTGGAACAAAGCACAGACATTAGGCCCAGACCACTTGGTGCGGGGGGCTCATTGCAACATTTAAATCAGTCTAGTCTGTCTGAGTGCTCTTAGGGTGCATCTCCACAGAGGAATGAGGACGCCCTGTCTGATGAGGTCAGCAGAACATGCAAGTGCTCAGTGTTCAGACGTGACCTCTGGAGAAGAAGTTTTGTGAAATCTGCCTACTATGGGAGAAGTGCATCCTCAATCCCCCTGATAGAACATCTGACACACACACACACACACACACACACACACACAGATACCCTCTCCTGGGGCTTCTAGAAGATACCATGTGATTTCTGGGTTGCAATGGCAGTCAGCTCTGTCCTGTTGTAACATGGGCTCTCTTATTTGTGTTGTTTAGAATGGGCACCCCTGATGTCATTCAAAGGCACTGCAAATCACAGAGACTGTGTATCACACTGACTCAGTCCTAGTGAAAAGGTCAGCCTCCAGGAAGCACTGTGTATTCCCTTAGTCCATGTTATTAACAGAGATGTATTGGGAGGCAGGTAACATGACCACTGCTTTCGATGGACATATTGCTAATGTTACCGAATTTGCAATATTTCAAATGGTTGATTTTGTCACATTTCCTGATATCTGTACAGAGTGGGACCACCTTTTGGTGACTCATAAGAATTCTCAAGGCTGAATGGTCATAAAGGAACTTGTAGCCACTTGTGACAAATCATGAGGTATCTGTGGTGGAGAGGGGCTGAGGACTTCTACATTCCTAGGGCCAGTTGAAGAGTTTTGAGCTGATGTTTTCTTGCATTCTTACAATGAAGGGACTGAAGCTTTGCTACAAGATTGCTGTGATGTAGTCTGGTGCCCAGCCAGGGCTGTCAGGAAGCTAGGAACAAATGCTCAGGGGACTAGGACCAGACAGGGCTGCCCAGACACTGATCCCAGGCCTGCCAGTCATGGGACTGTGTCATCCACCCTTCTGTGCCACTGTGATGTGTTATATAGCACTGCAACCCCTAATGAACACATTTCCTTAAAAATTATATGGGTGTCTCTTGCAGAACCTAGAGGGTGGGCAGGAAGCAAAGGTCACCAAAGATGGGGAAGATCAGTGGAAGATGCTGGGCTGGCAAGGCAGGAAGTGGGAGCCAGTGCCCCTGTAATTCAGCATCAGGGTTATAGGTGGAGGACCCAGTGAAAGTTGGCCTTCTGCTCTCACCTTCCAGGCCTGGTCATTATCTTCTATCTGACCGAGGACTCTGCCGATGGCTTGTGCAATCCTCTTTCCAGACACCAGTTTCCCCACCATCACAGAGATGGGGCCGATTTCTGGAAAGAAAATGGTGGCACATGTGTGAAGAAAGCACACGTGAAATTCACAAAAACATGACATCCCACCTTGCTAAAGAGCTTACTCTGGAGAAATCCTTTCAAAGATGTGGCTTTGAAAAAAAGTTATTAAAACAGAATTTCAGTGAGGTTAATACGATGATAATAATGGCATATATAGGCTTCGATTAAGGACACACAGAAATAACGTGTTCACCAAATTCTCCCAGTGCCACCCCAGCCCTGTTTTCCACTTAGGGGGTTGCTCACATCAGTGATTACAAAAAATACAGCACAAGACAAATATGGAATTTGAAATATGAACAGTAAAATGACAACAAACTCACAACTATCAACAACTGAACCCCTAAAAAACAAAAACAAAAACTAACTAAGCAAACAACTACAACAGGAACAGAATTATAGAAATGGAGATCACATGGAGGGTTATCAGTGGGAGGTGGGGAGAATGGGGGAAAAGGTACAGGGAATAAGAAGCATAAATGGTCAGTACAGAATAGGGGAGGGTAAGAATAGTGTGGGAAATGGAGAAGCCAAAGAACTTACATGTACAACCCATGGACATCAACTAAGGTGGGGGGGAGATGCAGTTGTGAGAGGGGTGCAGGGCAGAGGAGGATAAAGGGGGGAAATGGGACAGCTGTAATAGCATAATCAATAAAATATATTTATTTATTTTAAAGATTTTATTTATTTATTTATTTATTTATTTATTTATTTATTTATTTATAGAGAGAGGGGTAGGGAAGGAGAAAGAGGGAGAGAAACATCAATATGTGGTTGCCCCTCACGTGCCCCCAACTGGGGACCTGTTCTGCAACACAGGCATGTGCTCTGACTGGGAATTGAACCAGCCACCCTTTTGTTCACAGGTCTGTGCTCAATCCACTGAGCTACACCAGCCAGGGCTCAATAAAACATATTTTAAAACCTATATATTTTGCTAAATATATTTAGCAAAAAAACATGCTAAGTAATGAAAGACTCCTGGATTATGTGAGTCTGGTTCCCTGGTGCTATTACACATCACTGAGAATTGGCCACAAACAAACAAACAAACAATTTTTGTAAATACTTCTTGGGATAGATTTAGGGAATAATACTGTTGAAGGATGCAACACAGTCACTCACCTGCATATTTCATTGACTAGAGGGTTTAGGTTCTCTGTTGGGCCCACAGACACATGGAATAAACCAAAAGGCTCCTGTACAGTCCACGTTCCCTTTACACCCCTGTTACCGACCCGATCGCCATGCTCTTTTCACACTTTATGGCACATTTCAAAAGAGAGATGCAGAAGCAATCTATTCTGTCAGCTTTCCTTCTCTTTTTTAATGATAAAGAGAAGTTTCTTAAAGACTTGGAATAATGCTTTCAAATTTATGATTTCAAGAAAATCTAGATAACCTCAGTTTTCTGAAAATACTGCCATTCACATTTTCTTTTCATTAAACACATACATATAAGTCAATACACACACACACTTAATAGGAAAAGGTTAGGAGTCCCTGGAGAACATGCCAGTGTGGATGTGAGTGTGTGTAAGGGTGTGTGTGTGTGTGAGGGAGCAGGTTGAGTGTATGTGTGAGCATGTGTGAGAGTGCATGAGTATGAGGGAGAGGAGCAGAAGGAGGCAAAAGGAGGAGAGGAAGTGGAGGAGGAAGGGTGAGAGATATTTACCAAAAAAAAAAAAATGCAATTTAAAGTAACAAAGATGACAGTGTTTAATCCTCAGTTTGATAAAATAAGAGCTGAGGGCCACTATTGAGCCCTATTCTTACTAGGTTTTCAATGAAGGTCAAGTCACGGGCTTAGAAATCAGGGTATATGCTGCATCACTCACTGCACATGGAGCACTGTTCGTCTGCAGTTCAGACACAGGTTTTAAGACTTAGGTTGAGGGGTGTGATGCCACTAAACATGGCTAATAACATGCACAGGTGCCGTGACAACCACCTCAGCAGTCACCTTGGTTTCACTGGATAATGAGGAATGCAGCAGGTAAGCACTTAATATCTTTTTTTAAAGGTTTTAATTATTTTTAGAGAGATGGTGAGGGAGGAAGAGAAGGAGAGAAACACTGATATGTGAGAGAAACATCAATGGGTTGCCTCCTACAAGGCCCAGCTGGGGATCTGGCCTACAACCCAGGCTTGTGCCCTGACCCAGAATCGAACTGGAGATCTTTTGGTTTGCTGGATGACAGCCAACCTGCTGAGCCATGCCAGTCAGAGCACCTAATACCTTTTAGTGACTGTCCAAGTGGGAACAGGCCACCCGCTCTTCTCTGCAAACACATAGCTGTCCAGAATTCGGTTTGCCATCAGACAGTCATCTTCCCACAGCTGTGCAGGGGACCACAGGACACTTGAAGGCAGGGCTGCACTGATGCCTTTGTAGGAGCCCTGATGCTGGTTTCCATGCAGTCATAGCACATAGCCTATATACTCAGCCAAATTGTGTTTGAATTTTCATGTGTGGTAGTTTGGGGCTGACTAATTTCTTTTCTTAGCTCTTAAGAAACTATGAAACAAAATTAGGCAATGTGGTGCGCGTTGAAAGAAATCACGTTACTGTGTGGTTGGAGGGAGGTAGCTGCTGCCTGGAGACAGACACCCTCATCTACAGCCTTGCTCATCAGTCATTGGTTCCCTACCTTGAGGACCTGCCACAGAGCATCCAATGCTCTCCTCCTCTGCTGAGACTGAGCAGGACAGTTCTTGAAAGCCAACTGGGAAATGGGCTTGAGCCCTGAAGGCTTCCCCATAATTTTTTTAACAATCCAAACTATGTCAGGAAAAACATTGTTTTGAGGGGATATTACATTTTCAAGGTGCCTTATTTTGTGTTTCCCTGAGTCCAGTCTCACCTCACTAAGAAGGTATTTCTGACGACATTCTCTGGAGAATAGAGGCTCTCTCCCTGGTTGACTTAAAGGGATGTAGGCAGAACACTCTTGCAGCACTCACACCTCAGAATGTGGAAATACAAGGTTGAGGTGAACCCAAACTATGTATTAAGTTCATCTTTGCTGTCTCTTCCCATGCTCCCCTTTATAGATTTACAAATGCACAAGCCAGCAACTTCATCTCAGTGTTGTCGAATTCCCACCCTCGGATACTTGACCAGGTTTGGCAGGGACAGAGGCAAGTGTATGGGAGAGCAGCGCTTCTCCTCTGGGAGGGGCTGCGCTCTTGTGCACATTCCTCAGGTTTCCTCCAGCTGCTCTGATGGAATGTATCGAGGGAACATTAAAACTGGGAGATGTTTCTATAATTTTGTTGCCAGACCAATTGATGGGTTAAAGGTCTCTTAACAGTTTTGAGCTCAATTAAGGAACTGTCACAGTAACAGTGTTGTTAGCTGAGTAAATACACACCCATTCAGTTAAAAGGCAAGTGGGGTGCCTACAAATGATTTAAACTGTAGGGGCTCTGTTTTAAGCATCTAACAAAAACTCTTATGAAAACATGGCCTATGTTCACTTTGGCTGCTGGGTTCTTGTTTGGAGTCATACATGTTTATTTCAAGGAGGCTGTAGAAATTATCTTATGCATTTCCTTCCCTGCATTCATGGAACTGAGTCCTCAGGGAAATGTCACTTAAGGGACATCACAGGTCATCAACTGAGCTAGGGGCAACAATTGGCACCTCACAGCTGCCATTTCATGTTTGTTTAAAAATAATCTTTTGAAGACACCAAATGAATAACCTGTCAATATTGAACAAGAACAGATGGGATATAAAATATCAATAAAAATTATTTTCTTGACATTTGTCAGTAACCATAAGCTCCATGTACCACACTGCAGTGTTAAAGCGATCCTGAGTCTCCCTGGTCACCTTCCCTTCACTTCCTCTTGAAGAAGGAGGCCCTCCCCAAAGCTCTCATCATGGAGCACCCTGGTCTTTCCCCTTGGCCACATTTCTCCTTTTGGGGTCCTTGATATCTGGTAGATGAGCTGTACCCTGTCCCTCTGGAATCATAAGTGCTTGCAAATCATCCCCCTCCACAGATATGTGTCCTGAATTCTGCTGTCACACTGCTGACCTGCAGGGCTCTGTGACCTTCTCCACACTTGTGCACCGGGGGACACTAGGTCGAGGGTGTTTGATGATGAGTGAAGGTAAGCAGGACAGAGATGTGCCAGTCACCTCAGGGTGCATGAGGACCCTGGGGAGTCCTGACTCCCTCAACACACAAAACAACCATGGCCAGAGAGAGCATCCCCAGTGCAGTCCACGCCCTGAGACAACAGGAAACAAAAGAGTCATCTGTCATCCTGTGGTCATGCTCACCAAAGGGTGATGCTTTGTGTTTTCAGAGGACCCCCCACTTGAAACCAGGGCACCCACAGAATTTAAAGAATGAAGAGTTCAGTCAGTGCCACTCTATATTTTGCTATGGTAATCTTATAAATCAGAGATTGATAGAAAAAAGGAAGGAGAGAGGAAAAAATGGGTAGGAATATTAGTTAAGGAAATCTAGAATGTAAGAAAATGGAAGATGGAAGTAGAACAAAAACAAAAGAACAGTGATGACTGCAAACCCAATGGACTCAGAAAGCAAAAATCTGACTTTCTTTTTTTTTTTTTTAAATTTTAGTTTATTCAGTACAGTTTCCATCCTTTATTCCCATTCCAGCCCACCCACCCATCCCTCCCTCCTCCCTCCCCTTTCCAACCCCCCTAGTTTTGTCCATGTGTCCTAAAAGTCTGACTTTCTAGGCTGTTGAAGAGAATTGCCTCATACTAGGAGAGAACAAAATGCCACAATGTGGAAGCTGCATTCTGACTACTATACAGACATCGTTGTGCTGTAGGGACAGTAACAGCAAGGGGCAGAGGCACACAGAGTCACAGACTTGGATTCAAGTTCTGACCTCTCTCAACTCATGAGAAAACCACTTTTCTTCCCTGGCAACCATGTCTTCACATTAACCAAGAGGACCACTTGCCCCAGTCACCTCATCCAGTCTCACTCTCGGAGAGTGAGCCTCAGGGGCAGATGGTCCCTATGTTTACCACAGGGTACACACCCTGCAATGACCCAACTGCCTGTAGCTGCCTCACCATAAACTCTGCTCCCACAGCCACTCTACAGGGTGGAGCAAATGGCCATTGGGTCTAGGTCTGTCTCCAGCACATTCCGGACCCCCGAAGCTTTGGGTGATGCTTTTCCTTATTTGTGAAAGGAGACAAGAGAGCGCCACCTCCTGGTGCTCTGAGAGTTGGAGTTAGTATGTGCAACACACTACATGCTCCATCAGCCCTGTCAGAGCTCTCGTCCTCTGATGTCTGTCCGCATTTCCCAGCCTGGCAGCCAGGACCTTCCGACTACACCAGCAGATATGCTTCCTCATGATGCACTCTTGAGATAAATTCCCTTTCATCAATAACTGTGCAACCCTGAAGAACGCAATCAATTTTGGTTCTCAGAGGAGCAAGTCATGTGACATATAATCATGTGTCCCCCAACTGAGGAGCACGAGGCAAATGTTCACTCTCAGGATATCACCAACAGGTTTGCAGACTCTTCACAGGCTTCAAAGTGCTTTCCCATGTGTTAGCAGCTTTGACCCCTAAATTAACTCACGAAACATGTAAGGAAGCATTATTCTCATTTGTGTGCAAGGAAACTGTGACCCCGAGAGGCCTCACCGAGGCCACCAGCAGATGGAGTTCTGACTCCCAATTAAGGACAGTCAGGACACTGGCACCTCCTTCCCTCCAGATGTCCTGCACATGCCTGCTCTGAGTGGAGTCCGCTGCTCCCCACATGAACAGCAGAGCCCCGTGTCCACCCCAACCTCTGGTGGAAAACATTGCTTACAGTGAGCAGCTCCACTCCTGTGGGAGTAGAGACTCAGAGTGGGGGAGAATGGTCGAGAATTGCCTCCGTTTGTGAGGCCTGGTGAGTGTGGCACCAACACCACTGGCTGCAGAGGCCCATCTGAGACTCAGCACAAACCCTCTCAGCTGTCGGACACACCTGGCTGTTTTTGTCGAGGTTTAGGCAGGTTTATGACACAAGTGTGAGGATACATCAGGACATCGCAGGGGTGAAGTGAGCCCTCCAGAAAAAGTTGCTTCATTTCTGACAAATGGAGCCCACCAAGTAGGGTTTGGGGAAGGTGTTTGCAGGAACCAAGGCCAAACAATAAACCCCAAATTGATGGGTGCTGTCAATCACCTGGAAGTCACAGGAGGGGACTGTGTTAGAACAGGTACTGTGAAGAGACATCAAGCACATGTGCGGACCATGCAAAATACGTTCACAGCACAGGGAGCACGAGCAGCACAGCAGTGTGGCCTGTGGGAAGGTTCTAGGGAAGGGGGGCTGCCTTGCCAAGTCTCATCAGGCTGAACCATCACAGAGGAATTGTGGGCTACCACGCACACTCAGAAGGGAAGTTTGGAGAAAAAAAATATACGTTCAAGATCTACACTTACTTCCCACATGAACATCAAGCAGGAGCCAGTTTTACAAACCTCTGATCACTAACCTTGGTCTAACAGATACTTTCCTGGAAGTTTCAGGGTTGATGCAATTTCTGATCAAATGGAATGACAATCAGGGACAGAAGTCCAGTTGATGAGGGTTGGCACATCCTAACAAATGCTACACAGCTGCCTTGAACCATTTTGGGAGAAGGGTGAAGCTCCAGGGCAGGAAAAGGGCAACTTGGAGCCCCCAGCTCATCCACTGGAAGCTGTCCTCCTCTGTGGAGTCACAGTCACTATCCTCTCATCATGTAGGATGGTCACTGAGAACACAGCTGTTCTGCAGAGACAGAGGGAAGGCACAGTGAGCAGATGCTGGAGATGCTTGCAGGAGGATCAGTCTGCAATAAGGAGCTTTACAGTCACTGGTTATAGGTTCAGGGGATCGCAGCGCCAAGGACTGATTTGGAAGAGCCACCATAGCGACAGAATCTCGTGCATCTTTCTTAGTAAGTGCAGTTCTGAGAGGTCGAGCCTGATGAAGCTGCAAGGCAGAATTGCTTGCATCCCTCCTGAGGCTGCCTGCAGGCTTGGTGACAACTTCCCTATCTCTCAGCACCAACAGGAGGAGTTTGGTGCAACTATCAGGACTGGTGAAATTTAGAAAACCACTCCATTCACATCCTGAGTTTGCACCTGGGAAGCAATAATCTCCAAATAAGTAGAAGTTTTGCATTTGTGAAGTAGCAGTTCTCTACTAGATATGTCAGCCTCCTGTGTAAGCATGGGATTGTGGCAACTGAACACCCAGTGCCCCTTTTCACAGAGGCTGTAGTTTAAGAACAATGCAATGGTGGAAATGCCTCATCCAAGTTATCTATCTCTCGCACTCCATTAGCTTGCAACACTGAAATAAGGTTCCAAAGCAGTTTATGGCTTTCTTCAAACTAGCAGAAAATGCTAGTAATCACTAGCATTAATCACTAATATTGCTATAATCACTAATATTGACCTCATTCCAAGCAAGGCAGGGGCGCAATAAGGAGGAGGGAAGTTATGAGAGCCAGTTGCCTGTGCAGATTTGTAGCTCATCTGTGTTATCTTTGGGTCTTTTGAAAGGACCTGCTCCAAGATGAATATTTGACTATTTGAATTGTTTTTATGTGAAAAATAAATTTCTCTTTTTTTTTTCATTTAAAACTTTAGTGAAAAATAAATTTCTCAAATGGATATTTTTATTTAACTTAGAGGGGAAGTTAATGAATATATATTTATGGGTTCAGGAAATTTCTATAAAATTGGATATTCAAAACTAGATGTAATCACAAAGGTCAGTGAATCCAGTTGCTTCATTTTACATAAAAGTAAACTGAGCCCCATCGGTTTAAGGAATTTATGCAATTTTACATAAAAGTATAATCCACAGTATAAACTGTGTGCTTAATTCACAGAGGGTGTACTCACCGTCCCCTGTAGACAAACTTCATGGGCTCTATGGCCAGTGCTGTGGCTACAATGTTGTCGGCGTTATGTCTGAGTCCACTGACCACCATAAGCCCATCTATCTTGCCCACCACAAAGACGAGCCCTCTGGGGCCAATGAAGCCCAGTAGACCTGTCCTCACGAAGGGGTACTCGCTGACTGGAGCCCCTGAGCTCATCACAGGGAATCCCTGGGGAAGCATGAGCTGTGAGTGCCCAGTGATGCCTGTCTTCCTCCCTCCTCCTTGAAGCCCACTGGGTCTGCTTCTCCCCAGCTGTGTTTCCTAACCTGAAACACAGGTTAGGAAGTTTCAGGCTGAGGAAGCCAGCCCAGGCAGCTACTGTCAGCAGACACCA
This sequence comes from Trachops cirrhosus, assembly GCA_028533065.1. Classification (NCBI taxonomy): domain Eukaryota; kingdom Metazoa; phylum Chordata; class Mammalia; order Chiroptera; family Phyllostomidae; genus Trachops; species Trachops cirrhosus. Next base: position 94,292,118 of record CM052538.1, on the reverse strand, counting down.
GAAACCTGGAAGGCACCCCTCTCCGACCCAGCACCTTACAATTTGGTCCCATTAGTCTATATGCAGAGCCCCTCACAGGTTTCTTTCCACGGCTTCCAAGCCTCTTAAGAGGAGATATGCAGAGGTCATGACAATGGTCTAATACACACTAATTAATTCTGCTTGTAAAACCAGAGCATAAACGTGATAAACAGAGAATCAAGGTGCATTTTAAATAACATCTTTTAGTTATGAAATGAGCCCTTTTCATTAAAATATTTTCCTTATTGGAACTATACTTAAAAATGATATGAATGAAGCAAATCACGTATTCAGACTCTATGCCTGTTTTCCTCAAACCTGGCAGGTGAATCACATAGGAAAGGAAATGGGGATTTTATTTAGATGTGTCTTGAAAATATGAATCTATAGTCAACAACACGGTCCTGAATATTAAGAAACTTATCCCCAAGCAACTCAGGCTTCCCTGTGCACAGCTTAATCAGAAGTGCGCTCCTCCTAGAGTCACGCATCACATGGCTAACAGCAGGGACTCCCTGAGAACGCTGAGGAGCAGCTGAGCTCCCAGAATGCTGAGCGTATTCTTCAACCTCTCACTCCCAAGGCCAGGTGTGTGTGGGCATGTATGTGCACACACAGCATACTGTAACCACCACACACACACCACATACACCTGCCCGTTCATACTGTGGAGACAGTTATTTAGTGTGCACACTTGTTCCTACCTGCCCAAGTGTAGCTTAGACTGACAGGCCAAAAAGGGGGCTCTTGGCTCCCCCACCAGCGAGGCCATGCCCGTATGCTTGTGTTTCTCCACCTACTATTAAGCACACTGTCCCTGGTGCTCTTCATGCACAGGCAAGGTGAGAACACCAATATATTGAAAAGGCCCATTTTAAAGAAACTGTTATTTGCCCTTCTTCAACTCTGGTTACAAAATGAAAACAATGTAAGCTCAATTTATTGAAAATTATAAAAATAGCAGGAGAGAGTGAGACCACTTTAATGAGTATAAGAAATTTTTTTTTTGAGAAATTCCTATTTTATCTTTCATGTTGGTGCTCCTGGCATGCCGCTCACCTCCCAGACCTACCTCAAAGGTGTTCTTGGTCATGTTGGAGAGGCCATAATAGGATGTGTCTGCAGCAATTGTGCACATGCAGAGCTGCCCGATTTCATCTGTTCTGCACAGCTGAGGGATCTTGCCTGGCTTCACGGAGCACATGAAGGCTGAATGTGGAACACGGAGTGTAGGAAATATAAGAGGGGGGCACAGGGAGATGGTTACGGAGAGGGACATATATGGAGACAGAGACAGAGACAGAGAGAGAAATGAATACAAATGGAAACATGGATGGAAAGAAACAGCACCAGGAACAAAGCTACAAGTGTGACAGGGAGGTGACGAGCCAGGCAGTCATTTTCCCTAAAGTGAGTTGTGACTTTCTGTGTTATAGCAAAATGTCAAATTTCACAATTGTGACATCAGTAGATCATTCCAGTTGCTTCAATTTTAATGTGTAAATTGTATGTAAGAGGAGAGTAGTCCTTTCTGCCATAGACATGAGGACGACAGAGTAAGCCTAAGGGTCACTGGCTACAGCCATACCATCAACAACACACATGCAGCTTCCAGGACGCAACTTCAAGTTCGTCCAATGAGAAGCACAAGACACTCGCCCTACAGTCTGTCAAGCTCCTCTGGGTAGAAGGCCCCCAGGTTCCAGTGGATATTGTAACCTTTGATCTCAGATTCTCTGCCAAGCTGGGCCCTTCGGAGAATATTGGTGGAGAGCTTCACAACTGACCATTTTCGGCATGTAATTCAATGACACTAAGCTTTCCTCACCTGTGGCATGCACAGCCCAAAGCTGTCATGACATGTATGCCCCGCACTGGCCACCTCAGACCATGGGTCTAGTTAGGGAGTTGGCAGTTCAGCAAGGTGGGATGTGTGTCAGTGATGGCTGAGCTGACCAGAAAGAGCCTGACCCTGTCAACCTGGGTTGCAGTTAAGGTGACAGAAATGGCCACATCTAAGAAACAGAGCCAGCAAAACACAGGAGACATGTAGCTTACTCAGGGGGGGAAAATTCAGAATAAAATTATACCAAAATATTCTTCACCCACCAGATAAAATTTTAAAAATCTGTAACACACTGGGTAGGAAGCAGTGAAAAGAGAGGGTCATCCCTCACTAGTGGTAGGATGTTAATCTTCACAGTTTTTCCAAAGGACACAATATCATCAGTTATGTGGGCATCTACCCTAGAAACAAATCCAATTTCTAGAACCTTTCCATTCGGTCATCCTCACACCTGTGCAGATGAAGCACAGACGAGTTATTCTCGGCATCACCATTCAGCAGGACAAGATGGACAATCACTGTGCACTCCACGCCTGGAAAGGAAAGAGCCCTTCACACACCACAAACGTGCTCTAAGATGCAAGACAAGTGTGAGCTGCCCTATATCATGTGACACTGAACTGAGGAAAACCCAAGGATGCTCTCTCATTATATGACATAGAAAAAACAAAACAAAAAAACAGAGCCTGGCTGGTATGGCTTAGTGGATTGAATGCCAGCCTGTGAACCAAAGGGTCGCCTGTTTGATTCCCAGTCAGGGCACACGCCTGGGTTGTGGGCCAGGTCCCCTGGAGGGGGTGTTTGAGAGGCAGCCACACACTGATGTATCTCTCCCTTTCTTTCTCCCTCCTTTCCCCTCTCTCTAAAAACAAAAAATAAAAATATTAAGAAAAAATAGAAAAACAAGTACGTATGTGTATGTCACTGTGTGTGCCCTGCAGCCCCAGAGTATTTCTGAAAAGAAGCATTATTGCCAGAAAGAAAGTTTTTCATTGTACAAACTGTATCTTTTGAGGCTAAGACCACGGGACTCTATTATTTATTTGAAAAAATAATTGTTAAAGAAAAGGATCCAGGAGGCCTGGCCAAGGCTGAAAGTGTGCAGTGGGCCTGAGACATACAGCATGTGCAGGGTTTGAGGATTGAAGCAAAACTTCTGTGACACCAGGGGTACAAGGTGACAGACTCTGTATGGATAGGTAAATGGACACTCCTGAGAGGGTCTGCATGGGCCTCGAGCCTACAGCACTCAGATATGTGCACCTCTGGCTGTGGCACGTGCTGGTGATGAGGAAGCCTTTACTGCCTTTACTGCCAGTGCTGTGCATGTGTGTATCTGCAGGGCTGTGTTGTGCGTGGATGTGACTGTCTCCCTGTGAGGTGAGACCACACTCCTGTGGGCTCATCAGAAGGAAAAGGTCCAGATTCCAAGTGGAACCTGCAGCTGAAAAGGGAGCCCGCTCCACTGTGGGGGCCTAAGGGTTCTCAAGCCTCCAGAGAGAGTGGACACATGAGGAGAAACAGGCACAGGTAAAGGTATGCAAATCAGAGAATGGACTCCCCTCTCCTTCCAGCACAGACAGTCTCCCTGTATTTCCTAGAGCTCTAAGAGGTTGCAAGAGACACCCAAGCACAGGGCCAGGGGTGAGGGGCACATGGGGTCCTGCGGGGTGAGCCCTTCAACCAGGGCTCCTCTCTGCTCATTTGTGGTAATGGTTTCTGTGACTTTTAAAAAAGGGCCTTACTGCTAAAACAAGCTTCACTGAATACTCAGACGCCCATTCCTCGGTTTTCATGGGTCTGCTTACAAGCCAAGCCAGCACCCAGCCCTGTGTGGTGGGTGCATCAGGATGACCAGCGAGAACCCGACCCTCAGAGGAGAAGCCACCAGGTGCTGCTGGAGGTACAGAGAAGCCCCACCAACCTCAGGGGAAGTGGACCCCAGGTTCCAGTGGACAAGGCAGCGTAGAAGCTTGTTCTCCTCAGCTTCTTGAAAATTTTGGGTTTCCTGTCATTAGGAGGGGCAGCTACCGCCAATCATGAAGCTTAACAAAGATGTGAGGAGACTGGAGTTAGGCATTATTCTGAGAGCTCCTGCCAGAGGGGCCAGTGATGCCGTTAGGGAAGCATTTGATATCTGATCTGTCCATCAGCCATGGCTGGGGTACTGACTGAACTCCTGCACAGTCTGTGGCCCCGGGCCAACACTCACCTCCAAGCATCACCAGGCCGACGTCCTGCACAGTGAGCACAGACAGCTTTTCTTCCAAGTCCACCTGGATGACTCTGTAAGTCAGCCCGTGCATGGAGAGGGTGCCCCAGCCCTGGGGGCTGGTTGCTGTCATCTGTGGGCCTGTAAAAGCAGTTTTGTCTAAATATGTAGAAGCACAGACAAACACATGAGCACACGTGCCCACAGGCCAAGTCAGCCACCTCTGGGTCCCACAGGACTCCTAAAGGCTGCCACACGTCTGGGGTTCTCAGCTTGTCCAGGGCCCTGGTTTTGATATGTTAGTGTCCACTAATTATTCCTGTGGGTTTCCAGAATATTTTAAAAACACCTCAGAGAAGTGAAGACATTGCAGCGTTCTTTTAACACACTTCCCCTCCCACTACACACACACACACACACACACACACACACACATACACACACACACACACACCATAGACTAACTGATTCAGTTCTCTCTCTCCATTCCCTATCTCTGCAAGATTGTATTTTCCAGTTTGGGAAGTGGTTAAAAAGGGAGAGTAATGATTCTAAGAACATGATGATAGCATGGAATATAAATGATGGAGACCATGCTTATCCAGACTCAAGTTCAGATGTGCATGGTGTAGGCTCAAGAGCAACTGTATATGTGAGAGTCTAAAATGAAGCTGATGCTATGCCGTTCTGGACAGCAAGTTCTTAGGGGTGCTGTTTGGATGAGAGACATGCTGTAGCATGCTTTTATGAATTGGGGTAAAATACAGTTTCACTGTATTGACGATCCATCTTCTCCATGGCCTGTGGGCTCCATTGTTCACCCCCACCTCCCCTGGACTCATCTCCAATCTCACTGTCCTCCAGTGCCCAGCCTGCCCCTGTCTGGGGGCTTTTGCACTTGTCTTGGCCTCTACCTGGAAGTTCTTTTCACAGATGTCCACCTGACTTTCCCCCTCACTGTCTTCTGGGGCGGCTCAAATATGCACCTGCTGCCAGCTCCCATCTCCACAGAGGGGGCCGTCTAACTGCCTGTGCTGGGCCTCCTAACAGCCCGTCTGAACTTCCTGGTCACGGCTGTGCCCTCACCTCTGTGGCAGTGTCTGCAGTCAGTGTCTGACTGAATCAGGAAGCAAATGAGTGTTTCCAAGATCATGGGCTTTATCCCTACAAACTAAACATTCTTCCACGGGAACTAAGTGAGAGCAAAATCTAGAAAAACACCACATTATTTTTGGAATTTTCCATCTACAAACATTCAATGCAGTTTTAGGATCTAAAGGCTGGACTATAAAAATAGAAGTTTGCTATTTGGCTTCCAAATGTCATGAACCTAAAAGCATAAATGGGGAAAACATGAAAGTTAAAATTTGTGAAAGGAGGTCTCATTTTGAATCAAGTAACTAGTGTATTTTTAAAAGAAGTGTATGCTGTGTATTAATTATATCTCAATAAAGAAAGAAGCATAAAAAACCCTAGAAATAGACTTATTCTGTAGCAATCAAAAAGGGCAGAGCCAATCTAACAAAAAAAAGTCTGCCCAAATAGTAAGAGTCATGGAAACTATGTGCAAAGATGAGATCAGAATGCTGGAAATCCATATTGTCCCTCTGGATTTTTCTTTTCCAAAGATTCCAACACATCAGAACCTTGAAACGAAAGAGAGGAGCTCCCAGTTACCAGGACTTCCTCACCTGCGACTGTACCTGGCAAAGATCCAGGTCAGAGTCAGAATTCATAAGCCTCAGTACCTGTTGTGTCCCCAAAAAGATATGTCCATGTTCCAACCCCTGAAACTTTGAATGTGACCTTACTGAGAAATAGGGGCTTTGGAGCTATAATTGGTTCAGACAAGGCCATCCTGGAATAGGGTGGTGGGCCCTTAATCCAATGGTTGGTGTTCTACAAGGAGAGAAAAGAAGAAACACAGACACAGGGGAAGGCCCTGTGATGACAGAGACCGAGACTGGGTGACACTACAAGCCATGGGGCAGCAAGGACGGCCAGCACTACCAGAAGCTGGAGACAGGCCTGGAACACATTCTGCCTCAGAGCCCCTGGAAGGAGCCAACCCACTGACACCCCAAGTCCAGCCTTTTAGACCCTAGAGCTGTGAGAGAATGGATCCCTGTTGTTTGAAGGCACAGTCCTGGGAAACTCGGGTGCTGCATTACAAAGCCATGCGAAAGCAAAATGCTGGCTGTATGTGCTATGGCACAGCCTGAGGATGGAAGGTTCGAGAACCTCTATGTGTGGTAACCAAGCAGCCAGAGGGGGAAAGGTTTTTTTTTAAGATCCAACAATGTGCAGTCTGTTGTCTTGGTTACGAGACCTGTTTTCCTATGTTTAATAGTGAATGAGAAGCAAGATTCCAAAATGTAATAATTAAACACCTTAAATTATGAGCTGTGTTTGTTAAAGGAAACTTTCAATCATGTTTATAAAATGACAATTACAAAAGATTGAGTATCTTCACTTGAAATGTCAACCAGTGACACTGATCTTACATTGCTTCAAACCCTGCCTCTGTGAATTTATATTGAACAGGGTCCCAGCAGGTCAGATATAGCTCAGACCCTGGCTCATATCCTGGCAGATTTGCAAAAAGGCAGAACAGAATCATGTGAATTCCTAGACTTAGCACTCAGCATCATCACCCCACCTTGCCACAGGAAACACAGTCCCAGTGATGTCCTCGGGTCTTTTCTGCAAGACCTGCCATCTCACAGCATCTCTTGCCTCATGATAAAGTTTTGCTCAGTTGATGCTTGTGTGTCCCCAGTTGTCCTGAGGCCTTACCCAGAGTTACTCACTTCATGCACAAACCTACACGGGCATCACTCTTCCTCCATGTCACCGATTAGAAAACTAAGGCACAGAAAATTAGCCCAGATGCAAGTGTGAGTGGTGAGCTTTGTGGCATTGAATTGGTAATGATAACCTTCAGTTCACCATAGCAACCATCTGGTAATTTGTGGACTGGCTATATCTCAAAGTAGGCAATGTTTTTTCTTGTTCTAAAATTGGGAAATGGCTGAAATTACTGGGAAACATTTTCATCTGAGAGGAGTTATTAATTGATGACTTGGTGGGAATATAAAGATTTGTTAACTTGATGGAACTCTATGAAAAATGGTGCCTCTGTGTGTGTGTGCACATGCACATTTTCCTGGGAAGTGTGTCCATGTTTTTTGTCAGATTCTCAAAGGTTCTATAATACCTCAAAAGAATAGTAACAATTGCTCACTTTCTATTCCACTCATAAGTTACTCACCCTTGATGTCCTGTTACACCTTTTAAACTTCAAATCTGTAACAGACAGGAGGAAATGAATTTCATATAGTGCTTTTATAATTAATATACTTCCATAAATTTAAAGCTCTTTTGTGACTATTATTAGATTGGGCCATATGAAATGTTGACAAAATCACTTGAATGTGAACTGCTTGATAAGAGAGCCCATTTACTGGGAAGGAAGAAGCTGACACTAACCGTGGGTTTCTGAAGTTTGTTTGGGCCAGGGTGATAGACTTCTTACCATTTTTTTGACCTGAGAAGATGGTCATTTCATATGTTTGAACTGAATAATATCACAAGTAAATTTAACTCAATGATTCACTGATATGTCCCCTACAGCAAGGGACATAAAGGAAGGAACAAACAAATGGGACTACATCAAATTAAAAGCTCTGCATAGCTAAAGAAAACATCAAAATAAAATAAAAAGGGGACCAACTGTATGGGAAAATAACTCATATCAGCAAAATAAAAAGAGAACCAACCATGTGGGAAAATATATTTGCCAGTGAAACCTCAGACAAGGGTTTGATCTCCAAAATATATAAAGAACTCACATGACTCCACTCCAGGAAAACAAACAACCCAGTTAAAAAATGGGCAAAGGACCTGAACAGACTCTTCTCCAAGGAGGACATACAGAGGGTCCAGAGACATATGAAAGGATGCTCATCATCACTAGCCATCAGAGAGATGCAAATTAAAACCACAATGATATACCACTTCACACCGGTCAGAATGGCCATCATAGACAAAGCAACAAACAACAAGTGCTGGCAAAGTTGTGGAGAAAATGGAACCCTAGTACACTGTTGGTGGGATTGCAGACTAATGCAGCCACTATGGAAAACAGCATGGAATTTCCTCAGAAAACTAAAAATGGATCTGCCTTTTGACCTGGCAATTCCACTGCTGGGATTATATCCTAAGAATCCTTAAACACCAATTCAAAAGAACCTATGCACCCCTATGTTCATAGCAACATTATTTACAATAGCCAAGAGCTGGAAACAGCCTAAGTGCCCATCTGTAAATGTTTGGTTCAAAAGACTGTGGTACATTTACACAATGGAATACTAGACAGCAGAAAGAAAGAAGGAACTCCTACCCTTTGCGATAGTGTGGATGGAACTAGAGAGCATTATGCTAAGTGAAATAAGCCAGGTGGTGAAAGACAAGTACCATATGATGTTACCTAGAAGTGGAATCTAATCAATAAAAGAAACAAGCAAGCAAAATATAAGCAGAGACATTGAAATAAAGAACCAACTGATAGTAACCAGAAAAGAGTGGGGAGGGAGGTAATGGGGGAAAGAAAGGGAAGCATCATCAAGGACCATGTATAAAGGACCCATGGGTAAAGCCAAAGCGGGGGGCGGGGGGGGCGGTAGGATTGAGTGTGGGATGTGGGGGTTGGTGGGGTGGGGGAGAGTGGTGAGGTAAAAATGCAGAATAATTGTAGTTGAACAATAAAAAAATAAATTAATTTAAAAAATGAAAAAATTTAAAAAAATTTAAAACAGGCAGTACCTGAGTAGTTAGTTAGGGGTCATGACCTCTTTTCCCTTAGATTGCCATATTTAAAAATGATGACAGCCAACACAAGAATGGACATCTGGTATAAATGAATCAAAATAATCCCTATGGTTTGTTTTTTTGTCAGATTGGCAAAAGACATATTTTATGGTGTGCTGCAGAATTTTAGTAATTAGTTTATGTGTGCAATGAGATGAAAAAGGTTAAAATTACTGATCTGGACCTTTTGCTATGTAGTCTTATTGTATAGGACTCGCTTGTAAGTACTGCTGACTGAAGACTGCCCACATTACTTTTTGTTCAGAGGAGAAAAGGGAAACCTATCACAATGGAGACACGCATGGCAGTTACTTACTGTCACACTGCCTCCCATTTGCTGTTAGTTAATGTGCTTCATAAAGAAGAAATAGCATCATGTAACAGCAGTACCTTCTAAAATTGATCAGTATGGATAGGTAGTTTCAAAAGTAATTGTAACATGCTCTACAATGCTGTGAATGTTAACCATTTTGGGCTTGGGTGGAGGGAGGCAGGTTCAAAGATGTAGCTCCTTCATAGAAAAGTTTCCATTTTCCTGAAACTAAAGATTTCAGATGACTACAAATATCGAGTGGGTAGATAATAAAAATTAAGACCTCTTGCATTCTCTGAATCATGAAAATTTTAATTTAGAAAATAACTACATATTGTTTTCAGCTCTTGCTAAAACAATGATGACATTCTTTCAGGATCAATCACAATCCTACCCTGCCTGTGTAGTTCCGTTGCAGGGTAGTCCCATAAACTGAAAGGTCGAGGGTTTGATTCTCCATCCGGGCATATGCCCAGGTTGTAGGTTTGGTCCCTAGTCAGGGCTCATAATAGAGGCAACTGATGGATGTTTCTCTCTCACATCAATGTTTCCCTCCTTCTCTCTCTCCCTACCGCTCTCTCTAAAATCAATAAGCATGTCCTTGGGTGAGGATAAAAATAAAATAAAATCCATCACCACCCTGAAATACTCATATTCTTTCTTTTTTTCTTCCCCACCTCCTCAGACTCCTATCTAAAGGAATTGTGTCTTCCTAATTCAAATTTAGTAAAACACTGGTTTTCCCACAGAAGTCAATATTACACTTCCTAGGAAGGAGTATTCTTGCCATTTGCAAAGACAGTGGTATTTTTCAGCACAGAGCCTGTGGCAATCTGAAGTCCTGGCAGTGATGAGAGCCTTTGGGGAAAATAAAGCTGAGGTCAAAGATAATTGACACAAGGGCAGTGGTGAGGGAGGAATGAGAGACCACTGAGTTCTTGTAGGAGAAGTGCGGAAGTCCTGAGAGACCAGAGCTAGGAAGGCAGCTGTCTCTAATAAGAGACCTTAGGGATTTGCTGTGGGCTCTGAATCCTCAGTTGTAGGAGGAATAGGAAATGGGGTCTATAGCAATACACTTCTTCATGTTAATTTCTCCCTTTTGGTGACTTGCTGACCTACTCTAGCACTTCTACGCCTAAGAGTGTGGCTTTTTAAAACTTTGGAAGTAGACCCTTGGTCTTAGGAACAAAAAACTTGGTGCAAGTTCAAATAAAACTAGGAAATCTAATTGCCTCCTCAATAATAATTTCACTCCTTATACTAACCAAACCAGTCATAATAACTGTCTCTAACATTCAGAAATACATTGTATACCCAAACTGTGTAAAAACTAGAATCTTATACACCTTTATCACCAGCCCAGTCCCCACTGTAAATGTTTACCTACTCCAGCCAAGAAATAGTCATTTCTAACTGACACTGAATAACAATTTGACCTATGAAATGATCACTCAGCTTCAAACTGGACCAGTTCTCAGAGGTATTTACTCGGACACCAGTAGCACTGCACCACTTGTCACATGATCTATTATGGAATTCTCAATGTGACATATGCAGTCAGATCCAAATATCAATGTATTCTTCAAGTGCCTTGTAGTATTTCTTATCCCACTACTAATCCTAGTTCCCACCCACAATCTTTTTCAATTTATTGGCTGAGAAAGACTAGGAATTATGTCACTCCTGGTAATTGGCTGATGACATGCTAATACTGCCTCCCTGCGAACAATCTTACATAACTGTATCCGAGATACCAGATTTATGACATCAATCGTGTGATGCTTATATAACCCTAACACATGAGAAGCAAAACAGGTCTTCTTACTAAACTTTGACAACACCAACTTCCCCCTAACCAGATTCCTCCTAGGAATCAGCCCAATTCAGATTACCCACGACTATCCTCTGCCATGGAAGACCTTCCACCTGTCTCAGCACCACTCCACTCAAGCAGGCATTTCTCTACTAACCTGACTTTACCCACTAACAGAAAACAATCTAATTCAAACAATAATATTATGCCCAGGAGCATCACCACACTGTTTATAGCAATCGGTGTCCTCACCTAAAACAGCATTAAAAAAACTATAGCTTTCTCCACCTCAAGCCCACTAGGCCTAATAATAATAACCATCAGCCTTAATAAACTCTACCTATGCCTTTCTCCATATGTGTACACACACATTTTTTAAAAGCCATACTATTCTTATGTTCTGGGTCTGTTGTTCACAGCCTAAACGGTGAACAAGATATCTGAAAGATAGACGGACTGTTCAAAACACTGCCCTTCACTCTCACCACACTCATTATTGGAAGCCTGGCACTAACAGGAATACTTTTCCTAACATGATTTTATGCCAAAGACCTAATTATTGAAACTGCTGACTCATTGTACAGTAACACCTGACCCCTACTAATCACTTTTATCATCACAACATCCCTGACAGGAAAATTATATTAAAATTTTTTTTTACATTAGGCAGTGTACATTTTTTTACATTGGCAGCAAACTGCTGGTACCATTCCTTTCCCAGTGTTGAGTTTTCCTGATGGAGGCTACTGTCTTTCCCTGAAAAGCAAAATTTTATTCTTACTGTAATCTGATAAGTTACAGAGGACAGATATTAGTACTTCCATTTCCATGTTACACTCACAGCAGGTAATGATCTTGTTCAAGTTTTACACCCCAGTTTAGATGTGGAGCTGGGCACAGAACCCAGTTTTCTTGATTTCTTTCCCTTGTCCATGATGTACCTCTGATGCCACAAGACTGGGTTATTTGACCTAGAGCCAAAGGACACCAAATTAATTTTATAATTGTAAAATTACAATTTTATAATTTACAATTTTAAAATTATAAAATTGTAAAATATCACTGTAGCCCTGGCTGCTGTGGCTTGGTTGGTTGGAGCATCATTCCATAGCCCAAAGGTTATGGGTTGATTCCCAGTCAGGGCACATACCTAGGTTGCTTGCAGATTGTTGAAGTTCCCTTATAGTTACAAAGTAAACCACATTTGTTCAGCTAAGATGTACATAAGAATATGGGCAGCAGTTTGAGAGAGTAAAATATATAAAGAAATTATTTTGTGAGTGGCTGGTTTAAATTGAATGTGGGGAACTACATTTCTAAATTATTTCTTAAAAATTATTTTTGTGGTGGTGATATGGCCAAGAGGGCAGATGGGGACAGAGCTCCTCAGTGGGGCAGGGCCTGGTCCAGAGCCTGGAGAAGAGTTAGAGATCCTGCAGCAGAGCCAGTAGCCAGGTCAGGGGACCCATAGAGTGCATCGAGGTGGCAGGAGGGTGGAAGTGGAAGGCTGGTCCTCACCCATCCTGACCCTGGCACACAGGGCTGGGGGCCAACCTCTCTGCAGGCTGCAGGAACATGCAGGAGAAATGAAGACAACAGTGTCTTTCACAGAAGTCATGAACAAAAATAATCAACATCGTGGAAAATAAGAAATACTTCACCAAGCAAGACCCACAAATTCCAAGTGCAATGAGCAGCCATGCCAAACTAGATGGATGATGACAGAATGGGCCCTGAGTTTGTAAACCTGTGGAAAAAGGGTGCAGAGCAGACAAGTTGCATGCATGCAACAACTGAGCAATGGAACCAAGATCAGGGTCCCAAGAAGGACTGCGCTGGGCCTTAACCTGCCTCTGGTTAGTGTTGCAAGGGCCAGGACTACACGATCATGTGGGAGGTGGGCAAGTGATTGGACAAGTGTGACAAAGGTGTCCATCACTGGACCTTGAGGTATATTAACCCTAGAAAGAAATGTGTCCTCTCCACGAGACCCAGGGCACTGAGGACTGTGAGGGTTACTCAAAAAGCTACCTGTGGTCAATGGGTGACTGGACTAAGCCCTAATGTGCCAATACTTACAGACACACTGTGGTCAAAGCCCCTCTCATGAGCTCACTGCCTCCTCCCCTTCACCCTGTTACCATGGACACTTGGCTAGAGAGATGTTAACATTCCACACTGTGAGCTGTTGAAGAGGAAAGAGTGAAGGGATTCAGGAGCATTGTACTGTGCTGAGCTGGTATGGGAGTCCACTGTAGAGGCTGGTGAAGATCAGGTACCACAGTACCCACCACTGGGACCACAGTGAGGCTGCACTCTGTAGCACTCACCACCGTGACCATGGAGCCCCCTAGACCCAGAGCATTCACCACTGGGACCATGCAATGACAGAGGTCCGGAGTGCCCACCACCAGAGGTACAGTGCCGCTGAGGTCCGAAGCAGGCGCAAGGACAGCAATGGTACCACTGAAGTCCAGAGCACACGCTATGATGAACACGGTGCCTCAGAGAACTGGAGCACACATGACCTGGACCACAGTGCCGCTGAGGTCCGGAGCATGCAACAAAACGACCGAAGTGCCTCTGATGTCCGGAACGCCCATAACCGGGACCACGGTAACCCTGAGGTCTAGAGTGCAAACCAGAACGTTGATGCCACTGGTGGCAGAAGGAACGACTGGGATGTTCATGCCACTTGACACCGACCCAGCCAGTACCCTGGTGAGCTGGGACCCACGAGGATTCTGGATGAAGCCTGCTCATGCCAGGCTCAGACCCCAGGAATCAGGAATACTTCCTGAAAGGGGGGACTGTAGTAGCCCTGCCAAATCGCATTTTCCTTTAATAAATCCTGCTTTAAAGGAAGAAAAGCCAACAATGGCAGTGATGGGGCTTATAAAAAAGACAATGGAAGTGATGAAGCTGGACTACCAAATGAGAGAGACTGAAATCTAACAAGAATTAGTAATGGAGGAAACCCACCTGCTACTCAATGAAAAGTTATTGTTTCAGGCAAACACTAAAGTCATGATAGCAAGCTTGAACAACGAAGATAAGAAGTATTGAAGGGAAATCGAAATTCCATGCAACAAATATGCACAAGAAAGCAGTGAGATGTTACCAACAAGACAAGAATCAGCCTCCATATAAGTGAAACAAACTTCTGAGCTTCAAACAATACATCTCTTAGAGAAAGAAAAGCTGGTCTCCAACTTCCAGCAGCAGTCGCAGGCAGTGCAGGATCTTTCACTGGGAAGGGAGAAAGAGTACAGAAAGCTGCAGACAATACAGGAGGAGCTAAAGAAAACCCAAGCTGAGACAGCTGCAAAGGCCTGGGCCCAGAACCTCCAGGAAAAAGCATTACTGGAGAGGCAACTGAATAAGCCTGCCATGAGCATGCTGGGGGAGAGAGAAGGAAAGGAGCTGAAAAGGAAAAGCCAGGCCTTGGAGGTGGCAGCAGAGAGGCATGCTTCTCAACTGTGCTGCCCCAAACAGAGAGCCTGGACTCACACAGAGAGTGTGCATCCCCGTCCTAGCAGCACGGGAAGGAAAAGACTCTCCACCCCTGGCTAAAAATTATGAAGCAGCAGCTGCAGCAGGAAAAGTGGCGGTCTGCAAAGAGCTAATATGAGGACAGGCAAGAACAGGAGTCCAGGAAGAGCTCACTGGCTGATGAGCCAGAATGCCCACTTAAAAGACTAGAATCTAGCAGCAGCTCAGAACCTTAGGTACCAGAAGACCTACACAGCAGACGGGGATTCTGGAGGAGCTCACAGCCTGAGGTGCCAGAAGACCTGCACAATAGGTGGGGATCCTGGAGGCACTCACGGCAGGGTGTTCCAGGTCTTGGAGAAGTTTCTGCTAGATATATTTCTGACAAGCTTCCCTTAATTATGTTTTTCTTTAATTAGCTCCTGTCAATAAACTAGATATTTCTCAGATCTCCAGATCACATACCACCACGAGCCAAGCACTCATACATGAAATCAGTTGGAGAGTTCTCCCTGGAGGAGTGGGACCGTGAGTTTTTCCACAGGTATGTTGGTAGGAATTCCTCTGCACACCTGCTAGAGGCATCGACTGCTTAAATACCTCTGGCATGTGGAAAGGAAATGGGTCTGTGAAGGGGACAAACACTAAGGATGAGCAAGCATCACCTGAGTTTTTGGGCTGTGAACTGTATTCCAGGTAAGGAGTGGCCAAGGAAGGCCATGTGGGTAGGATTGGGTAGGGATCACCCATGGTTTGAAGGTCACAGTTTGCAGCATTGATTTGCAGAAGATAGGATCCCAAAACCTCCTTGTGAGATGGAGTTGTAGGTTCAAGTTTTGTTTTTATGTTGATAGGTTGCCTGCATTCTTTCAGTAGTAGTTCTAGGCCTACTAGGCCTAGTATGTTTGGGCCAATAAGTGCAATTCTGGGCTGACTCCTGGAGGGACCCTATTGGGTAGGATTTTGGCAGACTGGAGGATGTAATGCCATTATTCAAAGCTCAAGGTGGTATTGATTTGCTATTGCAATATTTGTGTGGCCTATGTATGTTTTAGATTTTGGAAAACAGTGGCCTGTGCTTGGTTCCCTAGATTCCTGTAGCAGTAAGCAATTGGGACAGTATTGCCAACAGTTATAGAAATGGTAGGAAATCTGTTATGGCAAGGCAGTTATGTCATTGCATAATAGGATTTCAGCAGAGATAGAGATCTGCTTGATGGTGCAGAGAAGGGAAGGGGCCTTGAAACCTCTTCCTGATAGTAAGACACAGGAAGGAAAGGAGAATGAGTAATTAGCAGTGCCCCAAACCCAGGGGACTCAGGGTTGGTGGCAGGAGAGCCTCACCCATCACCAGCCCCTCTGCTGGCTACCCCTGGAGGGGGTGCCCACTGAGACAATGGCCCCAGCCCTGTATGATGAGGGATTGGTCTCCTCCTTGAAGACCCACCAGGGCCATGGATCCACCCAATTTGGCCATGGATCCTCCATATTCAGAGCAAGACAGTTTCCTTGGCGTTAGTACCCTATAGGAGGAAAAGCTCAGAAAGGCCAGCCCGCTGGCTGCTATTGGGCCCATACTCTGTTCTCCACTTCAGACTTATTGAATTCGAAGAATTCCAACCCCTCTTAGAAGGAGGATCCTCAGAGAATGGCAGATCTTATTGCCTCCATTTTTGCCACTCATCATCCAAACTGGGCAGATGTAGAGGCTCTCCTTAACATCTTGTTAACTGCAGATGAGAGATGGCTGGTTATAAATAAAGCAAGCAGAGAGTCCCAGTGTTTCCACCAAGAGAATCCCAGCTGGGGCAATTCCCTTGACAGAGCCTGATTGGAATCCAAATGGTGGGGGCCTAGCATTCCTAGAACATTACAGAAAGTGCATACTGGAAGAGCTTAAGAAAGTGGATGCCCAAGCAAAAGAGCCTGAATATGATACAAGCCCTTCAAAAAAAACCAAATGAAGACACTACTGAGTGTTTATAGACGACCTACTAGGTCCACCAGGAAGAACACTTGGTGCTGTCCCACAGGCACCAGAAAACATGCAGATGACGAACATGACCGTTATTGGACAAAGTGGCCTGGATTTTAGAAGGAAACTCTAGAAGTTAGATGGGGCATTGGGAATGAATCTCTCTCAGCTGGTAGACATACCTTTGAAGTCTACAACACCCAGGAAGCAAGGAAGATAAATCAGGCCACGGTGTTCTTAGAAATAAGGTGGCAAGGCCAGAAGAGGAGAGATTCTAAAGGGAAAAGGGGAGGCCCACTAGGCACCCATCAATGTACCTACTTCGAGGAGGAGCGACACTGGAGAAGGGAGTGCCCGAAACTCAAAAGAGAAAGTATAGCTAAAAAAATGTCACTGAGAAATGCTAAAAAGGCGAGGGGAGTCTGATGAAAAATGAGGAGACCCAGGGGCTCCCTTGGACATTTCCTGACTTGCTACTATTTCCCTACAGGAGTCCCAGGTACAGTTAATGGTGGGGAACAAGCCAGTTGATTTTCCTTTAGATATGGGAGCTACATATTTGTTGTTGAATGTGAAATTAACTAAGAAAAGTTTGGATGCAGTAACAGTTACTGGAGTGACTGGACTACAAAAACAGGCATTCTTTCAACCCCTGGAATGCCCTCTGAGGATCAGAGGGTTGCACATAGTTTTCTCTACATGCCAGATCATCCCATTCCACTTCTGAGCCTAGACTTACTTTGCAAATAAATGCACGAATAACTTTTTCTCTTGAAAAGCAACAATTATATGTAGAGAAGTCCCACTGAAACATGCTCTCCCACTGACTTGCCTGGAAGGTTCAGGAGGTGAACTCTTCCCACCTGGGTTCTATGAATAGGGTGGTCAAACCATTGGGCTGATGGCACCACAAGTAAAGTGGTAACGTCCAACCCATAAAAGTTAGCTTAAAAGAGGGGATGTGAATTCCACAGAAGATACAGTACCCCCTCAAAAAGGAGGCTTAGAGGGGATTTGGCCAGTATTGCAGAAATATTTAAAATTGGGGCTAATCTGGACATGCCAGTCTCCCTATAACACTCCCATTTTGCCAGTCAAAAAGCCCCACTCTGATGAATATTGATTTGTACAGGATCTTAGAGCCATTAATGACATTGTTCAGGACATTCATCGTGTGGTGCCCAACCCATGTACTCTGTTGATCATGGTACCTGCAGATAGCATGTGGATTTCAGTCCTAGACTTGAAGGATGCCCTTTTTCTGCATCCCAATAGATGAACAGGCTCAGCTACTGTTTGCCTCTGAACGGCAGGACCCACAGACAAAAGCCATGCTCCAACACTGCTGGACTGTGGTGCCACAAGGATTGAAGAACTCCCTGAATATTTTGGGGGAAGTATTAGCCAAGGACTTAAGGGGTATTCAATTGAGATGAGCAGTTCTTCTGCAATATGTAATGACATATTGATAACTAGCAGTACCTACGAGGACTGTTTACTCACCACCATCATAGTCCTAAATCATTTGGCAAAAGTGGGTATCTCCTCACAAGGCCCAGATCTGCAAACAGGAGGTGGCATACCTAGGATTTCAACTGAAACAGCACTAGGAGCTTGATGGAGAATAGAAAACAAGCCATTGCTACACTAAAAATCCCATAAAATCGAAGGCATCTTTGTGGGTTCTTAGGGATTACAGGATCTGCCAAATTTGAATTCCAAACATTGGATTCATAGCAAAACCACTGTACAATTCCTTGAAAGGACTAGACTCTGAACCTTTCAAATGGATAAGGGATTGTCAGGTAGTATTTGATATCTTGAAGGAAAAGCTAGTTTTGGCTCCCATGCTAGGATTGCCCAATTCACAAAGCCTTTCGAATTGTACGTTCATGAAAGGCAGGGGATTGGACTGGGTTTACTAACCCAGAATCTGGAAAACATTCCCAAACCCATAGCCTATCACCCAAAGAAGTCGGATCACATGACAAAGGGATGGCCACTATGTCTTTGGGCAGTGGCAGCTACTTGTGACATCTTACAGGAAGCTGAGAAGTTCACTTTGAGACAAACTACTATGGCATTGGCACCATACCAGGTCTTAACTCTACTGGAATAGAAAGGAGGTATTGGCTGATGGCAGGGAACCTGTGGAAATACCAGGCCATTCTGTTGGACTATCCAAATGTAACCTTGCAGACTTCTACAACTTTGAATCTGGCCACTTTGTTCCCAGACGTGAAGGAAAACTCAGCCCTCCAGCATGACTGCTTGGAAATTATTGACCAAGTGAATTCTAGTGGCTGGATCTGCTGGACCAACTGTTGGTGGCACCTGATTGGCAGCTGTACATGGACAGGAGCAGTTTTATGGACAACAGCCAATGATGAGTCAGGTATGCAGTATTATCATAGACAAGGTAACAGAAGCCCAAACCCTTGTGCTGTGAACCTCAGCACAGAAGGCTGAACTGATAGCCATCAGGAGAGCCTTAGTGCTGTCCCAGGGAAAGGAGGTTATCATCTACAAAGACTGTAAATATGCCTTCATGGTAGTTCATGCCCATAAAGCAATATGGAAGGAGAGAAGACTCTTAACCTTGGGAAACAAAGATGTTAAACATGCAGAGGAGATTTTACAGTTGCTAGAGGCAGTGGAGCTACTCAGCCAGGTTGCCATAATACACTACTCAGGACACCAAAGGGACAGTTACCAAACAAGTCAGGGAAACCAAACTGCTGATAAAGCAGGTGTGGTGTCCGCCCTGCCTGGTTTCAGGAGCTGTAACCCCCCATGGCTAAGGCTGAGTGAGAAACCTCCCAGAACCAGGAGGCCTAAGGAAACAAAACTTATTTCCCTGAACATGGGCACTGCCTGCTCTGCTATTCCCTTCAGCTTGGTCGGATAGTCAATGACGAGCAACCATTCTCTGGAAAATATAGACCTAAGACAGACACGATCCAATGGGAATAAGCCATCAGGGAAGAGACTCAGGGGGCTGTGGAAGTGAGGGAGTGATCGACATCACCCCTGCCCCCTCGGCTTTGCAAATAGCCTGA
>CM052538.1:94247628-94272018 GCA_028533065.1 Trachops cirrhosus | reverse complement strand
ATGTGAGAAATCCAAGTCTCCTGGCTGCCTTTGTCTCCTCCGCCCGACTCAGGGCCTACAGAAATAGCAGGGGTGGTGAGGCTCAGACTAGAGTCGGTGGACACCTGGGATAAATTAGACCTGGGGCATAAGATATGTAAAATCCTGTGAGACCTGCTTGCTAGGATGCTCTTGGATGTATAGGCTCTGGCAGGAAACTAGACTAATCCTGTACCTGTTAGGTGATACCAGCCCCCAAACCCAGCGTGAGACTTTTGAACCCTATGTAAATTATCTACCTGCGTTGATGTTTTCTGCTAGATGATGAATCCACATTCTGTATCTGTTCACTTACCCAATACTACCTAATAAAAAGCCTATTGAGGTGGCAGCTTGGGGCGCTCTCCTTTGAGAGAGTGGCCAGGTCACTTGGAGGCACCCTCCCCTTGAAAGGGTAGCCATGCTGTCCCTATTCCTCCACAGGACTCGGTAGTCCATGTGTATGTTTTTCTCGTGACTTGTGAGCATCTGCAATGTTTGTGGTCACTGCGGGCCAGTGGACTGCAACAAGCAGGCAGTCAAGCAGCCGGAGAGCTGCCACACTTAGGGATTTTGACTCTCTGCTTGGACTTGCAAAGTTTAAACCTCATTACACAAAAGGAGATGAGGAATGGGACTGTGAATGGGGATTCACTAACATTGATCCCAATTCCATATGGAAAATCAACATTCAGGGCAAGATCTTACTTCCCGAGGCTCTAGTGTATCCCATCCTCAAACACCTATACAAAAGGGCCCATTATGGCAGAGGTGTTTTGATGGACCTCATTAGGCCACATTTGAAGAGCTCCCATTTGCAAAGGACCACTCAGAGGATTACACAAGCCTGTCAGATATGTGCCAAAGACAATCCTAAAACACAACACGTTCCAGCAAAAAAGTGTGTAAAATATAAATGGTTGTGCTCATTTGAAGACTGGCAAATAGACTACACCAATGCCTAAAACCAGAGGGAATTTCAAATTTTTATTAGTTTTTTGTGGACACTTCTTTGGATGGGTAGAGGTATACCCCACTAGAAATGAGAAGGCAACTGAGGTAGTGAAACTTCTACTTAAAGAAATAATACCCAGGGTTGAACTTCCTCACATTTTTCAGAGTGATGGTGGACCATCATTCAATTTGGAGATCTCCCAGAATGTTGGACAGGCATGGAAAATAAGATGGAAACTATATGCATGTTAGAGACCTCAAATATGGGAAAGACTGAGAAAATAAATCACACAGTAAAGAAGACTCTGGCCAAAATATGCCTGGAAACACATTTGAAATGGGTCCAGGCATGTCCCATTGCTTTGCTCCAGATTAGGGTAGCACCCAGAAGTGAGCTTAAGTTGAACCCTTTAGAAATAGTTTACAATAGACTTCTGGCCAAGATACAGGCACAGGTAGACACACTGTGCCTTCTTGCACAATCAAAAGGACAACAACAAATTTACCAAAAACAAAAAACAACCAGAATTGACAGAAAGTTGAACTGTATGAAAGTCCAACAACCAAGAAGTTAAAGAAGAAACATTCATACAGACCAGTAAGAGGGGCAGAGATGGGCAGTTGGCAGAGAGGACTCGTGGCAAGGAAGCAGCTGAAGGACTGGGGAGGGCAAGACAACAGATGGTGGCCTGGGCAGTTCCACATTTGAATACAGATAAACTGGGAGGAACAACTGGGGAGTGAGAGAGACCACGCAACCCAGGGTTCCAGTGTGGGGAAATAAAGCCTCAAAACCTCTGACTGAAAAACCTTTGAGGATTAAGACAGAAGGAGAAACTCCCAGCCTCATAGGAAAGTTCATTGGAGAGACCCACAGGGTCATAGAACATACACAAAACCACCCACCTGGGAATAAGCACCAGAAGGGCCCAGTTTGCTTGTGGGTAGCAAGAGAAGTAACTGAAAGCTAGCAGAGAGCTGAGCAAGCAGCATTGTTCCCTCACCCACTGACAGCATCACAACACAGCAATGTAGGTTGCCCAGCCCTGGCGAATACCTAAGGCTCCACCTCTTACTATGTAACTGGTACTCTGAGACCCCCCCCAAAAAAAGCCCAAATGAAAGAACAGATCAAAGCTCCAGAAAAAAATACAACTAATGACAAAGAGATAGCAACCTATCAGATGCACAGTTCAAAAACACTAGTAATCAGGATGCTCACAGAATTGGTTGAGTATGCTTGCAAAATAGAGGAAAAATGAAGGCTATAAAAAGTGAAATAAAGGAAAATGTACAGGGGACCAACAGTTACAGGAAGGAAACTGGGACTCAAATCAATGGTTTGGACTAAAAGGAAGAAATAAGCAGTCAACCAAAACAGAATGAAGAGACAAAAATTCAAAAAATTGAGGAGAGGCTTAGGAACCTTCAGGACAACTTTAAACATTCCAACATCTGAATCATAGGGGTGCTAGAAGGAGAAGAGGAAGAGCAAGAAATTGAAAACTTATTTGAAGAAATAGTGAAGGAGTACTTCCCCAATATAGCAAAGGAAATAGACTTCCAGCAAGTCCAGGAAGCTCAGAGAGTCCCAAAGAAGTTGGACCCAAGGAACTACACACGAAGGCACATCATTATTACACCACCCAAGATTAAAGATAAGGAGAGAATCTTAAAAGCAGCAAGAGAAAAGGAGACATTTACCTACAAAGGAGTTCCCATAAGATTATCAGATGATTTCTCTAAAGAAATCTTACAGGCAAGAAGGGGCTGGAAAGAAGTATCCCAAGTCATGAAAGGCAAGGACCTACATCCCAGATTGCTCTATCCAGCAAAGCTTTCATTTAGAATGGAAGGGCAGATCAAGTGCTTCCCAGATAAGGTCAAGTTAAAGGAGTTCATCATCACCAAGCCCTTATTTTATGAAATGTTAAAGGGACTTATCAAAGAAAAAGAAGATAAAAAACATGTATAGTAAAATGACAGCAGACTCACAATTATTAACAACCACATCTAAAACAAAAACAAAAAGAAACTAAGCAAACAACTAGAACAGAAACAGAGCCACGGAAATGGAGATCATATCGAGGGTTATCAGTGGGGGAATGGGAGGAAGAGAGAGGGGAAAAAGGTACAGGGAATAAGTAGCATAAATGGTAGGTAGAAAATAGACAGGGGCGGGGTAAGAATAGTATAGGAAATGTAGAAGCCAAAGAACTTATATGTATGACCCATGGACATGAACTAAAGGGGGGGAATGGGGGTAGGAGATCATGTGCAGAGCAGAGGGGAATAAATGGGGGAAATGGGCAACTATAATAGCATAATCAATAAAATATATATGTTTAAAAAATAAAAACAAAGAGAGACTCTTAAAGGCAGCAAGGAAGAAACAGAAAGTAACATATAAGGGTAGTCTGATAATGCTAGCAGCTGATTTCTCAACAGAAACACTACGAGGCAGAAGGGAATGGCAAGAACATTCTGACTAATAAAAAGCAAGTGCCTGCAACCAAGAGTATTCTGCTTAGCAAGGTTCTCATTTAAAATGGAAGGCAAAATAAGGAGTTTCATAGACAAAAGAAGGCTGAAAGAGTACACCTCCATCAAACCAGCACTGCAAGATATGCAAAAGGAACTGCTATAAGAGAAGAAGGAAAAGAGTGAGAGAGGGAGGAGCACAGGTACAAAGGGGAAAATGCCTAAGCACCTATCAATAATAACCTTAAATGTAAATGAGTAAATGCTCCAATCAAAAGGCATAGGGTAGCTGAATGGGTAAGAAAACATGACCTGCACATATGCAGCCTATAAGAAACCCACTGCAGAACAAAAGAGCTACACAGACTGAAAAAGGACAGTTGGAAAAAAATATTCCAAGCAAACAGACAGGAAAAAAAGCCAAGGTAGCAATACTCCTATCCGACTAAATAGACTTCAAAACAAGGGCCATAAAAAGAGAACCAGAAGGTCACTTCCTAATACTGAAGGGAAGAATCCATCAAGAAGAAATAAACATTATAAATATACATGCATCCAGCATAGGAGCACCCAAATATATAAAGAAAATCTTGGAGGACTTCAAGAAAGATATAGAGAGCAACATACTTACAATAGGGGATTTTAACACCCCACTGTCAATAATAGATCTTCCAAACAAAATATCAGCAAGTATATTGCAGCATTGAACAATGCCGCAGATCAAATGGACTGATCTATATAGAACTTTTCATCCAAAGAAGCAAAATACACATTCTTTTTAAATGCACATGGAACATTTTCAAAGAAAGGCCACATGATAAGGCACAAAACAAGCCTCAAAAAATTCAAGAAAATTGAAATCATATCTAGTTGAACAACAATGAAAGAAAAGAAAAAAAAATCATATCAAGCATTTTCTTGGACCTCAAGGGCCTGAAACTAGAAACCAACCCCCAGGGAAAAACATAAAAAATTTCAAATTCATGGAGATTGAATAGCATGCTATTAAACAATGAGTGGTTTAATATTGAGATCAAGGGAGAAATCAAAAAGTTTCTGGAAACAAATCAAAATGAACACACAACAGCCCAAAACCTATGAGACACAGAAAAGGCAGTCCTGAGAGGGAAGTTGATAGTGATACAGGCCTACCTAAAAAAGACAGAAACATTTCAAATAAACAACCTAACCCTACATCCACAAGAACTAGAAGGACGACAACAAACAAAGCCCATAGCAAATAGAAGGAATGAAATAACCAAGATCAGAGCAATATTAAATGACATAGAGACTAAAAGAACAAAAGACCAGTAAATCTAGGAGCTGGTTCTTTGAAAAGATAAATGTAGTCAACAAGCTTTTAAGCAGGCTCATCAAGAAAAAAAAGAGAGAGGACCCAAATAAATACAATCAGAAATGAAAGAGGAGAGATTAGAACTCACACTACAGAAATACAAAGCATTGTAAGAAATTGCTATGAAGAACTATATGTCAAGAAATATGAAAATCTAGGTGAAATGGACAAATTTCTAGAAAAACACAATCTTCCAAAACTGAATCAGAAGCAGAAAGCCTGAACAGACCAATAACAGCTTGTGAAATTGAAGCAGTAATCAGAAAACTCCCAGCACAATAATGCCCTAGATCAGACAGTTTCACAGGAGAATTTTACAAAAAATTTAAGTAAGAGCCTACCTCAATCCTTCTCAGGCTATTCCAAAAAATCCAAGAAGAAATAATACTCTGAAACTCTTGTTATGAGGCCAGCATCATCCTACTCCCAAAACCAGATAAAGACACAATAAAGAAAGACAACTACAGGCCAATATTGTTGATGAATATAGATGCTAAAATCCTCAGCAAAATATGGGCAAACTGCATCCAGGAATACATTAAAAAGATCATACACCATGACCAAGTGGGATTCATCCCAGGGATGCAAGGATGGTACAAAACTCACAAATCAATAAATGTAATACATCACATAAACAAAAGGAAAGACAAAAATCACATGATAATATCAATAGATGCTAAAAAAGCATTTGATAAGGTACAGCACCCATTTATGATAAAAACACTTAGCAAAGTGGGAGTAGAGGGAGCATACCTCAATGCAATAAAGGCCGTATATGAAAAACCTACAGACAACATCATACTCAATGGGCAAAAACTAAAAGTTTTCCACTAAGATAGAAACAAGACAAGGGTGTCTGCTTTTACCACTTGTATTCAACATAGTATTGGAAGTTCTAGCCACAGTGATCAGACAAGGAAAAGAAATAAAAAGCATAGAAATTGGAAAGGTAGAAGTGAAACTGTCATTGTTTACAGATAATGTGATAGTGTACATAGAAAATCTCATAGACTTGACCAATATACTAAACCTAATAAGTGAATTTGGCCAAACAGTGGGATACAAAGGCAATATTCAGAAATCAAAGGCATTTTTGTACACCAACAAGGAAATATCAGAAACAGAAATCAGGAAAAAATCCCATTACAATAGCAACAACAAAAAAATAAAGTACCTAGGAATAAACCTGACCAAGGATGTAAAAGACTTGTACTCAGAAAACTATACAACACTGAAGAAACAAATTAAGGAAGACACAAATAAATGAAAGCATATACCATGTTCATGGAATGGAAGAATTAACATCATTAAAATGTCCATACTACCCAAAACAATTTATAGATTCAATGCAATCCCTATTAAAATACCAATGACATATTTCACAGATATAGAACAAACATTTCAAAAATTTATATGGATCCAAAAACTACCTCAAATAGCCTCAGCAATCTTGAGAAAGAAGAACAAAGTAGGAGGGATCACAATACCTGATATCAAACTGCATTACAAGGCCACTGCAATCAAAAGAGTCTGGCCCTGGCTTGTGTGGCTCAGTGGATTGCTGGCTTGTGAACCAAAGGGTCACCAGTTCCATTCCCAGTCAGGGCATATGCCTGGGTAGTGGGCCAGGTTCCTAGTTGGGGCACATGAGAGGCAACCACACATTGATGTTTCTTTCCCTCTCTTTCCTCCTCCCTTCCTCTGTCTCTAAAAATAAATAAAATAAAATCTTTTTAAAAAACATTCTGGTACAGGCATAAGAATAGACCTATAGATCAATGGAACAGAATAGAGAGCCCAGAAATAACCTTTTTCTCTATAGTCAATTAATATTTGACAAAATGGGAAGGAGCATAAAATGGAGTAAAATAGCCTCTTCAACAAATGGCGTTGAGACATCTGGGCAACTACATGCAAAAAAATGAAACTCGACCACCAACTTACACCATACACGAAAATAAAGTCAAGATGGATAAAAGACTTAAATATAAGTTGTGCCACCATAAAAGTCCTAGAGGAGACCATAGACAGGAAAATCTCAATATCCCATGTAGCAATATTTTCACTGATATGTCCCCTAGAGCAAGAGACATAAAGGAAAGAATAAAAAAATGAGACTTCATCAAAATAAAAAGCTCATGCACAGCTAAAGAAAACATCAGCATAATGAATAGGCAACCAACCATATGGGAAAATATATTTGCCAATGATACCTCAGAGAAGGGTTTGATCTCCAAAATATATAAAGAACTCACATGACACTACTCCAGAAAAACAATCCAATTAAAAAATGGACAAAGGACTTGAACAGACACTTCTCCAAGAAGGACATACAGAACGCCCAGAAACATATGAAAAGATGCTCATTATCCCTAGCCATCAGAGAAATGCAAATTAAAACCACAATGAGATACCACTTCACACCAGTCAGAATGGCCATCATAGACAAAGCAACAAACAAGTGCTGGCAAGGTTGTGGAAAAAGGGAAACTCTAGTGCACTGTTTTTTGGAATGTAGACTGGTGCAGCCACTGTGGAAAATGGTATGGAATTTCCTCAGAAAACTAAAAATGGAACCGTTTTTTGACCTGGCAATTCCACTGCTGGGATTATACCCTAAGAACCCTGAAACACCAATTCAAAAGAACCTATGCACCCTCATGTTCACAGCAGCACAATTTAGAAGAGCCAAGTGCTGGAAGTAACCTAAGTATCTATCAGTAAATGTTTGGATCAAACGACTGTGGTACATTTACACAATGGAATACTAGACAGCAGAAAGAAAGAAGGAACTCCTACCCTTCGCAACAGCAAGGATGGAACTGGAGAGCGTTATGCTAAGTGAAGTAAGCCAGGTGGTGAAAGACAAAAACCATATGATTTCTACTTATAAGTGGAATCTATTCAACAAGACAAATAAGCAAGCAAAACATAAGCAGAGCCATTGAAATAAAGAACAAATTGACAGTAACCAGAGGAGAGGGGGAAGGAGGATAATGGGGCAAAGAGAGTAATGGGGTAAAATGGGGACAACTGTAACTGAAGAACAATAAAAATACAATAAAAAAGTATATTGCTGTAGGAGACCATTCTGTGTGATGTGGGCCCAGCTCCCACTCAGAGATGCACAGGACCCACGCCCATGGATAGGTTCTCCCATAGGGCATCGGGCCTGCAATGTGCCTAGGCCACTTTGAGACTTGCTTTTGCTAAAACTCCCTCACCCTGATTTGAGGCAGCAAACGTTTACTGCAAAGTAACTTCCTAAAATCCATGCTAAACCTTCCAAAGATGAATGTAACTGGTTCAACTACTTTTCCCTTTTCATTTGAAATATCCTTCTTCTGTGATGTGATTAGCGGCATCGGCTCCTTTGTTTTCTGTAAAAGGTAACCACCTAAAGCGAACCTGTGCCTAGTAAATGAGGACCTTCATGTAATGTGCCCAGAAAAGAAATAAAGGCCTGTCATGACGAGAGCTGCGGCTTTTGCTCCTCTTGAGAGAAAAGCCATGCTATCCCTTTTCCTCCACAGGACTTGGCAGTACATGTGAATTTGTCTAGTATCTCATCCACAATGTGGCAGACCCCACAAGCTGGGGTCCACATCAGCTGGCACCCATGAACATGGACCCAGGGCTACGAGTTGCCATGGACAGCACATCAACTTGGTTGGAGTACGTGTGCATCAGCCCAGGTAAGGGCCAACGACCCTGAGTGCTTTTTGGGAAGGTTGTAGGGTGTGTTGGATTTCAGAGGAAAAGGGTTTTCTTCCTAGGTTGCCCTGTCTTGTGACCACTTTAAAACTGTACCCTCTTTAGTGAGCAGAAGTCTTGCTCTCTCTCCCAAGTATTTGCCGCCAACTCGCAGGTACGGGTTGAGCTGTTAAGAGCCATAAGGGCACTTGCTGCATCACTGTGAAAACACCTACAAGCCGATCCCCATGGCACAACCCCCAATTAGGTCTAGGCTTGGGAGACAAAGCAAAGATTTTCCCTTTAAAATCAGCTCTATAAATATCACTAGTTACAGGTCAATTTACAAGCATCTCAGCAAATTCTTTCTTTTAAGCTGCCTCTTGCGGCCCCTGGAGTCTTGCCTTTTTTCTCTGCCTGCCTGCATAAGGATTTAAAGGTGCAGGTAGAAAAAACGCAAAATGGAGACTGGTTTTGTAATTGCTGTGCTTGCGGTGGGAGGAATTTCAGAAAAAGGTTCTTTTATTTGTTAAAAGATTTCTGCAAATTCTCAACCATGGGGAACAAGCTCTCTAAGGAACAAGAACAATGTTTTAAGCTAGTTTAGCAGTATTTTAGGGCTTCTGAATGTCTCCCTGATAAGGGATCTTTAGATTTAGTTATTTAGGAACAAGTTGTGCAGAAGTTGAAATAACACCAGGTGGTGTGAGATAAGACTCTATGTCCTTTAGAGGATTTAATCAGAAAATACTGGTTTGCTTGAATTTTGTTTTTGTTTTTGTTTGGAAAGGAATGGCTCAGTCTCAAAATATTTTGCTAAACCTCTAATAAATAGAATAAGATCTCTAATGTTGTTACATCATAAGGATTCTACTCAGAAAGAATTTAAATTGTTTGAAGAAGGGAAAAAGATCTCACTTTCCTCAGACAGTAAAAAGCACAGGAAGAAAAATAACAAGAAAATGTGTCTTTTAACCACTCTGAATCCTCGTTATGGAGGCCCAGGGACTGCTTTAGTCCTAGGAACAATCCTTACGGAGTTTGGAATCCTCCCTCCCTCTTCTCCAGCCTCCCTAAAGTTGTCAAGGGCACTAGATAATCAGACAGCTCACTTTTGAGCACACTTAAGGAATGTAGTAATCACTAAGAATTAACAACAGCAACAACAACAACAACAACAACAAGAAAATGTATTTGCCAGTAGAGAAAAAACTGTTTCTGAAAGTTATGAATGTGTTCATAAATTTGTCAATCTAAAGCATGCTATAAGTGGGATGGGGGTGTGTGACATGTTAAAGAAATATTAAGAGTCCTCCTTGTTTATGCTGGAGCTGTGACCCTTTATTGTAAAAATGAAATATAGGTATACTGTCTCCCGGGGAGAACTAGCCCTTCTCCCCAGAAGACAAAGTACCATTTTTTAACTCAGTACCTGTAAACACTGACTGTTTCCTTGGGGAAGAATTGGCCATTCTCCTGGAAGGAACGGTTAGTCAATCGAGTCACAAAAAATCTTTGGTGCGCAACCATTTTTGTCTAAAACATATTTAGGTAGAGCACCCTGCCCCCCCATCTTTCCCACTTTCCTTGAAAACTCTGAACCTAGGAGCTACCAGGTCCTGAGAACAAGGCAATTAACTTGCTGCTTAAACTCATTGCAGCTTGTGGAAACAGCAGGAGGCTGGTCTTTCCAAGCTAAGCAAATTATTAAAGAATGTCCTGATTGCCAAGCCCTTAGCAAGGCAACCCCATTTACAGGAGTTAATCCTTGAGGACTAGGTTTTCAAATAATTTGGCAAACAGATGTCACTCATTATATTCCCTTTGGAAAATTCAAATATGTTCATATTTCTATTGATACTTACTCTGATGCCCTACATGCATCTGCTTTAACAGGAAAATCTGCTAAAAATATTCAAGCCCATTGGCTTGAGGCCTTTAGTCATTTAGGATGGCCTCAGCAAATCAAAACTGATAATGGCCCTGGATACCTTGCATATTCTACTCACGTTTTGCTTCAGTGTTGGAATATCCAACATAAAACAGGAATACCTTACAATTCAACAGGTCAGGCAATTGTAGAACAGGCTCATCATACTTTTAAAAATCTTCTTAAAAAACAGAAAAGGGGAGAGTCATGAGTCCTTCCCCCAAAATTTGATTATGTTAGCTATGTTTACTTATAATTTAAGAAACCCAATTAAAAAATGGGCAAAGGACTTGAACAGACACTTCTCCAAAGAGGACATACAGAGGATCCAGAGACACATGAAAAGATGCTCAGTGTCGCTAACTATCAGAGAAATGCACATTAAAACCACAATGAGATACCACTTCACACCAGTCAGAATGGCCATCATAAATAAAACAACAGACAACAAGTGTTGGAGAGGTTGTGGAGAAAAAGGGACCCTAGTGCACTGTTGGTGGGATTGCAGACTGGTACGACCACTGTGGAAAACAGTATGGAACTTCCTCAGAAAAATAATATTAATCTTCAAATCTCCAAAACAAAACAACACAAAACAATACAACAGACTATCCCAGTACAACTCTAAAGCAACACAATAAGTCAAAGACACACAGAACACTCTATTGAACCATAACAGCATACACATTCTTCTCTGAGTCCTTGAGTAATTTTCCAGGATAAACCATATTTTAGGCTACAAACTAAGTCTCAATACCTTTTCTAAAATAGATATACAAAGTATCTTCTCTAAACACAACAGGATGAAGTTAGAAATTGGTAATAGGAGGAAAACTAGAAAACCCACAAATCTGTGGAATTCTAACAATGCACTCTTAAACAACCAATGGATAAAAGAAGAAATTACAGGAAAAAACAGGAAATAATTACATGCAAATAAGAATGAAAACACAATATAGCAATACTTATGGCACATAGGAAAAGCAGTGTTAAGGCAGAAATTTATAGCTGTTAATGACTATATTAAAAGATCTTACCTCAACAACCTAACTTTACAAGTTAAGAAATGAGAAAAAGGAACTTCTGGTCAAAATGGTGGCAAGGATAAACATGGCTCTTCTCCTTGTACAACCACATCAAAATTTCAACTAAATTATAGAACAACCATCATTCAGAACCATCAGAAATAGAGTTGAATGGAAGTCTGACAACTATGGAATTAAAGAAACCACATCCATCCAGACTAGTAGGAGGGGTATAGATGCATGATGGGCTGGTCCCACATACATGTGTGGTTGATAAAAATTTGGAAGGGATATCTCAGGAGTGAGCAGTCTCAACCCTACACAAGGCCCCCCAGTGCAGGGTTCCAGTGCCAGGAAGATAAGACCTTGTAACTTCTGGCTGCAAAAACCAGTCAGGACTGAGTCAGTAGAAGAAACTTCTGGAGTCCCAAGCAGTTCCTCTTAAAGAACCTGCATATGGATTTACTCAGACTCACTTCCTCTGGGCTCCAGCACAGTGATAGCAGCTTGGAAGGCATCAGTGGCATACAGGGAACAACTGAAGTGACTGACTTCAAGGTGAGAGCTGGGGGACAGCTTTCTCCCAGACAGAAAGGCGGGCAGAGCCATAGGGCCAGAAGGCAGGTGCCATATCTGAGACTCCATCAACCTGGCTAATGCTGGTTGCCCAACCCTGGAAATCCGCTGAGGCTCCATCCCACCCAACTTATAGCTGCTAACAGTAGCTTTTCCATATGAATCACTGCTTTTAGCTCATGCTCCACAACTTCCTAAAGTCTTACAAAAAAGCAGCAGCCTTTTTTTGTGAGCCCCCAGTACCTATATCTCTTGCTAAGTAGCCCCAGGCCCAGCAGTAGCAGCAGTCAGCCTAGATTCATAGCTTGGTTTCATCTGGGGAGTCTCCAAGCCCAGCACATGTAGCAGCCATCTCAGATTGCTTTATATCTTAGGCAGGGTGGCTGTGGGCAAAACAGGAGGGGGCTGACCTTGGCCTGCACCACCTGGGAAACCCCAGAGCCTGCGTACTTAGTGGACAGCTACAGAGCATGTCAGAGCACCACCACCCTGCCCCTGCATAGCTGATCCTTCACAGAGGGTGGAGGTTGGTAGTCAGTGGTCATGGCCAATCCTTGCAACTGACTGGCTTGGGTAAATCCCTCCCATTGACCTGCCAAAAGCAACCAAGGCTCAACTACAAGAGGAGAGTGCATTCAGCCCATACAGAGGGAATACCTTGAGTACCCATCTTGGATGATACTCCAAGGGGAGGCTGTGCCTCTGGACCCTATAGGACATCTACTATAATAGGCCACACTACCAAGACACAGAGTCAAAATAGCTTTACCTAATACATAGAAACAAACACAGGGAGACTGCCAAAATGAAGAGAGAAAGAAACATTGCCCAAATGAAAGAATGGATCAAAACTCTGAAAAAATAACTAAACTAAATCTGTCAGATGCAGAGTTCAAAACACTGTTTATAAATGTGCTCACCTCAACAGCATAAAAAAGATCCAGTCAGAAACTAAGGATACACTAGAGTTCTGGCCAAGACAAAGGTGTAGGTAGAAACCTTTTGTTTCTTTGCACAACCAAAAGAAGGACACCAACCAATCTGAAAACAATAAACAAGCAGAAGTGCCAGAAAATCAAATTGTATGGAACTTCGACACCCAAGGAACTAAAGAAACAGTTAACCAGACCAACCAGACTGGTAGGAGGGAGATGATGCAGATGGGTGGATGGAGACAACCTGCAGCAAGGTGGTGGACCTTGAGGGTGGGGCTGGCTGAAAGGACTCACAAGGTGGTAGACCACATGGGTGGGGCAGGCTGAATAGGAAACAGACTCAGAGCTGACTGTGGACTATGGTAGGGGTTCGATTGAGGGAGAAACTCCCAGTCTTACATGAGATTTTGTTGGAAAGTGGGGCTAGAGCCCAGCAAGCAAGCTGCATTGATCCCTCTCTGACCCCTTCCCCACAGAAAGTATCACAATGCAGCAAAGAGGGCTGCTCTGCCCTGGTGAATACCTAAGGCCCCACCCCCTTACAACTTAACAGGTGTGCCAAGATAAAGAAATATGGCCCAAATGATATAACAGAGCAAAACGCCAGAAAAAGAGCTAAGCGATGAGGAGATAGCCAACCTGTTTGATGGAGAGTTCAAAACAATGGTAATCAAGATGCTCACAGAACTTATTGAGCTTGATTGAAAAATAAAAGAACAAATGAAGTCTACCCAAAGTGAAATAAAGCAAAATATTCAGGGAACCATCAGTGACAGGAAGGAAACCAGGACTCAGAGCAACAATTTGGAACAAAAGGAAAAAAACATCCAATGGGAACAGAATGAAGAAACAAGAATTCAAAAAAATGAAGAGAGGCTTAGGAACCTCTGGGACAACCTGAAGTGTTCCAATATCCAAATTATAGATGTGCCAGAAGGAGAAGAACAAGAGCAAGAAATTGAAAACTTATCTGAAAAAATAATGAAGGAAAATTTCCCCAATCTGGTGAAGGAAATAGACTTTCAGGAAGTCCAGGAAGCTCAGAGAGTCCCAAAGAAGTTGGACCCAAGGAGGAACACACCAAGGCACATCATCATTAAGTTACCCAAGATTAAAGATAAAGGAAGAATCTTGAAAATAGTAAGAGGAAAGGAGAGAGATACCCACAAAGGAGTTCCCATAAGACTATCAGCTGATTTCCCAAAAGAAACATTGCAAGCAAGAAGGGGCTGGAAAGAAATATTTGAAGTCATGAAAGGCAAGGACCTACATCCAAGTTTACTCTATCAAGCAAAGCTATCATTTAGAATAGAAGGGCAAATAAAGTGCTTCCCAGAGAAGGTCAAGTTAAAGGAGTCCATCACCAAGCACTTATTATATAAAATGTTAAAGGGACTTATCTAAGAAAAAGAGGAAGATCAAAAACTATGAACAGTTAAATGACAACAAACACAACTATCAACAACTGAACCTAAAAAACAATGAAAACAAATACTAAGCAAACAACTAGAATAGGAACTGAATCAGAGAAATGGACACCACATGGAGGGTTTTCAGTGGGCAAGGGGGGGGGAAGAATAGGGGGGAAGGTACAGAAAATAAGAAGCATAATTGGTAGGCATAAAATAGTTGGGGAGAGGTTAAGAATGGTACAGGAAACAGAGAAGTCAAAGCACTCATATGTACAACCCATGAACATTAACTAAAGGGTAAATGCTGGAGGGTTGGGGGTTGCAGGGCAGAAGGTGGATAAAGGGCGAAAACTTGGGAGAACTGTAATAGCATGATCAATAAAATATACTTAAAAATAAAGGAAGAAGAGCTGTCACTTAAAAAAACTGAGGATACACTAATTGAAATAAAGTACAATTTACAGGGAAACAACAGCAGATTGAATAAAGGTGAGAATCAGATCAATGATTTGGAACATAAAGAAGCAAAAAGCAACCAATCAGAACAGCAAGAAGGAAAACAAATTAAAAAATGAGGATAGTATAATTAGCCTCTGGGACAACTTCAAGCATTCCAACATTCATGTCATTAGGGTACCAGAAGGAGAAGAGAAAGAGCAAGAAATTCAAATCTGTCTGAAAAAATAGTGAAAGAAAACTTCCCTAATTTGGTGAAGGAAATAGACATGCAAGTCCAGGAAGCACAGAGAATCCCAAACAAGATGGATGCAAAGAGGCCCACTCTAAGACAGATCATAACTAAAATGGCAAAGGTTAAAGATAAAGAGAGAATCTTAAAAGCAGCAAGAGAAACACAGTTAGTTACCTACAGGGGAGTCCCCATAGACTGTCAGCTGATTTCTCAAAACAAACTTTGCAGGCTAGAAGGGATTGGTAAGAAATATTCAAAGTCATACAAAGCAGAGACCTATAGCCAAGATTGCTCTACCCAGCAAAGATATCACGTAGAATCAAAGGACAGATAAAGAACTTCCCAGACAAGAAAAAGCTAAAGGAGTTCATCATCACCAAGCTATTATTGAAATGTTAAAGGAACTTATTTAAGAAAAAGAAGATCAAAACTATTAAAAGTAAAATGACAATAAATGCATATTTGTCAACAATTGAGTGTAAAAAACTATGCAAACAAGAAGAACAGAGATAGAACCATGGATTTGGAGAGCATTTTGATGGTTGCCATATGGGAGAGGGGTTTAAGGGTATGGATGAAGAGGTGAAGGCATTAAAAAGTACAAACAGGTAGTTACAGAATAGCCATGAGGATGTAAAGTACAGTACCGGAAATGGAGTAGCCAAAGATATATATATATCTCCCATGGACAAGAACAATGGTGTGGGGATTGCCTGAGGGACTAGTGGGAGGTCAAAGGGGTAAAAATTTGGACAACTGCAATAGCATAATCAATAAAATATAATAAAAAGAAAGAACAAAAGAAATGAGAAAAGAAGGACAGACTGAACCCATAACTAGCAGAAGGGAAGAAAATAATGAAGATTAGATCAAGATAAATAAAGAATTAAAAAAATAGTAGAGATAATTAATAAAACCAAAAGTTGATTCTTTGAATAGCTCAGAAAATTTACGGAGACAAAAGTAGGAATACTCAAATTGTTAAAATCAGGAATAAAAATTGGGACATTTTACTGATTCTACAAAAATAAAAAGAATTATGAGAGTGCTATAAACAATTGTACACCAACAAATTACACAACTATAAGAAACAGAAATTCCATTTCATGAAGTTTGATATACAAACTATCAAGAAGGAACACAAAACTTACCAAGACGAGATCATGAATAATACAAAATCTGACTAAACCTATAATTTGTAGAAATATCAAAATCAGGAAAAAAGAAAGAAATTCCAATGAAGAAAATCCCTGGACCTGGTAGCTTCACTGGGGATACTAACAAACACTAAATAAAAACTAATACCAATCATTCTCAAACTTTTCCAAAAAAACTGAAGATAAGAAAATACTTCCTAACTCATTCTATGAGGTCAGCATTTCTCTAATACCAAAATCAGATGAAGACACTATAAGAAAACTAAACTATAGATCAATATGCCTTATGAACATTAGGATAAAAATCATCAACATAGTAGTTGAGTATAGTAGCAAATGGAATTCAGCAGCACAGTAAGAGGCTTATACATTATGACCAAGTAAAATTTATTACTAGAATGCAAGGATGGCTGACCACATGATAATCAATGAATGTAAGATATCCCACTAAGAGAATGAAGGTAAAAAATACACAATCATCTCATTTTTTGCAGAAAAAGCATCTGACAAAATTTAATATCTTTTTATGATAAAACTCAATAGGAATAGAAGGAAAGTACCTCAACATAAAAGTAATATATGAAAAACCCACTGCAAACATCATATTCAGCTGTGAAAGACTGAAAGTTTTTCCTCTAATGTAAGAAACAAGACAAAGATGCCCACATTTTCCCTTTCCATTCAACATAGTACTGGAAGTTTTAGCCTGCAAAATTAGGTAAGAAAATGAGTAAAAGGCTACCATATTGGAAAGGAAGAAGTAAAATTATCTTTGTTCACAGATTATATAACCTTATATGTAAAAAACCCTAAAGATTCCACAAAATAATTGTTAGAAATCACAAATGAATCTATTGAAGTAGCAAGAAAAAAGTCAACATGCAAAAATCAGTTGCATTTCTATACACTAAATGAAAAATCTGAAAAGGTCATTAAAACAGTTCCCAATTACAATAGCATAAAAATAATAAAATATTTAGGAATTAACTTAACCAAAGAGGTGAAAGACTTGAACAATGAGCACTATAAAACATTCCTGAAAGAAATTAAAGAAGACATAAATAATGAAAACATATTCCATATTCATAGACATCAATATTACCCAAAGCAATACAGATTAAATGCAATTTCTATCAAAACCTCAATACTGTTTTTTGCAGATATAAAAAAGCTCATTGTAAAATTCATGTGGAATTTTAATGAAACTTGAATAGCCAAAACAATCTTGAAAATGAACAAAGCTGGAGGTCCTACCACACTTTCTGATTTCAAAACTTACTACAAAGCTATAACAATCAAAATGACACAGTGCTGGCATAAAGATAGACAGATAAAACAATGGAATATTTTTTAAAGCCTACAAATAGACCATTCTGTATATGGTCAAACAATTTCTACAAGTGTGCCAAGACCACTTGATGGGGAAAGGAGAGCCTTTTCAACAAATGTTTCTAGGACAACTGCATATCTGTATGTAAAAGAATGAAGTTGGATTCTTACCTGACACCATATACAAAATTAACACAAAATGGATCAAAGGCCTAAATGTAAGACCTAAAACAATAAAACTCTTGGAAGAAAACATGGGATGAAATCTTTATGATAATGGGTTTGGCAATGTTTTCTCTGCTGTGACACCAAAGGCACAAGTAGCAACAACAAATAATGGACAAAATTGAACTTGATCAAAATTTCAAAATTTTGTGCATTAAAAGACACTATCCACAGAGTAAAAAGACAGACCAAAGAATGGAAGAAAATATTTGCAAATTACATATCTGATAAGGAATTAATATCCAGAGTACATAGAGAACTTCTAAAACTCAACAACAACCAAGTTTTTAAATGGGCAAAGGACTTAAACAGACATCTCTCCAAAGAAGATACACAAATGGCCAATAATAACATGAAAAGATGTTCTTTGTCACTAATATTAGGGAAATGCAAATCAAAACTATAATGAGATAGAACCTCACCCATTAAGATGCCTACTTTTAAAATAAAACAAGTGTTGATGAGGATGCTGAGAATTTGAAACTTTGGGCACTGCTGGTGAGAAGGTAAAACGGTACTGACACCATGTGTAAAACAATACAGTTGTTTCTCAAAAAGTTACAATAGAATTAGCATATGATTCACCAATTCCACTTCTGGGTACATACTCCAAAACTGAAAGTAGTGTCTCAAATACATTCACACTTACATACACAGCAGCTTTAGTTACAACAGCTAAAATGTACAAGCAAGGCGAGTGTCCACTTATATGAGTGGATAAGCAAAATGTGTGTAGGCACAATGGAATAATATTCAGTCTTAAAAAGGAATTCTGACATATGCTACAGCATAGATGAGGACAGTATATTGAGTGAAAAAAGTCAGACACAAGAGGACATATACTGTATGATTCCACTTGTATGACGTATGTAGAGTATAAATATCATAGAGACAAAAAAATGGTGATTTCTGGGGTTTGGGAGAGGGTGGTAGAGAGTTAGTGTTTCATGAGGAAAAAGTTTCAGTTTTACAAGAAGAAAAGAGCTCTGGGGATGGATAGGGGTAACAGCAACACAGCATTTTGAAGGTATTTAATACCAGCAAACTGTGCACTTAAATTGGCTAAGATGGTAAATTTATGTCATGTGCATTTTACTACAATAAGATAAATTGGAGTAAACAGAGTAAGAGAAACAAGGTAAATTATGCAAACTCAGCAGTCAAACCCCAGAGGCAGATAGGAGGGAAAGGGCTTCTTGAGGCTTCAGAAAATTTAACATATCCTTGATAAGGTCCTCATATGAGCCTGGAGGGCCCTAACTCTGGGGACATGGAGTAGTCTCATTCTTTGGTAGGAAAAGGAGACATTGCAGCTCCAATGAACAGCAATCTGGCAAATCACAATGGAACCTGTGTTAAAAACCAAGAAACTATAGTGTACATTTTTATAACAGAAAATTAGAATTTGAGAACCACCAAAAAAGAAGTATAGAAACAGTTTTTTAGTAAGGACTAGTCAGGTTGTGTTTACATTAAATAACAGAAAGTTGGAACATTTGGAAAGAATAAAGTGGCCAACCCATTTTATAGCTTGGATGAAACACACATGTAAGTCTTGCTCCATACTTCACTATGTGTCCCCTACCAGAATCCTATGGCATGCAACATAACGAGCCATCACTGTGAGAGCTCACTGCACATTGGACAGACTGCATTTCTCATCTTCACTCCAGCTAGCATTCCAGTTGTGGACACAATGAAACCAAGGTCGGCCAGCATGTCCAGGTTGGAGGGTGTATAGATCTGTTGATTTTTGTCACATGCCCTGAGCAGGATGGAACCCACAACACTGGTGTATTGGGACAATGTTCCAACCAACTGAGTTACCTGAGCAGGGCTGATTTGTTGTTTTAAGTACGAGATGCCAAAGCAGCCCCTAAGTTTAATTTCTGTCATTTCTCTAAGAAATTACTCAACATTATGATTATCAATTTAGTAGTTAAGAACTTAACTACAATTGATTAAATAAGTATCTCAGATATTTAATAAAACAAGTTTAGATACACAAATCTTTGTGAAATATCACGTCATTTATGCCCCTAAAAGCCATACGGCATGCAGTGTAGTTCCTGCAAGTGGTAGAGTAATCAGGCAAGTGAGCGATTTTTTGGTGACAATACAGCAACCCCAGTCATCAAGCTCCAATATGCGCAGTAAGGTGTCTCATGCAGTTGCTGGTCCTGCTGTTTTACCTGGTGGGTAGACAAGAGCAACATGCTCTCTGTCTTGCCAGCACCCTCTCTCCATCAGCATGGCTCTCTTCTCCGCTCATTTATGCAGTTGCTGGACACAGGTTGGCGAGTTTGCTCTTGTACCCTGAGTGTTGCAAGAACAAGTAAGGAAGCCATATTTTTTAAAAATATAACAGCTTTAGTGAGATCTTGCCTAAATAATCATACAAGTCACTTATTTAAAATGTGCAATTAAGTGTCTGTTAGTGTACGTAGAATTGTGTCACCACCACAGTTGGTTTCAGAACATTTTGTCACCAACTCAAGCCCCCAGACCATCAGCAGTCACTCTCCTTCCTCCCCACTAGCCAGGACCACCAGAACTAAAGGGACATCTGGATATGCTTGTGCTGACAAGAAATATTGTTTAAAATAATTACTTAACCTAAAATTGGTAAATGTATAAAAAAATCAACCTAGTGATTCTGGGTGTTAAGTGTAATTGTCATGGGCATTAAGCTTAGTAGTAAACCTGCAGGACTTGTACTATGGAAAACAAGACTAATTAAAAGTGTTTATTAAGAAAGACCACATCAAAGTCAAGGAGGTCAAATGACAAACAATCCAAAAAGCAAAAAACAAACACTAATTGTGAAATTTTTAATGTGGACTTTTTAAACATCTACAAACAAATGGAAAACACATTTGAATTAACAAATACCTTAAAAAGGGGTTACTAGGGAAGATCAGTAGCAAAATTGGCACTAAGAAATATCAAAATATATGGGATTTATAGTTTATACTGTAGAGAGAAGTATGGATAATTTTCAAATTAACATACCACTAACTGCAGAAAGTTTTCCTGAGGATGAATGTTGCCACTATGGTTCATTTACAAAAAATCTCAGGTGTGAAGACATCACTGTCTTTAAGCTATTTAAGAACTACTTCTTTATGATGAAGAAACTTTCCTTAATCAACAGGCAGACTGTCCAGGAGAATCCACATCAGGAGGATCCCAGAAGCTGAGAAATGATCTTGAACAACTGGACCAGACACTCATATTTAGGCTGGAGCTCCAGAGGAGAAGGGAGCAAGGTAGAAGGAGGGAATGGCCAGACACAGACAACACTTTTAGGGACCAAACACACAGCCTGTTTCAGGTCCTGAATGCCACAAGTAGAAGAAGAAGTCTAAAAGGGGTGTGGGGTGAGTAGCTGATCACAGTAAGAGATGTGGGAGATAGAAGAGATAGAAGAAACCAGAACCTTTGGTGCCCTTAAAGGACAATAATGACCTGGTGACTGGTTATGTTGGGGCGGGGGAGGGGAGAGGGACTGAAGTCTTCACATCAGGCTTTGCTTTGGATGATCCCCTCTGATATTTCAGCATAAGAAGGGGTTGGTCCTAACAAACACAACTGTTTCTAGATTCTCTCATTAAAAACCTAATCGTTACCTGACTTGCTATAGTGGACCTGAATTGGTAATTCTGTTAAGTCTGGCTCTAGCAGTAAATTTGTAACTTGAGATGAAGAAATAATATTTTTGTCCAAGTAGTACTTAAATAGTTTTTACTATAACTATTTGTTTTTTTAAGATGTTTACATGCTTAGGGAACTTAACCTACTAAATTGTATATGACTTATTAGATGTGTAAGAGGTTTTTTATTAAATTTTAAATTTTATTTACTCTTTTTATGTATTGTTATACTTTTTATTGAATTTACTGGGGTGACATTGGTGAATAAAATTATATAGGTCTCAGCTGTACAGTTCTATAATATATCATCTGTATATTGTATTGTGTGTTCACCACCCAAAGTCAAGTCTCCTTCCATCACCATTTTCCTCTCCTTTATTCTCTTCTCTCTCCATCTCTTTCCTTATGGTAATCATCATACTGTTGTCTGTGTCTATGAGGTTTATTTTCTTCTTTATTTAATTCTTTCACCTTTTTTACCCAGCTCCCCAACCCCTCTCTCCTCTGAGAGCTGTCAGTCTGTGTTCTATATCTATGAGTCTGTTTCTATTTTGTTTATTTTGTTCATTAGATTCAATATCTAAGTGAAATCATATGGTATTTGTCTTTCTCTCACTGGCTTGTTACACTTAGGTTCATTCATGTCACAAAAGGTAGGATTTGCTTCTTTTTATGGCTGAGTAGTATTCCATTGCGTGAATGTACCATAGCTTTTTTATCCACTCATCTACTGATGGACACTTGGGTTGCTTCCAAATCTTGGCCATTGTAAATAATGTGACAATGAACATAGGGGTGCATATATTCTTTTGAGTTAGTGTTTCAAGTTTCTTTGGATATATTCCCAAAAGTGGAATTGCTGGGTCATAAGGCAGTTCCATTTTTAATTTTTTGAGGAAACTCCATACTGTTTTCCAAAGAGGTTGCACCAGTCTGCATTCCCACTAACAATAAACAGGGGTTCCCTCATCTCTGAATCCTTGTCAACACTTACCTGTATTTGTTGATTCATTTATGATAGCCATTCTGTCGGGTATTAGGTGATAATTTGCATCTCTCTGATGATTAGTGATGTTGAGAATGTCTTCATATGTCTTTTGACCATCTCTATGTCCTCTTTACAGAAGTGTCTATTCAGGTCCTTTGCCCATTTTTTTATTGAATTTTTTGGGGTGCTGAGTTGTAAAAGTTCTTTATAAACTTTGGAAATTAACCCCTTACCAGCTGTGTCATTGGCGAATGTTTTCCCATTCAGTGGGTTGTATTTTCATTTTGTTGATGGTTTCCTTTGCTATATAAAAACTTTTTAGTTTGATATAGTCCCATTTGTTTATTTTTCTTTTGTTTCCCATGCCTGAGAAGATATATCAGAAAAAATATTGTTATCACAAATGTCTGAGATTTTTCTGCCTATGTTTTCTTCTAAAATTTTTATGGTTTCAAGTCTTACATTTAAGTTATAAGAGGTTTTTTTTTTTAACTGTGTTTAGGGAGGATCTGTTAAACATGAAAGTTTGCCTTATTAAATTTGGAGTGCTACAGAATCAGTTGAACTAGATTTGTCATTTTCCTTTGAAAAGTCTATGGAAGTTTAAGTAAAGATGTAAGTTGTATGTAACAAAGTAACCGGAAAACCAATTCAGAAACTAATGACTATCATCAAATGTGTGAAAATAAGAACAAATTTGACTTAATTAAAGGTATCATAAAAATCAATAGTATTTAATGTCATTAAAATGGAAGATCAGAGAAATGTGGGGGGAAGGTGGCGGCGTGGTAGGAAGGAGCAGATTTTGCATCTCCCACACCCAGAGAGGGAAAAATAATCGCCAATCGGAGATCAAAAATTACAGCGGACATTGAAAAACCTGAGGGTAAGGAGACTACATCGATCAGCGAGGGGACCAGGGGGTTGCAGCTCCAGACCCGGTGGTGTGCCAGGGTCCGCCCGCGGGGCTCCCAGGAGAGAGCTGTGTCATCCGCTCCCTCCCTGGCCAAACAAGGACTGAGCAGCACCCGGGGAGGCCAGTTTACCAGACAGCACAGAGAGAGGAGTGAGGACAAAGAGGCACCCACACAGGGTCTGTAAGCACCTACTCAAAGCCCTGGTGCAGGTGCGCACCTCACTCCCTGCATCCAAAGACACTGCCTCTACGCCTGTGCCCCCAAGCAGGAGAGAGAGTGTGGTTTGGTGAAAATCTCAGAAACCACAGCATTGAAAAATAAAAAGGCACGGGTGCTTCCCAGGACCTACGATACTCAAGCTGTGAATTGGGGGCAAGTGGGTGCCCTTTGGGATCCAGAAAGCGTGAACCCGGAAGAGGGGTGGGCGATCCGCAGGACATCGGAGCACACTGCGGTGAGCTCCCAAGCTCGCACAGAGTTGTACCCAGCCCCCTCACACGGGTCCCTTCCAGTAGACATCAGACCAGCTGGGGGAGAAGGCGTGTGCCTGCACTAAGAACAGTACGTCAGATGCTGACTGAGTCCTGAAAGGGGAATGGAGAAAACCTGTCTCCAGTAACCCCTCAGTGGGTGAAAGCCAGCTGGAAGAACCGGTTGGGCCAGTCTGAAATCAATAATAGGTGTATGTGTTTTTGTGAGTGTGTGTGTGTGTGTTTTCTTTTTCTTGCTGTTTGTTGTTTTTTTGTGTGTTTTCTTTTAATTATCTTTAAGTAAGCTTTTATCTTTTAATTCGTATTATGTTTTGATCTAATGATTCTTTATGCTTCTCTTTCTGTCACCCTAGTGTTGACACTTCTCCCTTGCTTTCCAAATTTATCTCTTCTTCCTTCCATCTTCTGCTTGGTTCACTCCTCTTTTTTTTTTGAACCTGCAAGTAATTGCATAATAGTATAATCATTATTTCATTATTCCTACACCTTTTACTTATATAGTATTTTGGTATTCCTCTTCTTTTTGTATAGACTTATTTGCTTGGCTGATTATATTGTATC
>CM052538.1:94229849-94247128 GCA_028533065.1 Trachops cirrhosus | reverse complement strand
GACAAATACCATATGATCTCGCCTTTAACAGGAACCTAAAAGACAATACAAAGAAAGAAGTAAAATATAAAATATAACAAAAGACACTGAAATAGAGGACAGGTAGTCAGTGACCAGAGTGGAGAGGGGAGGGAATTTCAGGGGAGAATGGAAGGGTTTACAGGAACAAATATACTAGGGGGGTTGGAAAGGGGAGGGAGGAGGGGAGGAAAGGGGGGATGGGCTGGAATGGGAATAAAGGACAGAAACTGTACTGAATAAACTAAAAGAAAAAAATTTTTAAAAAATTATTAAAAAAAGAAAAAGAAAAACAATTAAACAAAGAAAAAAGAAAGGGCCAGCAGTAGATTTTGACAGTTGTCTAGTGAAATTATCATGTTCGTTTAACCCTATAGATGGCTCATAATATCCTTGGGGAAGATAGATTTGAGTTTGTGTAGGGTAATTTTCTGAAGAATTTTCTTAAAGTTATGAACAGTCTTCTCCATGGAGCTTGGACCACTACAGATTAAAAGCAATTTTTTTGGGAAATCTAGGTACAAACCATAGAAGGTTAGCTTATATTTTGGCATGTGCTTTTTGCAAACCTTCTTAGCATTCCTTTTCTTTAAGAATTATTCCTAGAAAACATATTCTCAAATGTCAGTTTATTTTAATTTTTGCTTTCATGAGAGAAGTGGTGTTATACTTCTTAATTAATGTCAACTTTAAGTAACATTTAGATTTTCAAATGTCATTTTAGACAATAAAAATCAAGGTCATTCGTTCTTCTAGTCGCATATATATTCCAGGTGGCTTTTTAGATGGAAAGGCTACATTACCTAATATAGCACTAGATGCAGTTGGAGGTAGGGTAGAAATTAGACCTGTTTTTTAAATTCATAAATATCTTGAAGGTTATCAACAAAATAGCCAATTCTTAGGGTGAGATTTCTCAACAA
The DNA here is from genome assembly GCA_028533065.1 of Trachops cirrhosus. NCBI lineage: Eukaryota > Metazoa > Chordata > Mammalia > Chiroptera > Phyllostomidae > Trachops > Trachops cirrhosus. The sequence continues at coordinate 94,246,187 of CM052538.1, read as the reverse complement.
ATGCATGGTACTACTGGCTTATCTTAAATAAATTATGATTTTATGACATAAAAGTTTCAAAACTTTGGATATTGTAAATAATTTTAACTTTAATTTGTAAAACATTTTTTGATCCAAATTTAATATCTTGTAAAACTAGAGTCATAAATTTTCAAGCAAATCCCCCCTTTTAAAAGATTTTATTTATTTATTTTTAGAGAGAGAAGAAGGGAGGGAGAAAGATCTATTGGTTGCCTCTCCCATGGCCCCAACTGAGAACCTGGCATGCAACCCAGGCAGGTGCCCTGACCAGGAATTGAACCAGCAACCTTTCAGTTCGTAGGCTGGCACTCAGTCCACTGAGCCACACCAGCCAGGGATCAAATGACCCCTTTTTAAGAAATCCCATGCCACATCCAAAATTGCCCACATTAAAAACATTATTCCTAGGTCTCAATTTCTTCTCCTGAGACACAAAAATGTTAGAATGGATTATCTCTGAAGTTTCTTCCTGTTCACCTCTCCAAGGTTTGGCTACTTATTGAGAGCACTGCATTTATTGAGAGGATTGACAATCACTGGTGGTTAATACAAGGGGTCTTAAGTATACTCTAATCACAGAAATAGGAGAATAGTGGTCACTTACAGGTAAAGGTTCGAAGTTTTCATCCACCAAGTGGTAGTTTCCAGCTCCAAAGAACACTTGCCTCATCACCACTTCTATGCCCAGTCTGGCCGACAGGCCCAATTTATCCAGCCACCTGCAACGGAGTGAGACCCAGCTTTCTTCAGGTTTGAAAACAAAATAACTTATTTCTAATTATAGACCATTCTAATTTATTCATCAATGAGGAATTGAAGGAAACCAGAAAACTGGCATTCATTATAAATAAGTTATTCAGATGAAATGGAGACTACTCTTCCCCTCACATGCTCCCATAACAAATCCTAGAAGAATATTACTATGCCCCTGAAGTGGCATTACTATCCCCTTTAGGGTAAGGCAACATCTACAAAGCAGAGTGGATAAATTCCCACCCCTATAGGTAATTAATTATTCCTTGTCCTTGGGTGTACCCCTAGTTACCATGTGAGGTCTAAGGACTACAGGGTTGCTTGTAGTCAATAGTAGTAAAATGTGAAATAAATAGAATCACACTTAAACTTTTACAGACACCTCCTGCTCTTCATCCTTAGTTAATGGCAAAACAAACATTTCCATTCTTTTCTCTACCCATCATGCCCCCATGAGCATAAACAATTTACACTTTATTCCAGGCTTACAAGAATGTAGGTAGGAGAGGAAAGAGGATAAGTCTGAATGTGACAGCTTAGAACTATAAATTAAGAGTTGGAAAGGATTATGAAAAGAACAACTAGTTGTTCTTTTTCAAAAAATTAAAATAAAAAATTTAGCTTTATTTAATAATTATAAAGCATCTTAAGGGCAAGACTACCATGATAGTATTAACACAGGTGGCAAAGTAACCAGCTGTTTAAAGCAATCAAGTTTGTGGTGGTTGGTGTAGGAGGTAATTTAGTAAATCTTTAAATTCATTGGAAACCCTACTGGTGTGACCTCATATGTCAGGCTCCAATCTTGCTGGGAATCTATAAATACTGTGTAGCATATACTAAATGTGTTTTTTAGAGTCAGGGCTCTAGATACACTACTTTACAATGTATTTTTGTTTTTACAATGTAATTCTTTAGAAGAGGAATCCTTGGCATGTTCATGGGCCATAATTAAGGAACCAAACTTCTAAAGCAATTCATTCATACAGTGATTAATTTGGAATACACATTAAAGATGCCCAACAAGCTTTTAGTAAATCATTTTCTTGCAAAATCTGGCACAAATTTTTGGGCTCATCCACAGAAACCATCTTTGATGAGATTTTTGGCTGGTGAGCTATTTCAACCAAATAGACTAAGAGCATGCTGCAATCAGCTCCCTGAGGCAAGTGCCACTTCACTCACATAAAACCAGCCGCAAAGGTGTCGGACAGCAAGGGTGCTCCACCTCCGTATGCAGAGCTTGTTTCTCCTAACCAAACCTTCTTGTGGGGTCTGGTCTTCTCAACAACCTATGGAATAGGAACATCTCCATGGTAACTGCAAACATGCTGACCAGTTATGGTGTTGAAGATAAACAATATTCAAAATCTTGTATTCCCAGACCCACTTCTCGAAAATAGTTACAAAATATGTTCACAGACATTTAGGTCTTGGGCAATGTACTTTTACTGGAATACTAGGTATAGAAGAAATGTAATCCCATTTTTATAGTTAATGAAAGTTAATTCTACCAAAAGGTTATTAGAAGTATTTATTATTATTATTATTATTGGAAGTATTTTTAATTTTTAAAAAAGATTTTATTTATTTATGTTTTAGGGAGGGGAAGGGAGGGAGAAAGAGTGGGAGAGAAACATTAATATATGGCTGCCTCTTGCGTGTCCCCAACTGGGGATCTGGCCTGCAACTCAGGCATGTGCCCTGATTGAGAATTGAATTGGCAACACTTTGGTTCACAGGCTGGTGCTCAATCCACTGAGCCACACCAGCCAGGGGAAGTATTTTAAATTTCTAATCAATGTACATGGATAAGACCTGATCCTAAAGGGAAACTGAAGGTGAATAAGACTAGTGCCTGTTCTCTAAAATTAGAAAACACATAAATTCATATGCATATAGAATGTAGCACCAGCTAAACCACAGAATAAGGATTCTGGTTTTACATTAAAAAGAAAAAAAGACTATTACCTGAAAAATTTTTTGCACAGGTGAAATAAAAGTGTTCAACACATCAGGGTTTAGAAAATCTTCTTTGGTAGCAGTTCGCCCATCCAAGTAATAGCTAAATTATTAGAAAATATTCAGAAAAAATAACAACCTTTACTTTTTACTTTAGAGTTCATTGGCTGAACTTGCACTTTTTACTGCCCCTTCTAACTTCCCTGTTATGAAAAAAAAGGCAGAAGTTCTAGTATAGAGAGACCAAGATAGAAGGGGATCAGTTACTCTGTCTTGAGAAGACACAGTTGCCAGTGCAGGTACATGTGGGTTACTGTCACTTGTCCTCTGGCAAGCGTATTGGCTTTAGCTACTTATCTGCTCCATTGGTTAAAGAAGAGTGTGCCTTGATCATGTAGAAACAACCACATTACTTAAAATAAGTTTAAATTTTTCTTTGGTTAATATTAAAATTCTAGTACAGTACTGTCTGAGATACTATATGATTCTTACTTGAACTAAAAAGCCAGGTAGGAGCTAAATAGAAATAATTTTTTGAAACTAAATAATAAGTACAGCTAGTACTTAGTATTTTTTAGTACTAAGAACAGGAGACATACTTACTGATGCCATGTAACTGAATCAATCACTTCTCCCCCAGCCTTCAGGAAACTAGAAAAAAAATCTATTATGTTATCACTAAATTCTCATAAACACAATGTGTATACACAATATATGCAGAAGAGGTTGATTCCTCAGAAATGGAATGTTTACTACTTGAGGATCAGGCAAACACAAACCTCCTAACTGAGATACAAATTGTATCATAGGCACCATTTGCCCCAAATCCTTGGTATTTGGAGCCAGTCAATGTTTTTTCTTTCAGCAAACCATCTAGTCAGGTAGCAAATGGTTTAATAACAGGTGGACTATCGAGGATTCCATACAACAGAGAAATCTTATTTTTAAGAAAAGTGATTCTGCTTCCTCAAGCTCTTACTTCCTCAGCATCTTAACAGTCTTTCCTCGAGGCTGACCAACATCAGGACCATACAGATTTGCATTTTTGAAAGCAGATTTTTGTAGAAGTTTATGCAACTTAATAAAATCTTCTCCTAACTGCAATCCATCGATGAAAATACCAGCCTTCTTCTGGAAACTGTTAGGTTCTGAAAGAGCAATTTTCAAAAATAATCACTATGTATAAATTTCTTATTTACCAGCAAACATAACAGCAGCATATGTTAAAAGCAACAAAGCATTTTTCAAATGATAAAAACTTAGAATCCAAAGTCAAGGAAAGTCAGACCTCTAGTTATAAAGAAGATATCACAGAAAAATAAAATCTTAAATTATGTAACAAGTATGATGGGGTATTAAAACCATTTGAAATGAATAATGGGGATATTAAACAAGTGGATAGCTGAAAAAATTTGTGTTCAGTATTTTAATAACCTAATTTTTTTTTTGCTTGAGGAAAGACATTTCAAAAGCAGTTTCTACAATGCAATAAAAAGTATTACTAAGACATGCCCTGGCTGGTGTGGCTCAGTTTGCTGGAGCGTCATCCTGTGAACCAAAAGGTTGCAGCTTCAATTCCTGGTCAGGGTGCATATCGAGGTTGTGGGTTTGATCCCTAGTCAGGGAACATATGGGAGGCAACCAATAGATGTTTCTCTTCTCCTCTCTCCCTCCCTCCCTCCCTCTCTAAAGTCAATAAACGAGGATTTAAAAAAAAAGTCTTACTGAGCCTATTTACTCACAAATTATATGCACAAATGAGCCTAGAATTAGCAGAGCTGAAGAGATGGGAGGGAGGCATGGAGGGTGTCCAAACTACTTCCCAAATATAGCTTCACCCTGGAAACCAGACCTTTTCTTTGCAAAATGGGCCCCCAAAGAGGAAAACACGTTATCTATCTTTTATCTCACTCTGAAGAGCAGATGGAGTTGGGCTTGTGTAGGGCAGAAAGGTAGGGAGGGAGGGATATATGGAGATGGGTATGGATGGATTCAGATGACCTATTATTCATATGGTTGTTACGGTAAAATTGTTCATCATCTAGCTAAGATACAGTTGCCTCTATCCTTCTCTTTTGCTTTTGTGTTCCACGTTGCCAGCTATCCTCAGCAACCAGATCACAAAATTTGCTTCTAGACTTTACCATAACACATATCACCACAGGCATGTATCATTTCATGGCTTGTTTTCCTGTTGGTCTGGCTCCCTACCTCCAGAATGGAAGTTACAAGAGAGCAGAGACCTTGTTCTGGAGCCAGACTGCCTGGTTTCAAATTTTAATTTCTCTAAGAATCCTCTAAGAGTTGCACAGCATCACAAAGCTATTCAGCTAACCTTTTTGTGCCTCTTTTGTCATCTTTGAAATGGTCATAATTGTATCCACTTCAGGGTGGTTAAAAGATAAAATAAATTAATACTTATTAAATGCTCAGAACTATGCCCATCATACCACTACATCTCATTTCCCATTTTATCTTTGGTTCCACTGGCTAATGTGTGGAAAAGCATTATAAATATGTTTGGATCAGTGTAGCTAGTCATTAGTAAGATTTTATAAGTTCCTTGCAAAAAAGAGTGAAGAAGGAGACAATCAGGACCTCGATCTGGATTCTATACTGGGAACTTTTAGCTTGAGCATATCATGAGGATTGGAATGGGGTTGCTGAAATTAACTGACAAGTCAAGGAACAGAGAAAGGAATGGAAGCATAAAAGCAAACTTCCTCCTTTACAGTCTTGCTGAGTTCAGCCTGCCAAGCATAATAGTCTTAAGTGACCCTGAAAATCTCAAGGGAACCTGGGAGCTGTGGAAGTTGCTGATATCAAGTTGTCTTCAGTTCAAATGTAACATAAACTGGGATTCGCAGTAGGTTCCAGGATATGCAAAGGAGTTTTCTGCCTTATGCCATCCAAAAGTTGCGCTGCTGAGCACTGCACAAAAGTGCTGACAAGTATATTAAAAAAGGACATCATAAATAGAAGCAAATAATGCGAAAGGGGAATCTCATTAATAAAATGTGCCCAGGTATACTTACCATTGCCTAGTTCCCAAGAAATATTATAACTCTTAGAAGAGCAGTAGTCCAGGAGCAACTGGGCATTAGAACTGTTCCATTGCAAATCTGTTGTTCGTAGTAAGGCATTTAGACCAAAGATCAAGTGCAGGCCTGAGCAACTTGCAAAAGTATACAGTATATCCACTGAGCTTCCTAAAAGAAAAACATAATTTAATAGTTGGGCTGGCACCTAGCTATTAAATTGATGAAGGTCTCCAGATTTGTTTTTCATAGTGAGTTACTATTTCTGCTGTTAAATCAAAGAAATTATTGTCCTCATGAGCAACTATAATTATGACTAAGAGACAATAAAATTGGACTAGAAAATAAACAAAAATCAGTGTAACTTCATTTTCCTTAGTTGTTGAATTCAGTCCCATGGAGGTACCGGAAGCTTTGGTCTGGCACTCAGATTTTGTTCGAGTGACCTCAGGTGAAGGGGAAAAACCATTCTGCACTGGCTTAGTGCTCAACATGCAAAGGCCAGAACTTCGTCAGTCAACATAAACCCTACTCTTCATAATCTAAATATCTTTACTTACAAACCTGTCACAAAATATTTTCATAAATTTAATTATATTTAAAACATTTTTGAAAAATTCATACATATGATTTATTAATTTTAAATAAATGGAATTTTACATTTAAAAAACTGGCCTAGGACTATAGAGTTACGGTTTCCAAACTGTGTACCAAGGCATCTTGAAGAAGCACAGTGAATTCACTTGTGTGGTCATCAGATTTAGCAAATAAAAATACAGGGCATCATTTGCAACAACATGGACAGACCTTAGAATACCATATTAAGTGAAATAAGTCAGACAAAAAGTTAAGAACCACATGATTTCACACATATGTTGGATATAAAACTGAAAGCAACAAATGAATAAACAAAAACAACAAACAAATAAAAACTCATAGACACAGACAACAGTATGGTAGTTGCCAGAGGAAAAGGGGGCTGGGAGGATAGTAAATGGGGCCAAATATATTGTGACAGAAGATGCTTTGACTTTGGGTAGTGGGCACACAAGGCAAGATACAAATCAATGTACCATAGAAACATCCACTTGAAACCTGTATAATCTTATAGGCTAATGTCATCCACTAAACTTAATAAATATATATAAAAACATAGGGTATCTAGTTAAACTGAACTTCAGATTGATAATGAATAGTTTTTAGTGTATGTCCTATGCAATGCTTGAGAAATACAGTAAAAAATTATTATTTAACCAAAATTCAACCAGTCAACCCTACTCACAGGGGCATGGCAGGATCTTTGAAATTTGCAAGGGAAACACATCAACATCTGTTGGACATGATGAGAATTATTACTATCAGGTTGTTAGGACCTAATAACCTAGTAACAGCTTAATAATTGAAACTCTTAGGTATTTTGGGGGATATTCTAGATACACTGTGAAAAAAATTACTAAGTCACTAAAGTGCCACAAAAGTTTGAAAACTTTTGAACTCAGCTTTTTAAATTATTAGCTAGTCTATAATCACTTTTTGAGTGGCAACATGTAATTTTTAGCATTATCTTTAAATCAGTTATCATATGCAGAAGAAATTCTTCAGATTTTCATGTGTATTTAGAGTCATGTGTTAAATAGAAATTCACTTTAGAATTCTCCTAGTTTAAAAAATAAATGCCTGTCTATCTGGCAAATTTATACCCTTTCTTCTTAAAAGTGGTTTTGTATTTTTTTGTTTTTTCTAAGTCTTCAGCCTGAATTTCTTAGTGAAACCCTAGTCTTAATATTGCTGATTAAGACTGAGAGGCAGCAATGACTTTAAGCAAGTATTTTGGGTGTTTTTGATGTTTGCTGTGTCACTCACTTCCTCAAAACTTTTGCCTGTCACCAGAGTTATAGACATACGGGTGTGCAAAGCTTTCTGAGTCCTGCAGCCCAGCATTCCACTGGATCTTAGAGCCACAGTTTCAGACAGCATGGGCCTTTGGAATTACTGGGTCCTCCAAACTTCCACCCTCATTTTTCTATGAGGAATCTGACACCCAAAGAAATGAAGTGCTTTGCCCAATGTCACATAGGTCTTCGGTGGCAGTGTCATTACTATGGTCTGTTATAAAAGTCCTGGAACTACCTTAGTCACAGCTATATTTTAGCCTTACATATTGCAGAAAGTGTCCTGAGTCAGGACTCATATGTCCTGAGCTCCAGGCTCCACTCTCCTTCTTACAGACTGAATGACTGGGAAGGGGCGTGGGGGTGGGGGGGTGGAGTGCGGTGGAGAGGGGTGATTATGGTACTTTCAAAAAACTTGAAATTGTTGCATTTTAGAATATTTATTCAACTCATACTTTACTCTTTCACTATTTCTTCATGTTTCCAAATGACTTGGAATGTATGTAGCTTGAAATTCTATTATCTGTCCCCTGTAACATAGTAACATCTCCTAGCATGAGGGCTGAGTTTAAATTACTGAGTTTAAATCTACTCTTAAAAAAAAAGCCTATTCACTCCTCAAAATAAGAACAATAAGAAAACTCATAGCTAATTATCCAACACTTGATCATTATCCAATTTCTTCCCTCTTCCTATATGAGAGCATGGAAAGATACCTGGGACAAAGGGATCTAGATGACATTAAAAATTGGCACTGACTCTCCCTGGCATCATACTGTACCATGCACATTTGCATAGGTGTGTCTAGCATCCAGCATAAGAGTGGGTGGTAGGGTGGAGGAGTGCGGTAATGAGGAAGAGAGGTGGAGAAAAAGAGCCAAGAATCAGCTCATTAAATGTGATTAGTTTAATAAGAGAGTCCTCCTTTCTGAAATCACATCCAGAATTACACCTGTAACATTTCTTCCTTTCCTGTCCTAACAGGTTTACAGTGTGAGTTTATATTCTCATCACAAATGTTTTTGTCATCTTCTGCTTAAGTGAAACACACCAGCAATGGGTCCTAGAATTAGAAAACTTAGCTGTATCTTCTAGGAAACCTTTTTTAAGGATACAGGCCACTAACTAAGCAAAGCGTCTTTGCCACAGTAGACTTTTGCTGTCTGTCCCATTGTATGATGCCAGCCCAATTTGCTCAGGTATTATCAATCTCAGCTATGGATGCGGAACAGTGGGTGGGAACTCCTATTGGCTTCTGAGTTACTTATCACGCTAATGAGTTGTAGCCAAAATAAACACAGTAGGTTCCTATTTATATGTTTGCAAGTCATGCAGACTAAAATAGAACATTTCAAAAGCGAAATCAAATGTTTATAAATACAAATAAACTATCTACATTTATTATATATTTTCTCATTGCCAAGAAGGTGGCTAAAGTTATACTGATGTTACTATGTAGTTAGCAAAGGACTTTACCCTGGTGAAGGAACTATGAAGGTCCAAGTCCCACAGGAAGAAAAAATGTTGAAAACCTACCATTTTGGATCTCGAAAGATCATGGGAGGTAGCAAGCCTTTACTTTTTAATTAGGAAAATTGAAGATAAACTGGTAAAATGTTTAACATAATAAAAAAGTAGGAACCTGTAGATTACTTAATGCTGTGGGGTGTTCTCCTAGCAGGCCTATACCATAAAGATTTATTGCAAATGAGATCTTACTGCTGTAGGTCTCTTGTACTTCCATCATCCCTTTAATGGGATCAGAGATGGCCCTGCCTTGTGCCATATTCTGTCCAACCATAGATCATGTTATTAAAGTGTCAGAGGAGTCCCCCCCATTTTAAAATGCAAAAAATAATTCAGAGAACTACATTATCTATTAGCATCTAACATATTTTCTGATTTCTTATGTGTTGTGTTTTATTCTGTATCTTATATATAAAAAAACACAAAAATTAAAAATCCATGGAATACACTGAAATCCACATAATGTACAGTAAAATCTTACAAAGATAATTTACTTTCAATAATGTACTTTTAGAAACGCTGGCTTCCAGCCAAGATGGAGGCATAGGTGCATATGCTTTGCTTCTTTGTATAAACAAAGGATAACAACCAATTTTAAAAAAACAACAGAACTGCCAGAAAAATGAACTGTATGAAGTCTGCCAACTAAGAAGTTAAAGAAATATTCATCCAGACTGGTAGGAGGGGTGGAGACAGGCAGCTGGGGTGGAGAGGATACACGGCATGGCAGTGGCTGGCAGACTGGCAGTCCCACATTTGTGTGTGCATAAACTGGGAGGAACAACTGGGGAGCAAGACAGACTGCACAACCCATGTTTCTAGCATGGGGAAATAAAGCCTCAAAACCTCTGGCTGTAAAGACCTGTGGGGGTAGCGGCAGCAGGAGAAACTCCCAGTCTTACAGGAGAGTTCATTGGAAGGGACCACTGGGTCCTAGAATGTACACAAAACCACCCACCTGGGACTCAGGACCAGAAGGGCCCAATTCACTTGTGTGTAGTGGGGGAAGTGACTAAAAGCTGTGGAGAGCCAAGCAAACGGCATTGTTCCTGTCTGACCTCTCCCCCACATACAGCGCCACAATGCAGGGCAGTGGGTTGTCCCAGCCTGACAAATACCTAAGGCTCCTCCCCTTACCATGTAACAGATGCACTGAGACAAAGAAATATGGCCCAGATGAAAGAACAGATTAAGACTCCAGAAAAAGAACTAAGTAACAAGGAGATAGCCAACCTATCAGTTATAGAGTTCAAAACACTGGTAATCAGAGTTCCAGCCAAGATGGAGATATAGGTAGAAACCCTTCACTTCCTTGTACAACTAAAAGGAGGATAACAACCAATCTAAAACAATAAACAACCAGAAGTGTCATAATCAAATTGCATGGAACTCTGACAACCAAGATATTAAAGAAACAGTCAACCAGACTGGTAGGAGGGAGATGGAGCAGATGGGCAGACTGAGAAAACCTGGGGCCAGGCGGCAGACCATGCAGGCACCACACTGGCTAAATGGGAAACTGAGACTCAAAGCTGACTGTGGACTATGGTAGGGGTTGCTGTGGTGGGAGAAACTCCCAGTCCCACATGAGAGTTAATTAGAAAGTGGGGTTAGAGCCCAGCAAACAAGCTGCATTGTTCCCTCTCTGACCCCTTCCCCACAGAAAGCATCACAATGCAGCAAACAGGGTTGCCCTGCCCTGGAGAATACCTAAGGCCCTGCCCCCTTACACTTCACAGGAACCTCGAGACAAAGAAATATGGCCTAAATGAAAGAACAGAGCAAAACTCCACAGAAAGAGCTGAGCGATGAGGAGATAGCCAACCTATCTGATGTGGAATTCAAAACATTGGTAATCAAGATGCTCACAAAACTCATTGAGCTTGGTTGAAAAATGAAAGAACAAATGAAGACTACCCAAAATGAAATAAAGCAAAATATTCAGGGAACCAACAGTGACAGGAAGGAAACCAGAACTCAAAGCAATGATTTGGAATAAAAGGAAGAAATAAACACCCAACTGAAAAAGAAGAACAAGAATTCAAAAAAATGAAGAGAGGCTTAGGGACCTCTGGGACAACTTTAAATGTTCCAACATCTGAATTACAGGGGTGCCAGAAGGAGAAGAACAAGAGCAAGAAATGGAAAACTTATTTGAAAAAATAATAAAGGAAAACTCCCCCAATATGGCAAAGGAAATAGACTTCCAGGAAATCCAGGAGGCCCACAGAGTCCCAAAGAAGTTGGACCCAAGAAAGCACACACAAAGGCACATCATCATTAAGTTACCCAAGATTAAAGATAAAGAGAGAATCTTAAAAGCAGCAAGAGAAAAGGAGAGAGTTACTTACAAAAGAGTTCCCTTAAGACTACCAGGTGATTTCTCAAAAGAAACCTTACAGGCAAGAAGGGACTGGAAAGAAGTATTCCAAGTCATGAAAGGCAAGGACCTACATCCAAGATTACTCTTATCCAGCAAAACTATCATTTAGAACAGAAGGGCAGATAAAGTGCTTCCCAGATAAGGTCAAATTAAAGGAGTTCATCATCACCAAGCCCTTATATGAAATGTTAAAGGGATTTGTGTAAGACAAAGAAGAAGATCAAAACTACTAATTGTAAAATGACAACAAACTCACAACTATCAACAACTGACCCTAAAAAAACAAAGGGAAAAACAAAATAAACTAAGCAAACAACCAGAACAGGAACAGAATCACAGAAATGGAGATCACATGGAGGGTTATGACCAGTGAGGGGGTAGGGGGAGAATGGGGAATAAGGTACAGGGAATAAGAAACATAATTGGTAGGTACAAAATAGACAGGGGGAGGTGAAGAATAGTATAGAAAATGGAGAAGCCAAAGAACTTATATGTACAACCCATGGACATGAACTAAGGGGGCGGGGGAGGAATGCTGGAGGAAATGGGAGTACTGGGAAGAGGGGTATAAAAAGGGAGGGAAATAATGGGACAACTGTAATGCATAATTAATAAAATATACTTTAAAAAGAAATGCTGACTAATCCAAATTAACTTCAAGATCATTTATTTTTCAGAAGTCAAAAGAAGACAGTTGTAGACTATCTGAGCAGGTTATTTCCTTAACCAAGGTCTGGGGCAACATCATCCCTTATGTGAGTATAAAATGTCAATTTTTAGAAAATAATATACTTTATAGTTAAACAAGGCTTGCTTGTTTTAGTTGCTTCAAAGCCCTGTATGGCAGCATCATTCCATTTTGAAGACTGGTTCAGTGAATGGAAATAAATTTCTGGTTAGTGAGCTTCTCCTGTGTTTGCAAAGCCACAGAGGAAAGAAAAAGAGAAAGCTGCTTGGTGGCCAAGCCTATCTGTGGAGGCCCAGGATTCCCCAGCGTGATGATATATCAACTCTTCACAGGGGTTGCTTCTTGGAGGGGAGAGAGAATGGACAACAAGGTGTGAGTGTTTTCACATTCTGCTATTTATACTTTTGTATTTTACATGAGGAATGTATCCATGTCTTCCTTGATTTCCTAGTTCTTCAGAGAAGCTAAGGTTATTATTAGATAGTGAGTAAATGATTTCTGTATTTTACTGTGTGGCTAATAGGTAAAGGCAGGTGAAGAAACCCTCCCCGCCACCAGAAGTTTTGATTCAAGATTTCCCATTAAGTCTTAATAACATTTTAGTATTATGAAGCTTCATACTGCTGTAGGGGTCATTAGATTCAAATTCATGTTCAAGCTCCAAATAGTTTAGGGGCTGGGACACTTGCAGGGTGCCATTCATTTCTTACTTGAGTAGGTGCTGTTCCTGAACCTTTTGTAATACTGTTCTTTAAGTAGTAATTGCTCCTGGAATGGCCATTCCAACTGTAACCTCTTCTTTACATCAGAAGGGATGAATCCAGATTTGCAAATATCTGCAAATGAAAGACAATTTAGGATAATTGTTTCAAAGCGATAAAGTTGAAACCCCTACATTTATTTAGGTAGATAAAGTCAAGTTTGCTGGCTAACCAGTTACCATGAACAAACAAAGGACAGGTTTCCTAAGAAACATTGGCCAAACACTGGACACAGGAACACTGGACACAACCTCAAGTCATTTTACAATTCAGAAAGCTCCTCAGAAACTTGAAATTACCAGAGAACCTCTCTGAAGAAAGCATAGTTCAGTATGCCTAAGGTTCACCTTCAAAAATACATAGAAATTTGTTTTACATGGACTATATCTGATTTGCGGCAATATCTTCTTGCCATAATGGTAGGACAGCAAATGTTGACTTTTTTCCTTCCACATTTGGTATCTTCGAAGCTTCTAAGACCACAACACGTGCACTTGGAAAATCCACCAGTGTCCTTTCAGGCAGACTGTGCTTCTTTATCACAAGACAACAGTCAACCAGAGAATTGAAGGGCTGCCAGGCACTTGCTGCCAGGGTTGGCTGACCCACCAATGACTTCCTTTCTGGGAAGCTGCACACTCTGGCTTTCTGGCAGCCAGTGCCTTTACCATCCCTACGCTCACAAAGGATGTTTCAGAGGCATTTGGATAATTCCAGTGCCCTCCATCCCCCTCCCCGACCCCAAACAGAATGAAGAAAATTGATGAGCAAAGGACAGTTTCTGGTCTAAACTTATGAGACCTTCTGAACGCATTATGACTGGTGGGAAAGGGCCAAGTCTAAACATAAACTATTCCAAAGCATTGTTCCAAGAGAACCCTCCTGCTTTTTTTCATTTTTTTCTAATTACTATCCTATCAATTTTGACCCAATTATGGGGCAACTATTCTAAATACTTGCTAACTAAAGAAAATAAACAGCAGGAAAATATGTAATATGTGAAAAATGAAATACTATCCATTAATATATACATTATACATATATTATAATTCAACAAAGTACATATTTTTATAATTATTAAGATAATGATTCAACTTCCATTTGATGCCTGTATAGTACTTAATGAAAAACACATGGCAAATCCTCATGGCTTCCCAGGGCAGGTTTCTGAGGTGAAGCCAACAGACTTCCCATATCAGAATTACCTGTATTTTGCCATCTATAATGTGCACCCTTTTGCCCAGATTCTTGAGGGAAAAATAAGGACGCACATTTAACATGGAAAAGACTAATTCTGTATCCAAATAAATGTTTTTAATTCTTATATTTATGCTTATGCATTAACAGTGTCACTCTAGAAAGCAATAACATGATATCCATATGTTCAAAAATAAATGCTAAAATTCCTTTACAATACAAAAACCAAGTATGTAAATGTAAATAAACAAAAAATTGAATTAAAAAATTAAAACAAAAGATTTTTCCTGAAAGTTTGCACTAAAAACATGGGGGTGCATTATACACAGCAAAATACAGTACCTAAGAAATTTGCTAAACTTGGAACCAAGTTTGGAGCTCAGGTATCCAAATATTCAAACTCACTCCAGGTAGTGTAGTCAACAAAGTTTGAGAACCACTGTCCTATAAGTTAAGTCTTAAAATCTATTTTAGAAGCAGAGTATATCTCACTTCCTCTTCCTATACCTTTCACCCACATTCTATTTCGAGAATAAAATGGTTTCAAATCCATTGCTGTGCCTTCAGCTGGAAATATTCTCCTCAGTTTGAGGCATTTCTACCTACAGCTCCCTCTAAATAGCTCTTTCAGCTGCTATCATTGTTCTGTTTACACACAACTAACTCTCACTTGTGCCCAAGCACAACTTTTTTTGTGAGGTGTCACATTTCATGAAAACATCAGGAGGAGGAAACCTGCCCACTGCTTCCTTCTTTTATGTGTGTGCTCCCATAGGTCAGTCAGGAGCCCTGACTCTCTTATTGAATGTCCAGGACTTATTCAAGTTAATGAAAATATATGGTTCATCTTTTAAAAGGTTTACCCTGGTTGAATTGAGATTGCCAGTAACTTCTCTCTTCAAAGCTTGGCTCCTTCTTGGGATCAAAAATGAGAAAGTCTGTCTTGGAGCCACCAAATCTCAGGTATGCAGGAGACAAACCTCTGGCCAAAGTACGAAGCTTTGGAGAACTGTTATGAAGACAAGCAAGAAGTTAAAATGATTTTTCCCAGGGCATTCCAATCAAACATGTTCATTCCCTTCTCTCTTGGTGAACCTGTTTCTCAATATCTAGTTGGACAGGGCTTGGAGGGAGAGGTCATACTGCTACATGGGGTGAATCACCTCTATCTAAGCCTTTTTAATTGCAAGGCTGCCCTTCCAGGCACCTGGAGGCAGCTAGGAGCTCTGACTCTGGCCAAAGCTTATATTTTTAACTGGACAAGTAGGATAGCATTCAGTACTTTCAAAAAACATAATCATTTATGACTGTTGGAGGAAATGAGAAAGAGAGTGGAAAGTACAGGAAAGATGACTTTGTGTTTCTTTCAAAAATAGACTGTCTTCAAAAATTTATTTTCTCAGAGAAGTTCATAAATGATAGGATTCTTCCTTCTTTCCCTAACCATCCCTTTCCCAAGGAAAACCATCCTTTTAAATTTAAGTCAAATAACTTAGAATTACATAAAAGAATTCTAATTCATGCCATCGATACCTCCAATTTGAGCAATTCTAAATGCATATCTCATCAAGCCAAAAATGTTCCTAACAGATGCTTATTAAATGCTCAGAATGGTATTAAGTGCTATAGAATGGAATGGGAATGATTTATAATACCTTCCCTCAGACAAATGATGTCATGAATCTTTAAGTGACCAAAACTAAAAAGACCCAGGTGACAGGGACCCCTGCCCTACATTTCTTAAGTCTCACACCTGTGTTCCTGGCCACACTGCTTTCTGGAATACTCTTTAAACACATAAAATCAATGCTGTGTAGTTATTGGATTGGCCTGTGTTTAGTTTACATCAGGATTTACTTCAAATCAAAAAATCATTCTAGGAAAAATATCACATTGTGATATTGAGATATGTGAGAGCAACAGGGAGCTAAAACTTCAAACATCTAAGGAATTAAAGACCTAACCTATGGACTAGAGGAAGATGGCGACGTGGTAGGAGGGAGCACACGCCACCTCCCGTTTCAAAAGACAGAAAAACCTAACCATACTAAAGAGGACATTGCAGCTTACATGAAAATAAGAAATCAAAATTGTAGCAGACATGGAAAGACCAGAC
>CM052538.1:94202508-94229349 GCA_028533065.1 Trachops cirrhosus | reverse complement strand
AAACTAAAACAAAAACAAAAAGAAACTAAGCAAACAACTAGAACAGGAATGGAACCACAGAAATGGAGATAACATGGAGGCTTAGCAATAGGGGAGTGGGAGGAGGAGAGTGGGGGAAAAGGTATGGAGAATAAGTAGCATAGATGGTAGGTAGAAAATAGACAGGGGGAGGGCAAGAATAGGAGGGGAAATGTAGAAGCTAAAGAACTTATGACACATGGACATGAACTAAAGGGGGGAATGTGGGTGGGAGAGGGTGTTCAGGGTGGAGGGGAATGAAGGGGGGGTAATGGGACAACTCTAATAGCATAATCAATAAAATATATAAAAAATAAAATAAAATAAAATGTCAGCTATAATATAAAGAATATGCATTACAATTCATGATTAGTTAATATTTTCCATTTCTAGACTTTATAGCCATTCTATAGATTCCAAAGAAAGAAAATATATAGTTAGACTAAGCTAGGTTTGGGGTTTTAGCATGAACAATGGGGCTGGAGTTTGTGGATGTTATCACACTAGCTACTCATGTGATAAATCAAGAAGCCAATGTCAGATATAGAAGAAGCAGAGACAGGAGGAGGCTGCTCAGTGAAAGTACTTAAAAAAAATAGCTGTGGTGAGATCCACAGAGTGAAAGAGCTAAGAGAGTGAGGAGCAGAGTCCAAGCATGGGAAGTTTTAAGATTTTAGATGTTGAAAGTGATGAAGAGTGAAGGCATGGCCATAGCATTAGGCAGTTGAAGCAGAGTGAAGCAGTGTGTGCTAGTAAGCTGGCTCCTTGAAAAAAAGTATCTTATTTTTTAGTGTTTGCCCATCTCCATAATGTAAATATTCCCATTAGGGCTGATTTCAAGCTGTCAGTGTTGATGTCACTGGTGGAGTTGAAAGGAGATGCATACTTTTATAAGCTGATAAAAGCTGGTCCCAGTACAATACTGAATGAAGATTATTTTAGCCCTGGCCAGGCAGCTCAGTTGGTTAGAACATTGACCTGATATACCAAGGTTGTGGGTTAGATCTCCATTCAGGGCACATACAAGAATCAGCCAGTGAATGCATAAATAAGTGGAACAAAGAAAATTGATGGTTTTTTTCTCTCCCTCTTAAAGAAAATATGGCTGTGAGGAAATGGCGGGCATCTGAAGTCATCCCGGATGATGGTGGGGTGTGGGAGAGGAGAGGAAACTGAGATCAGTGGCCCGTCTTCCATCAATAAAAAGTGAGTTGAGAGGAGAGCAGAGCATGGTGACAAGGAGGAGAGGATGTGAGCCAGACATGCAGACAGTGAACCTCATAGTAGAGTCATGACAGTCATCTTTAGCATGCACCAAGTTAGTGTAGACTGAGTATTTTGGGCACTTGACATAAATTATTTCATTTAATCCCAAAATAACCCAATAAGGTAATGTCCTTATTATCCGAATTTTACAGACAGGGAACCTGAACAAAAGCAGACTAAGTAATTTGCCCAAGATACCATGACAATAGGGACTTAAACTACAGCAGCCTGGAATTCAAACTGGTGGGTACTGCCCTGCCCAGTGTGGCTCAGTTGGTTGCAGCATTGTCTTGTAAACTGAAAAGTCATGGATTCAATTCCTGGTCAAGGCACATGCCTAGCTCATGGTTTTGGTCCCAGGTTGGGGCACATATGAAAAGCAGCAGATCAATGTTTCTTTCACTTTGATATTTTTCTCTCTCTCTCTCTCCCTTCCTCTTTCTTGGGAATTTAAAAACAAACAAACAAACAAACAAACAAAACTAGTGGCAGCTGACTAGAAGCTGCACTGGGCAATGGGAGAAGGGCTGTGGTATGAAAGATCGCCCAGCTTCTACACCAAAGGACTACTTCAGAGAAGGAACCACATCTATGTCTCTACTGGGTCTTCAAAGAAGAGTCCAGCTCTGCTAGGTCAAGGAGGTAGCAGGACCCTCTGTGAGGAGGATAGAACAACAGGGCTGACGTGCAAAGGGCTCCAGGGAACTCAGTGGAAGATGTGTGAGGGAAGAGAGGAATGAGCACTCAGTCAGGGGCAGAAAATGTAAGTCTGACATTTTCTGACATTCTTAGAAGTCAGAAAATGTGAATCTATGTATGGCTTTAGACTTTGATTGTTTTAGGTTCTCTGTCTTTGTTTTTTGTTTTTTCTGTTAGCAACAGGTACACAGAGGGCCTATGGCCCTTTACAACAACAGTTATCAAACCTTGTGACTTCCAGCCAAGATGGACGGATAGGTAGATATGCTTTGCTTCCTCACACAACCAAAAGAAAGATAACAACCAATTTAAAAACAAAAAGAAACCAAAACTGCCAGAAAATCAAACTTTGTAGAAGTATGACAACCAAGAAGTTAAAGAAGAAACATTCATCCAGACTGGTAGGAGGTGTGGGGATAGGCAGCTGGGGTAGAAAGGATGCGTGGCAAGGCAGTGGCTGGTGGACTGGGCAGGTAAGGCAGTGCAGTGGTACCTGGAGGACCTAGTGGTCCCACATTTGCATGCACATAAACGGGGAGGAACAACTGGACAACGAGACAGACTACACAACCCAGGGTTTCGGCAAGGGGAAATAAAGTCTCAAAACCTCTGGCTATAAAAACCTGTGAGGGTTGTGGTGGTGGGAGAAACTCCATCTTACAGAAGAGTCTGTTGGAGGTACCCATGGGGTCCTATAATATACACAAACCTACCCACCTGGAGTCAGCACCAGGAGGGTCCAATTTGCTTGTGGATATCAGGGAAAGTGACTGAAATTGGGGTGAAGGCTGAGCAAGCAGCATTGTTCCTGTCTGATCCCTTCCCCACATACAGCATCACAACATAGTGACCTGGGTTGCCCTGCCCTGGTGAATACTTAAGGCTCTGCCTCTTACTGTGTAACAGGTGGGCTGAGACAAAGAAATATGGCCCCAAAGAAAGAACAGATAAAAACTTCAGAAAAAGAACTAAGTGATAAGGAGATAACCAACCTATCAGATACAGAGTTCAAAACACTGGTAATCAGGATGCTCACAGAAATTGAGTATGGCCCCAAAATAAAGGAAGAAATGAAGTCTATACAAAGTGAAAAAAAGAAAAATATACAGGGAACTAACAGTGGAGTGAAGGAAACCAGGACTCAAATCAATGATTTGGAACAGAAGGCAGAAATAAACATTCGACTGGAACAGAATGAAGAAACAAGAATTCAAAAAAATGAGGAGAGGCTTAGAAACTTCTGAAACAACTTTAAACATTTCAACATCCGAATCATAGGAGTGCCAGAAGGAGAAGAGGAAGAGCAAGAAACTGAAAACTTATTTGAAAATATAATGATGGAAAACTTCCCCAAGCTTGCAAAGGAAATAGACATGTGAGTCCAGGAAGCTCAAAGAATCCCAAAGAAGTTGGACCCAAGGAGGAACACACCAAGACACATCATAATTAAATTACCCAAGATTAAAGATAAAGAGAGAATCTTAAAAACAGCAACAGAAAAGGAGACAGTTACCTACAAATGAGTCCTGTAAGACTATCAGCTGATTTCTTACAGGCAACCTTGTTAAAGGAAACCTTACAGGCAAGAAGAGGCTGGGAAGAAGTGTTCAAAATCATAAAAGGCAAGGACTTATATCTAAGATTACTCTATTCAGCAAAGCTATCATTTAGAATGGAAGGGCAGATAAAGAACTTTCCAGATAAGGTCAATTTAAAGGAGTTTGTCATCAACAAGCCATTATTATACAAAAGGTTAAAGGGACTTGCCTAAGAAAAAGAAGAAGATCAAAACTATGAACAGTAAAATGACAACAAACAACTATCAACAACTGAACCTATAAAAAAACAAAGGCAAAAACAAAACAAACCAAGCAAACAACCAGAACAGGAACAGAATCACAGAAATGGAGATCACTTGGAGGGTTATAAGCAGGGAGGGGGAAGTGGGGAGAATGGGGGGAAAGGTACAGGGAATAAGAAACATAATTGGTAGGTACAAAATAGGGAGGTTAAGAATAGTATAGGAAATGATCTCATCATTAACAGGAACCTAATCAACAAAACGAACAAGCAAGCAAAGTATATAGCCAAAGACACTGAAATTGAGAACAGGCTGACAGTGTTCAGAAGGGAGAGGGGAGGGGATAATGGGGAAAAGGGTGACGTGTTTACAGGAATAATTATAAAGGACATATCAACAACAACAAGGGGGGAGTGGAAATGGGGGAGGGAGTTAGGGAGGGCTGGGATGGTGGGGAAGGTTGCAGGGAAAACGTAGAAAACTGTACTTGAACAACAATAAAAAAAACTGTTCATACATTAAAAAAAAAAGAATAGTATAGGGAAAGGAGAAGCCAAAGAACTTATATGTACGACCCATGGACATGAACTAAAGGAGAGAATTTTTGGAGGGATGGGGTGTGCAGGGTGAAGGAGGATAAATGGGAGGAAATAAATGGGACAACTGTAATAGCATAATCAATAAAATATACTTTAAAAAATGCTTGCACTTGACATTGATAATAAGTGCTTTTCCAAATATTAACAGCAACTTTGTCAGTGGAGATACAAGAACCTGATTATCAAAAGTTATTATTATGTGATGTATAATATAATAATAACTTTTGTAATTTACACAACAGAATTCCATGCAGCAGAAAGAAGGAAGGAGCTCCTACCCTTTGCGACAGCATGGATGGAACTAGAAAGCATTATGCTAAGAGAAATAAGCCAGGTGGTGAAAGACAAATACCATATGATCTCACCTTTAACAGGAACCTAAACAACAAAACAAAGAAACAAGGAAAATATAACCAAAGACAATGAAATAGAGAACAGGCTGACAATGACCAGAGTGGAGAGGGGAGGGAATTTCAGGGGATAAGGGGAATGGTTTACAGGAACAAGTATAAAGGACACATGGACAAAAAGTAAGGGGGGTAGAAATAGGAGGGAGGTGGGGAGCACTGGGGGGCATGGGCTGGGATAGGAATAAAAGACAGAAAACTGTGCTTGAACAATAATTAAAATAAAAAGCTACAAAAAACAATTAAAAAGTTATTAAATATTTATCAAATTGGGAAAAATGATGAACTTTGCTGAAGACAAATAAGCAAATCCTTATGAAAAGCAAGCACAACTGTTATTGCTATCACTGTTTAGCACCACAGTACTCCTCTGTAGTACCAGCATCTCTGTCACTGACTCATTGCTCAGTTTTTACCGTGTACTAGTGAATCATGCTTGACTGAAATGGAGACTGCATTGTCTAATGTGGTAACCACTAGCCACCGGTGACTGTGAGTGCTTGAGTGTAGCTAGTCTGAATTTGAGATGTGCTGTGAGTATAAGATATACACCAGATTTTGAAGACTTGGTGTGAAAAAAGAATGTGAAATATCTCATTAATATTTTTATATTAATTGCATGTTGAAATAATATTTTATTTAAATAAAATATATCATTAAAATTAATTTCACCTGCTTTTTACCTTTTTAACATGGCTACTAGAAAATTTAAAATTACACATGTAGCTCACAGATGAGGCTCACATTCTATACCTATTGAGCAGTGCTGATTTCAGCTCTCCTATCTTTAAGGGCCAGGGCCTCTTGAGAGCTCCGCAGAGTCAAGCTTAGGAGGTTTTTGATTGGGTTGTTGATTAGTTACCTCTCGGAAAAAGGCAAATTGAAAAGATGGTCTTTTAAAATTTTATATTGTTCTATCATTGGCATTTACATTCTGTATACTCTATGTTTTCTAATTGCAAATGTGAAAGAAAAAAATCTACCATCATGGGAAACAGAGCCATGCCATCTGATTATTCTCTGTTAGGCCTCCTTGTAAGTACCTCAGAGGTTGAGACCCTGATTCCCCTATTGTCAGGTCGGTGCTTCTTTTCACTGTATCAACCATCTCAATTTGTTTCCAGACGATCTTTTTTTTTTTAAGTCCATATCTTACTCTGTTGCCTTAAAAAAATATTTTTAAGCTTTAGTGTTGTATTCTGAGATGGAAGCTAAATGTTGGTCTTCTGACATGGCCAGGACACTCTGGGCACTGTGCTAACCATCGTGGGGGGTTGGACTCTCAGATCCTGCTTTGGAAGCAGGTTTTAGATGAGAAGGAGAGGGTGCTCCTGTCTCTCTGAGCAGCAGTCTTTTAGGCCTTACCTGGGAGTAGTATGGGAGTGACTGCAGATGCTTCTGGAGAGCAGGCATCGAAGATAGCCTCTGCTATGGAAGGAATCTAGAGTGGCCAGAAGCCAGCCCTGGAGAGAAGCCCATATAAACAGGAATACACTGTGTTTTACAAACCAAAAAATAGTATTATCTATTGCTCACTAGACCTTTTTGGTTTTCATTATCCTCCAGCCTTTAACAAAAAGGTGGAGGCCAGGGAGGAAGAAAGAGTGCTATGGGATATTAAGAGATGGGTTTAAGATGAGGGGAAGGTATCATCCTCACTAAATTTGGCAGCCTGGAAGTTCTGAGTGTGTAGGGGCCTGAGGGTCCTAGGCAATTGATTAGCTTAACTGCAGGGTCATTTGGACCCCAAAAGTCATACTATAGGTTTTTCATTTTGGACCTGTTTCTCCAGGAAGGTATTCCCAAATGCCCTTCCTTGGGGAGGGGTGGGGCAGAGGCTGCAACAGCAGCAGCAGAATAGAAACTGAGTTCTAACATTTCCGTAAGTGGTCATTTACTTAATCCCTCTGTTTTCATTCAAGTACCTCACACCCTCTCTCCCCTTATCATCCCTCCCTATCCCTCCAGAGCTGGGCTTGGGGTCCTCGGATATGTAGCCCTATACTTTAGAGTTTCTACAGAGTAATCCAGAGTCTCCCAACCAGCTACTGCCTGTATCACATTCCTATCCCTAGGAAAAAGGGAAAAAAATGGGGACTCTTCCTCATCAAGAAATTCTCCCTCTCCTGCCACAGGTGGAAAGATGGAGGTTAACTATGATCAAAAGACACAAGAACTTGTGAATGGTTATCAAATACTTGCCATTTTCTGAGAAGAAGCAGTTAGCTTAAACTGTGAATATTCTGTGTCAAACACTGTGCTAAGTACTTATTTGTTATGTCATCAAATTCTCATTACAATCCTGCAAGAAAATTTTATTCTACAGGTGAAGAAATTGAGGCTCGGAGTTGCCAAGCAACTGGTAAAAACTAAGCCAACCAGCTTTGGCAGAGCTGGGAATGAAGCCAAGGTGATCTGACCATCAATCTATTAGCCGGTAGGCTACCTGCTTTTATTTGCAGAGTAAATGACTGAAATTAGTAATGGCAGCTGACAGTGTGGGCACAGGAAGGACAGCATGTAGGTGTTTGGAAATGGCAAGATACCCAGCTATCTGGCTTGGTTGAGGTGTGGCTTTCTCTGGAGGCTCTGGTGACCTAGGTGAGTGGCCTAGGTGACCTGGGACTGTCCCTGTAGCTCTTTGTTTTGGAATCGGCTTGTACCCCTGGGGCAGAGGCCAGTGAACCTGCACCAGGTTTGGTCTTTCTGCAACAAGAAAAAAATTACAGCTGATAAAGCAGTGCCACATTTTGTAGCCTCCACTTGGAGACATCTTTTTATTAAGGCTCTGTAAGGTGCTGAAATAGTCTCCCAGGTCTCATTTATTTATATTTAGATTTTTAAAAAGTATAATATGGGAAATCTGTATCTTGTGCTTAATTTAGCTGTGAACCTAAAATTGCTCTCTAAAAGTTTATTTAAAATATACATAATATATTTTGTGTAAAATTTTAAAGGACACATATGGAGTAAGTAAGCTTATTCTCCTTTGAGTTCTCTTCCAATTGACTTTTTAAAAAAAATTTGTTTTAACCCTTCTTAACAGAGTTAAGAGACTGAAGCCTAAATGGTCCACAGTCTTATTTGTTCCACACGGTGCTGATAGCAAATTCAAGCGCTCACAGCCCTTCCGGTGCACTTGCCCGGGTCCCTCTTCCGGGCGCTTTGCAGGGCAATTGGGAAGTTTCTTTCCTAAATTTCCCCTTAATACCTGGCCCTTAGTTGGTGCTCACTGAATGAATAAAGTCGGGAGGAATGAGCGGTATGGAGGGTGTGAGAGAGACAGAGGCAGAGAGAGATGGCGGGAGGGAGGGAGAGAGAATTTCCGTGTGTCGAAAGAGACAAAGGAGAGGAGAGGAGGCGAGCGGCTGTAAGGGAGGGCAGGGATGTCAGGAGGCCAGGAGAGGGCACAGGGGCACAGGGGCACAGGGACCCGCAGGCCGGCGCTTACCCCAGGAAGGTGAGGAACCGCGGGTCCGTGGCCAGGTTGGCGTCGATGGTGAACGACAGGAAGGCGGGGCTCACCAGGTGCACCGGCTGCTCAGTGGAGAAGTCCAGCTCCACGGCGTTCTCGTTTTGTGCGGGTGCAGCTAGGTCGCCGGGGAAGGAGGCACCGAGCGACCCCAGGAGCCGTAGCAGCAGCGGCGGCAGCAACCCCAACTTCAAGCGCAGCAGCATCTTGGGCTCACCTGGCTGTCCCACCAGCAAGCGGCGCAGCGAGACGGGAGACCTGGCGTACTTCCTCCAGCCACGCCTCAGCGCCCTTTTCTCTTTTCCTCCACCAGCTCACTCCGCCTCACCCCACCCACTGCACCCAGCAACCCTGCCCCTCCTGCCTGAATCCCTCCCACTGCTCCGTCTCGCACTCTCACTGCCACTGCCTTGCACGCGTTCCTTCCCCTCAGTGGTGGTCACGTCCACCTTTGAAATCACCCACACCCATTTGGCATGGCCACCATCCAAACACCCATGAGACCTGGGGAGGGTGCGGCCTGGGGAGGGAGCGCCCTGGGAGGAGTGCTGGGCATCCGGGGCCGGCTTCCGCGTGTGCTCTGCTGAAAACACCAGTGTTTCCCTTTTCCACGACCCATCCAGGTGGCGCCAGGCCTTCTGACCCTTAAATGAAACCTCCAGCTGAGCATTCATCGCTTGCCCTTTCACCTTGTTTATAAAACTTTGTTCGTTACTTGAGCCTGCCAAATTCTGATTAACCCGCATGTGCTCTGTCCAGAGAGCTGTTTCCCAGGTATCTTACTTTTGCCTGAAAAACTGACCGGGGTATTGGCTAGCCTACAGCTAGAAAGAGCACTTCCAAAAATTCCTTATCAACGTTTCACGAAAACCTAGTTAGCACAGCCTTGAAGCATTAAGTACTCTAACATCTGAAACTCAGCACATAAAGCCTCCTAGAAGTGTGGGGTACTGACTGTCCCTTGAATTTGTAACCTTTCCCAAATTTCTTCTCTGCACATTTATCTTTAGCTTTTGGCCAGACTTTTTTTCAGTTTTCTTTTGAGACCTACATATATTTTGATAATTATGTCAATCACCATGGCTTAGGATTTACTACATGCCTGATACTACAAGAGGTGCTTTACCTGTGTTCCCTCTCATTACCCACAACTCTCTGCCAGGTGAGTATTATCCTCATTTTACACACCCGAGGACCCAAGCTCTGAGACACTAACATGTCCGAGTGTCAGAACTGGGTGTGAAGGTAGTTGCACAACCCCAAGCAGATGACAGCCTGTTTCAGCTAAAATGTAACTTCCTCCAAGAAAGTTTGCCTGAACCTCCAGTCAGCTGACATCCCCTGTGACAGATTCTCAGAGCATCCTGAATTTGCTAGAACTTACTGCATTTGCTAGTGTTGTGAATGTTGCTCCACGTTGGCCTCATCTGCTAGATTATAAACTTTGTGAAGGCAGGGATGAAGTGTGCCTTATCTACTGCTCTCATGAAAGCTCATGGCAGCATGCTTGGCACTTAGTAGGCATCCAATAAATATATGTTGAGTAAGCACATTACACCAAAACCCTTAGAATTCTCCACTTAGATTGCACCACCACTAAGGCAATAAATAAAAATGAATTGTTTTGAAATTTATATCTAATAGATCTAATTTGCATAGATCTATTCTTAAGCAACTTGAAAGTTAAATGTATAGTTAACCGAGGAAGGTTACAGTTTGGAGATTTTGTGTGTATGTATCAGTTACTATTTTGCAACTGAAATCAGGTTCATGTCCTACAATTATACACAGGAAAAAAATTC
Organism: Trachops cirrhosus; assembly: GCA_028533065.1. Classification (NCBI taxonomy): domain Eukaryota; kingdom Metazoa; phylum Chordata; class Mammalia; order Chiroptera; family Phyllostomidae; genus Trachops; species Trachops cirrhosus. The sequence continues at coordinate 94,219,285 of CM052538.1, read as the reverse complement.
ATATGTAAACCCCAAGCTACCAAAAGGTCATGTCAACACACGTGGAGGTAGAAAAGCAGATCCCTGGGCTCTTTCTCTGACTTTGTCATGACATTGATCCTACATCTGACCCATGCTCCTGTTGTCATGGGGCAAAAGTCACACCAATTTCTTTAGAATATGTGGGTAACTTGAAAGTTTACTCATTGTGAGTTTTCTAAACAGTGAGTTTTCATGACATTCTGAGATGTGGGTCAGTGCGGTTCATGTGTAATTTTCTAATATAGAAACTGGGAAACCATAAATGAGGAAGTGAAGAAAAGTGACTTGTACACAGGGTGATCTGTTGGTTGAGATCAGGTGATGTTATAATTAGGCACCTATTTTTAAGTGACATGAAATGTAAATATGTGCTGGGGGCTGAAAAAGAGAAAATTAACATATATTGAGGGCATGTTGCTCTCTAAAGTCCTTTCACATATTCACTTATTCATCTAATCATTCAGCTGTTTATTGGGTGCTTGCTCTGTGCCTAGCACTGAACTAGGCAGCAGTAAATAGCAAGCAGGAGTGGTCCCTGGACTCAGGAGCTTTCATCTTACTGGGAGGCAGACAAATATTTTTTTTTTCACACAAAAGTAAAATTCCAAGTGTGGCAAATGCTCCAAAGATGATCATGTCTCTTACATGTGTGTGGGGGATTTGAATGTGGAGCAAGAGTTGTTCCTGTGGAGGTTTTGCTTAAGGTAAGATCTGAAAGGTGAGTAAACAACTGGGTGGGAGGGAATCATTAGAGGCTGAGGAGATGGTGTGTACAAAAGTGAGGGAGTTTGGGAAGTAAGAGGACTGAGAGAAGGCTGGGGCAGCTGGGTAAGAGAGAGTGAGGGGCAGCTAGGGACATAGAAACTGACACTGCAGGGTCTGGAGGTATCATTGAAGAAACTAGAAGCCATTGAAAGGGGTTGAAGCCTGGAGTGGAGGCTGTGATATGATCAGATTTATACTCTAAAAAGGCAAAGCATAGATGTCTATTTCCACTCTTGTGTAGATGCCTCTTTATAGAACAAGGGTGTGCATTCCTCCATAGATATAGACAGAGTTTGGTATTTTCTTCTATTAAGATTATATATTTACCCTATAAATATGTATTTGTCTGTATCTGTAGTAAAGTGGACACTTGGAGAGAGTAAATAAGCCAGAGATCATCAGAGAAAGCAGGAAATGTCCCTAGAATAAGACTCATAAGTCTCAGGGGTCACATATAGTAGTCATTACTATGGAAGCCAGCAATTTTCAAACAATGTGCCACAAAAAGTTTTAAAACATGCAATACCTACATGGTCAGGGACACTGACCTCTTTTCCCTTAGACTGTCAAATAAAAAATGACAACAGTCAACATAATGATACCATCCAGTATGAATGAATGAAAACTATATCTACTTTTTGTCAGATTAACAAAAAACAATAAAATTTTTGGTGTGCTGCAGAATTTTAGTAATTAGTTTATGTGTGCCATGAGATGAAAAAGGTTGAAAATTGCTATATAAGCTAAAGAATAAGACCCTAACGATTTATATTTATGCTAAAAGTCACACTAAAGTGGGACATTTTTATTGTCACCCCCAGGGTTTATAAACACTGTAAACAACCCAAACCTGGGACAGAAAAGAGAGAGCTGCAGAAAATGCATTGGACAAAGGGAAGTCTGGGGAAGGGAGGAGGTGTCCTATCCTAACATTAGACGTAGGCTATACATTACCATGGTCTTGACTTTTAGCCAGGTGTAGGTAGTTTTGAGCTCTTTCAACAAATAAGTGCTATGGGGGGGGGGGGGGTTCCAGTCAAGAGGGTGGTGTAGGTAACGCAGTACCTGAATCCTCTCACAACCACATCAAAATTACAACTAAACTATAGAAAAAACATGATTTAGAATAGCATAAAATCTAGCTGAACAGAAGTCCTATAACTAAGGCTATAAAGAAGAAGCCAACCCTGGCCTGGTGGCTCAGTTGGTTGGAGCATTGTCCCATACCCCAAAAAGTTGCAGGTTCAATCTCTGGTCAGTGCAAATACCTAGGTTGCATGTCTGATCCTCAGTCTGGGTGCATATGGGAGGCAATCAATTGACATTTCTCTCTCACGTCAATGTTTCTCTCTCTCTCAAATCAATAAACATATCCTCAGGTAAAGATTGAAAAATAAATAAAGAAGAAGCCATATTGAGATTGGTAAGAGTGGTGGAGATGCGGAATGGGCTGGTCCTATACTCACATGTTGCATATGAAAGTTGCACTTGGAGGTGGAGGTCTACCCTGAGAATGAGGGGACTCGGCTCCACACCCGGTTCCCTAGCCCTGGATCCAGTGCCAGGAAGAGAAGTCCCCTTGACTTCTGGCTATAAAAACCAACAGGGATTGTGGCTGAGTGAGACAGAGGGCTTCTGGAGTCCCAGGTATTCCTCTTAAAGGGCCCATGCACAGACTTACCTGGACTCTCTCCCTCTGAGGTCCAGTGCTGGGGCAGCAGCTCAAAAATCACAAGGAACATATGGGGAGGAACAGGATTGTCTGGCTCCAGTGCAATGGCTGGAGAAGGAGCTTTCTCCCAGACAGAAGTGCTAGAAGAGGTCATTGTTCCTTTGATGAGCCCTTCCCTTCCCCCACAGAGCCACAGCCATATCTGAGTCTCCATCACCTGGCTAATACTATTCACCCCACCCTAGTGATTCCCAGACACCCTGGCCCACCCAACTTTTGGGTCCACCCAATTGGTTTCCAGTGGCTTTTCCATACAAATAGCCTGTCTTGGCTCATGCTTCAGACTTTCCAAAAATCTCTCAAACATGCATCATTTGGCCTTGGTGTGACCTGTATTTCTTGCTAAGTGGCCCACAGCTTGGCCTTTACCAGGCACCTTCAAACACAGCACAAGTAGCAGCCAACTGCAGATCACTTTGTACATCACCCTAGGTAGGGCACTGGGAATGGCAAAGCTTGGCCTGTACTTCCTGGGTAGGCCCTAGAGCTGGTGCACCCTGTTGACAGCTTCAGACCACATCGAAGCACCACTCAACCAAGTCCACAAGCAACACACTCAAAGGGTGAAGTCAGCAGTCATCAAAGCCCTAGTAAAGTAAGTCGTGCTCTGTGCAGTCAGCCCCTGCACAGCTGATCCTTCACAGTGGTCATAGCGAGTCTTTGAAGCTGATTATCCTGGGGTAAATCCCTCCCATTAGGTGCCAGCAGTAATCAAGGCTCAACTACAACAAGGTGAACATACCCCACACAAGGAGCACACTTGGAATGCCCAGCTCAGGTGAATGGGGGGCTGTGCCACTAGACCCTACAGGATATCTACTACATAAAGCCACTCTACCAAGCCTGAGAGATGTAACAGCTCTATCTAATACATAGAAACAAATACAGGGAGGCTGCTAAATTGAGGAGACAAAGAAACATGTCCCAAAGGAGAGAACAGAACAAAAATACAGAAAAAAACTAAACAAAATAGAGACAAGCAATCTACCAGATGCAGAGTTCAAAACACTGGTTATAAGGATGCTCAATGAACTTAAGGGAAGAGTAGGATGAACTCAGTAAGAACTTCAACAAAGAGACAGAAAACAAAAGTGGAGATAGAAAATACAAAAAAGAACCAGTTAAAAATGAAGAATTCAGTAACTGAAATAAAGAATACATTACAGGGAATCAATAGTTGAGTAGAAGAAGCAGAAAATCAAATCAGAGATTTGGAAGATAAGGAAGCACAAAACACCCAGTCAGAACAGCAAAAAGAAAAAGGAATTTTTAAAAAAACGAGGAGGTGTAAGGAGCCTCTGGCACAACTTCAAGCATACCAACATTTGCATCATGGGAGTGCCAGAAGAAGAGAGAGTAAGGAATTGAAAATCTATGAATTGACAGAAAAATTCCCTAACCTGGCGAAGGAAAGAGACATACAAGTCCAGAAAGTATAAAGAGTTCCAAAGAAGATGAACCCAAAGAGGTTCCCACCCAGACACATCATAATTAAAATGCCAAAGGTTAAAGACAATGAGAGAATCTTAAAAGTAGCAAGAAAAAAACAGTTAGTTATCTACAAAGGAGCTCCCATAAGACTGTTAGCTGATTTCTCAACAGAAACTTTGTAGGCTGGAAGAGATTGACATTAAATATTCAAAGTGATGAAAAGCAAGCATTTACAACCAAGATTACCCAGCAGAGGTATAATTTAGAATTCAATGACAGAATAAAGAGCTTCCCAGACAAGAAAAAGCTAAAGGAATTCATTGCCACCAAATCAGTATCACAAGAAATGTTAAATAGTCTTCCTTAAGGGGAAGAATAATGATAAAAATATGAATAATAAAATGGCAATAAATACATATCTATCAGTGATTACTTTAAATGCAAATGAATTAAATGCTCCAATCAAAATATATATGGAGGCTGAATGGATAACAAAGCAAGATCCTTACATATGCTATCAACAAGAGACTTCAGTTTGAAAGACACACACAAACTGAAAATAAAGAGATGGAAAGAGATATTTCATGAAAATAGAAACAAACAAACAAACAAATTTAAAAAGCTGGGTTAGCAATGTTTATACCAGACAAAATGGACTTTTAAAACAAAGGCTGTATAACAAGAGACAAAGAAGAAACCCAAAACACTAAATTTAAAAAAAAAAAAAAAAAATATATATATATATGGGAGGGGGTATAAGGGGACCAAATGTTAATGGAAAAAATACAATAAACATTAAAAAGAGACATATACATCCATATGTTCATTGCAGCATTATTTATAATAGACAAGGTATGGAAGCAATCTAAGTTTTTATCAATAGATAAATAGATAAAGAACAAGTGGTATATATATATACAATGGAATATGACTCGGCCATAAAAAAAGAATGAAATCTTGCCATCTGCTGATGTGGACACCAGCCCGCAGTGTCTGTGGCACTGTGGATGAGACAAGACAAATTCACATGGACTACCAAAGTCCTGTGGAGGAAAAGGGATACCATGGCCACTCGCTCAAGGGGTGAGTGCCCTGATCCTTGCCTTGACAAGCTTTTATTGGGTTTAATTTGCATACGAATACAGGGTGTAGCTCATTAATCATTGTCAGGCAGAAATGATTAAACAATAGATAACATTCAAAGAACTCTGAGGGCTTATTCTGAGTCAGAGTCAGACAGCTAAAGGGCCATAAACCTTTGGGGAACAAACTCACTCCCTGCTTGGACCCTTATCATTTAAACTGAAGGTATTACCAAAGTAGATTTCACAGGATTTTATGCTTTCTTAGGCCTGATAGCCCTAGGGAACCTACCCTTCCCATAACAGGGCTGCCCCCACCTCCAGCATTGTTTCAGGCTTAACTTCAGGCAGTGGAAGTAAGACAGCCAAGAGATTAGGAGACTTCTTGCAGAAAAAATGAGGACTCAGGCTCTGTCAAAGCTGAGGGGTGAGAGTCCATCACCCCCTTTTTCTATAGTCCCCAAGTCCTTCCCTGAGGGCCCCTTTGTGACCATGCCTGTCTTAGGTCATCTCTCCTTTGAGGAATCTTACCCATCGTTGGCTAACCAGTCATCCACCTGGGGTCAAGCAGGGTGAAGTGAAAGGAGGCAGAGGCGGTACTCTTACCAGAAAGATAAGCTTTGTCTCCTTAGTGGCTTATGGTCCCAAGGTCTTTTTACTCAGCCTTACCCACAAGGGGTTACAGTTTCTGAAACCAGGCAGGGCGGTTCCCAACAATCTGCAACAATAAGAATGGACCTAGAAAGTATTGTGCTGAGTGAAATAAATCAGAGAGAGGAAGTAAAATCCATGATTTCACTTATATATGGAATCTAAAAAACAAAATAAACAAACAAGCAGAACAGAAACAGACTCATACATATAGAGAACATTTTGATGGTTGCCAGATGGAATGGAGGTGAAGGGATTAAGTACAAATTGGTAGTTACAGAATAGTCACAGGGGTATAAAGTACAGCATAGAAAATATAGTCAATAATATTGTAATAACTATGTATGGTGTCAGATGGATACTAGATTTATCAGGGTGATCACTTAATTATACAATGTCTAATCACAGGATTGTACACCTGAACCTATATAATATTGTATGTCAACTGTAATTGAAAAATTAGAAAAATTATTTAAAGTCAATAAGTAAGTTCTATGAAGTAGATGAAAGTATTTCCTGCTTTGTTGTCTCCAGTCAAGGAGTTAATATAGAAGGTGGTGTGTCTAGGAAAGAGTTCTTGTGGTGGAACTGATTTAGTGCTGGTGCCTGAGGCCTTGTACTGGTTACTGCTTACCTCCAGAATGTGGCTGAAGTGCAGGTTGGAGTGGCCAATGAGCTGGGTAGGCAATTGCTTCTGCAACTTTAATTGAACAGTTGGTTCAAGCATGATTGTGCAAGTATTTGAGTATTGCATTAGACTGCCATTATTTCATAAAATGAACAGAAAATGAAAAATATAATTGATCAGAAACATGGGTCTCATTAAGTTACTTCATTTGCAACCAGGTGGGAAATCATTAGCTATGCTGATAGAGACAAATCTTTATCCTTAATTTGATGTTCTCATATGTAAGTGGGCCAAATTTGCATTCACTTCTGAAGGAAAAACTGATATTATAGGACCTATGCCAAAATACTAGAAATAATCTTATTTCAATCCCAACTCAAACAAATAAATTATTAAAAATATTTGTGATGCAATTAGGAAAACGCAGCCTGGACTTTTAATGACATTAAGTAAGTTATTTTGAATTTCAAAGGTGGGATGGTAGCACTGTGACTATTTTTCAAGACTTCTTACCTTTTAGAGATATATGTTGAAGTCTTTATGAGTACACAGATATGATATTTGGGATCTGCTTCAAAATAAACTTAGTGAGCAGAGGGATGTTGGTATGGTATGGGTATGGATAAAACAAAATTAATAGCCAGTGAACAATTATTGAAGCTGCATGATGGATGCTGCAGATTTTATTTCCTAAATATGGCAGTTGACGCGGACACCAGCCCACAGTTTCTACGGTGTTATGGATGAATTACAAGATAAATTCACACAGACTACTGAGTCCTGTGGAGGAAAATGAATGGCACGGCTACTCTCTCAAGGGGAGAGTACCTCCGAGCGGCCTAGCCACTCTCTCAAGAGGAGAGCTCCATGACCCTTGCCTTGACAGGTTTTTATTGGGTTTCAATTTGCACAGGAATACAGGTAAAGTTCATTAATTATTGTCAGGCAGTAAGGATCACACAATAGATAGCATACAAAGAACTCTGAGGGCCTGAGTCAGGGTCTGTTAGCTAAAGGGCTACAAAACTTTGGGAAACAAACTCATTTCCTGCTCGGACTCTTATCATTTAATTGAGAGTATTCTTAGCAAAGCAGTTTTCACAGGACTTTACGTATTCTTTCTCAGGCTTGATCACCCAGGGAACCCACCTTTTCCAGCACAGGGCTGCACTGCCCTCTGTCATTGTTTCAGACTTAAGTCAGGCAGTGGAAGTAAGGCAGCCAAGAGATTAGGAGACTTCTCACAGACAGAATGAGGACTCAGGCTATGTCAAAGCCGAGGGCCGAGGGTCTATCACCCCCTTTTGCTATAGACCCCCAAGTCCTTCCCTGGGGCCTCACCATGATGGTGCCTGTCTTAGGTCCTTCCCCCCTTGGGGAATCTTACCTGTCATTGGCTAACCGATCAAGCATTGGGGGCCAGTTATGGATGAAGTAAAAGGAGCAGAAGCGGTGCTCCTGCCGGGGAGATAAGCTTTGTCTCCTTAGTGGCTTATGGTCCAAAGGTTGCTCATTCAGCCTTAGCCATGGGGGATTACAGCTCTTGAAACCAGTCGGGGTGGTTCCCAACAGGCAGTGACAATATTTTCCATCCCACTTGCTCTTCTGTAATGTGACCTTTCCATCTCCCCATAGAAAGGTAAGGATCTATGTCCCTTCCCCTTGAATATTAGGTAGGCATATACCTGTTTAATCAATGTGATAAAATAGAAATGACACACTGTAACTGCTGATGCTAGATCATAAAAGGTTATGCATCGCCTACCTGACTCTCTTGGTAAACTTTTTCTCCAGACTTCCTCTTGGATGCTCCCTCTTGGAACCCAGCAGTCATATTATGAGAAGCCAATGTCCTATGGAGAGGCTGTGTGTAGATGCTCAGTTGACAACCTCAGCTAAGTTCAGCATTCAAGCCATCAGAGCCAAGAACAGACACATCAGTGAAGAAACCTTCAGATGATTACAGCCCCCGTGATTCATGTCACACCATCCATTGTGGTCTTTCCATTTGAGGCCCCAGACATTGTGGAGCAGAAAAAAGCCACCTCCATTACTCACTGTCAAAACACCTGACCTTCAGAATACATGAGCATAGTCAAATGGTGACTGTGGACATCCTTGTCTTGTTCCTGATCTTAGGGGAAAAGTTTTTAATTTTTACCCATTGAGTATGATTTTGGTTGTAGGTGTCTCATATATGGTCTTTATTATGTTGAGGTACACTCCTTCTGTTCCTGCTTTCCTGAGTGCTTTTGTCATAAATGGGTGCTGTACTTTATCAAATGCTTTTTCAGCATCTATTGATATGATAATGTGATTTTTGTCTTCTGTTTATGTGATATATTACGTTTATTGATTTGTGAATATTGTACCATCCTTACATCCCTGGTATAGATTCCACTTGGTCATGGTGTATGATATTTTTAACATATTGCTGGATGTGGTTGGCCAATATTTTGTTGAGGATTTTAGCATGTATGTTCATCAGTGATACTGGCCTGTAGTTTTCTTTCTTTGTTGTGTCTTTATCTGGTTTTGGGACTAGGATGATGCTGGCCTTATATAAAGAGTTTCTGAGTCTTCTCTCTTTTTGGATTTTTGGAATATTTTGAGAAGATTAAGTTTAACTCTTCCTTTAATATTATGTAAAATTTTCCTAAGGAGAAGTCAGCTGCTAGCCTTATTGGGGCTCATTTGTATGTTATTTCCTGTTTATGCCTTGCTGCCTTTAAGATTCTCTTTGTCTTTGAATTTTGCCACATTAGTTATGTTCTGTCTTGGAGTGGGCTTCTTTGGGTTCATCTTGATTGGGACCCTCTGTGCTTCCTGGACTTGTGTGACTTTTTCTCTCATCATATTAGGGAAGTTTGCTGTCATTACTTTTTCAAACAGGTTTTCTATGACTTGCTCCTCTTCTTCTCCTTCTGGTATCTCTATTATATGGATATTATTATGTTTCATGTTGTCCTGCAGCACCCTTGACCCCTCTTTGTTATTTTTGAGTCTTTTTTTTTGTATTACTCTTTCTTGGAGTTTTTTTCTGCCTTGTCATCCAGCTTGCTGATTCTATCCTCTGCTTCATGTAGCCATGTTTTGATTCCTTCTACACTGTTCTTCAATTCAAAAATCATGTTATAAATTTCCTTCTGATTCTTCCTGATAGTTTCTATGTCCTTTTTCATGCTGGTGTAGTTCAAAGTAAGTTCCTTGTAGTTTCCCTGTGTTCTTTGTAATTGTCACTGAGCTCATTGAACTTCCTTATAACCATTTTTTTCAACTCAGTATCTGATAGTTTACTTGCCTTTATTTCACTTAGCACTCTTTCTGGGGATTCCTCCTTTCCTTTCGATTGGGGGGTGTTTCTTTGTTTTCCCATTTTAGGGGAAATTGTTCTTGTTTGTTTCTGCTCCTCAAGTTGATCTGCTTTGACTTCTTGTCTTTGTGGTGTGAACTTCCACAGTAGGAGACCTGTGGGATTCAGTGGTGCAATCTCCTTGATATCCTGAACTTAATGCCCTTAGGATGCCCTTTATGCCATTTATGTTGGCTCTCTGGCTGTAATTGGGTTTCGATTGTTGTTGGGTCATCCTTTGGAGTGTTCTTCCCCCTAGGTGGCTGACTGAGGGTTACTCCGCCCACCATGTGTTGTATGCTGTTGTGTGGGTGCTGCCAGAACAAAACCACAGAGCCCAGGAAAACAAACCCATACCCACAAAAATAAATCTTACCCACGACCCCACTACCAACAGAAAATGAACCACTATTAAGGAGAGTGTAAAGAGATTAAGACTATTACAAGAAAGGAGAAGTGTGTATGAGATGACTAACTGAAAGAAAAATGATTTTGAGAGGGTGAAGAGAGATGCACTAATAAGAGTAGGAAATGGGAACAATGTGAAGAGAGACAGTAAAATTTACATCATGAATAAAAAAGGGAATGAAGAAGGTGAAATGGGGGTAAGGGAAAGGAAGTTTAAAGTAGGAGGTTTAAACAGAAATTTAAAAAATAAAGTGGTAGAAATAAAAAGGAAGGAAAAAGAAATAAATAATTTGAAAAATAGGAACCAAATTAGAGGAAAAGATCCACTACAGCACTATCATCAACAAATGAGCTAAGATTAATATAGGTGTGGTGGAAATAAGAGGGAAAAAAGAAAGAAAACTTAAGAAGTGTCTAGAAGAAGGGGAAGTGATTTTGAGATGATACAGAGAGAGGGAATACTAAGAGTGAGGAGTGAAAACTAGGCTAACACAGGGAAAAAAATAAAATTTGAGGCAAAAAAGAAAGGGCAGAATGAAAGGGAAAAGTGAGTATTTAACCAGGCTAAGAGAGGAAAAAATTAAATCTTGAGAAAAAAAAAAGAATGGGCAACATGAAGGCAGAATGGAGTAAGAGAGGGAAATGGTAAAATTTGAGATCTGAAATACAAAAACAGTGAAGATCTAGAGATGAAGTTGAAAAATTGCAACAACTACCCTACTCTCCACCAATGAGCAAAAATTGATAAAGATAGAGAGAGAATTCAGGTATTTTAAGAGCAGGAAAAAGAATGTGAGATGACCATTGACAAGAAAATTGGTTGGGAAGCTGGACTGGTGACAAATAGTAAGAGTGCAGAATGGAAACAAGTTGCAACAAGAGAGAAAACAAAACTGAAAATAAAAATAAGAAAAGGAAAGATGAAGGTAAAATAAGGTAAGAGAAAGGAGGAGCAAAATATGAGAATTGAAATAAGCTATAATATAAAATCTAGTGACTTAATATGCACAAACTTGTAGGACAGGAAGTGAATGTTAAAAAAAAAACTATGTAAGAAAGAAAACATCACAAATCATGGAGAAGACCATGGTGTATTTCATCTTGGTAGCATCTAGTATTTACCACTGTTTTTTCTTTCTGACTCCACCTCTGCTGATGTCATATTGTGTCCCAGTCTGGCCTTAGGCAGCCTGTTCAAGACTACCAGGGATCTACCTTCTGTGGCTCATTCCTTCAGTTGTTATCTAGTCACTCTGCAATCAGCTGTCAGCCTTAAGCTCCACAGGGCAGGGCAGAGTATTTCCTGGGGGTGGGTCTATTGCTTCTCCTCAGGCTGATGCCACTTGAAGAGAAGTGGTCTGCAGCAAGATGGCACTTGCATTATGGGGCATGACTCAGCACCAGGATCCTGGTGGCTGGTCTCTAAGTTGTATCCCCAAAGCTGCCATCCCCAGTCTCTCCTCAGGTATCTCTAGTCCATTCTGCCCACCCTACCCCCTCTTTCTGGAGCCCAGGGTAAGTAAGTGCATATGAAAGTTTGTGCATTGCTCCTTTAAACGGATCTCTGCATCTCTAGCCGATGCTGCATCTCTAGCATCTCTGGCAGAGAGAAACCCTGCTGAATTTTGCAGCTGAATGTTATCTGGGTTCTTTTTGGGCTCTAGTACTGTAGGCTGGGGATCCCAGCTTGGGGTTTAGACCCCCCACTTCTCAGGAGGATCCCCATGGTCACTGAAATATCCCTCCTGCACTTCAGCTGCTGCCCATAGGAGCCCAGCCAGCCCTCTTACATCTCCTCCACACTCTCTGCCAGTCATGTTGAAGCTGTTTCATCTGTCGGTCCATGGTTATAACTAGTCTCTCTTGCTATTGTTTAGTTGTTTATTCCAGATGATTTCTCCACAGTGTAGTTGTAATTCCATATTGGTCCTGGGAGGAGGTTAGTGTAGTTTCCACTCACTCCTCTGTCATCTTGGTTCTTCCCTGGTTCTTGATTTATATCACAAAGTTTGGGCTGCTATGTTAATACACAGCAAAAGGTTAATGAAATAGAGGTGCATTATGCTTATCTATCTACTTTTGCATTTGAAATTGTCCATAATAACAAATTTCAAAAGGTTTGTATGACAATCAACAAAGAATGCTAGAAATACACCAACACATTGTCTAAAAGGCAATGCACAATTCGGGGTTTTACAACAGTTGTAGCTCCTAGGGACAGAATTCCCCTTACAGTCTGGTAAACTTTCAGACTCATTGCTCATATGCATGTAATATGTGTGAAATCAGAGGTTGTCTAGATGAATTTTCTTGTATTAAATGGAGAGGAGAGAGTATGATGAGCTTTCTGGTCAGGGAGACACTTGTTCAGAGTGAAAGGGTCAAATTAAATAAATTGCAGCTTCTGGATAGATTTCTAAATTTTTTGTGCAGAGAAATAACTCAAACCCTTTTTTTCATAAATGTCAGGGTTAGGGACAATCTTCTCTGTCCATCATAGTTGATTAATTTAATTTTTTGTTTCTTATAGCTTTATTGAGGTGTATTTCACATACCATAAAATTAAATACAGTTTAATATTTATGTAGAATTTTTCTTTTCTTTAATATATTTTATTGAGTATGCTATTACAGTTGTTCCATTTCCCTCCCTTTATTCCCCTCTGCCCTGAACACCCTCTCCCACCCTCATTGTCCCCTGTCCACTTAGTTCATGTTCATGGGTTGTACATATAAGTCTTTGGCTTCTCTATTTCTTGTACTATTCTTAACCTCCCCCTGTCTATTTTATGCCTACTACTTATACTTATTCCCTGTACCTTTTCCCCCATTACTCTCTTCCCCTTCCTCACTGATAACCCCACTGTCATCTCCATTTCTGTGATTCTGTTTCTGTTCTAGTTGTTTGCTTAGTTTGATTTTTTTTTTAAGGTTCAGTTGTTGTTAGTTGTGAGTTTGTTGTCATTTTACTGTTCATAGTTTTTTATCTTCTTTTTCTTAGATAAGTCCCTTTAACATTTCATATAATAAGGGCTTGGTGATGATGAACTCATTTAACTTGACCTTTTCTGGGAAGCACTTTATCTGCCCTCCCATTCTAAATGAGAGCTTTGCTGGATAGAGTAATCTTGGATGTAGGTCCTTGCCTTTCATGACTTGGAATACTTCTTTCCAGCCCCTTCTAGCCTGCAAGTTTTCTTTGGAGAAATCAGATGATGGTCTTATGGGAACTCCTTTATAGGTAACTGTCTCCTTCTCTCTTGCTGCTCTTAAGATTCTCTCCTCTTTAATCCTGGGTAATTTACTTATGATGTGCCTTTGTATATGCTTTTTGGGTCCAACTTCTTTGGGACTCTCTGAGCTTCCTGAATTTCCTGAAAATCTATTTCCTTTACCAGATTGGGGAAATTCTCCTTTCTTATTTTTTCAAATAAGTTTTCAATTTCTTGCTCATCATTTTCTCCTTCTGGCACCCCTATGATTCAGATGTTGGAATGTTTAAAGTTGTCCTGGAGGTTCCTAAGACTGTCCTTATGTTTTTGAATTCTTGTTTCTTTATTCTGTTCTGGTTTCATGTTTATTCCTTCCTTCTGGTCCAAACTGTTGATTTGAATCCCGGTTTCCTTCCCTTCACTGTTTGTTTCCTGTACATTTTCCTTTATTTCACTTTTCATAGCCTTCACTTTTTCCTCTATTTTGTGACCACACTCAACCAATTCTGTGAGCATCCTGATTACCAGTGTTTTGAACTGTGCATCTGATAGGTTGGCTATCTCTTTGTTGCTTAGTTGTATTTTTTCTGGAGCTTTGATCTGTTCTTTTATTTGGGCTATTTTTTTTTTTTTGTCTCAGCATGCCTGTTATGTAGTAAGGGGCAGAGCCTTAAGTATTCGCCAGGGTGTGGCAATCCAGGTTGCTGCGCTGTGGTGCTATCTGTGGGGGGAGGGGTCTGAGAGGGAACAATGGTGCTTGTTCAGCTCTCTGCTGGCTTTCCGTCACTTCTTCCACTGCCACAAGCAAATTCAGCTCTTCTGGTGCTGATTCCAGGGTGGGTGGTTTTGTGTGTGTTTTAGGACCCTGTGAGTCTCTCCAATGAACTCTATTATGAGGGTGGGAGTTTCTCCTGCTACCTCTACCTGCACAGGTTTTTTCAGTCAAAGGTTTTGAGCCTTTATTTACCTGCACTGGAACCCTGGGTTGCATAGTCTGTCTTGCTCCAGAGTTATTCCTCCCATTTTATCCACACGCAAATGTGGGACTTCCCTGTCCACCAGCTGCTGCATTTCCATGAGTCCTCTCCTCCCAGCTGCTCATGTCTGCCCCTCCTACCAGTCTGGGTGAATATTTCTTCTTTAACACCTTGGTTGTCGTACTTCCATACAGTTTGATTTTCTGTCAGTTCTGGTTGTTTTTTGTTTTAAAATTTATTGTCATCCTTCCTTTGGTTGTGTGAGGAGGCACAGTATATCTACCTATGCCTCTGTCTTGCCCGTAAATCCCCATAGGTGATTAATTTCCCCAGAGTCTTGTACAACAGGCTGATCAACTGAATTAAAGATCTTTGTACTTCTCTTTTTTTCTCTTTGTTACTTGTGCTTTTTAAGGGAGTATGTGTTCTTTTTACAAAGTGAAAATAGCTTATTTTATCTCTGTTTATAAAATGAACTCATGATATTCTTTAAAAGTTAGTATATCTAGAAGAAAGTCAAATGCCCACTGATGAGTAAATATAAAAATAAGTGTGGGATATACATACAATGGAATATTGTTGCCTTAAAAGGGAAGGAATTCTTGTCACTTGCTACAACATAGATGAAACTTGATAATACTATGTTAACTGAAATAAGCCAGCCACACACACACACACAAATACTGTTCTCAATGGTGACAGTAACATTTCATACAATCCCACTAGAAATATATGTGGGTCCCAATTTTCTACAACCTTGCAGAGACTTGTTATTGTCTGTATTTTTGGTTATAGCCATTTCAGTAGGTGTGAAGTAATTTTTTGTGGTTTTTCAATTTGCAGTTTCCTAATGACAAATGATGCTAAACATCTTTTCATGTTTTTCAAAAAATTATATTTTATTGTTTATACTATTACAGTTGTCCCAACTTTTCCCTCTTTGTCCCCCTCTACCTAGCTCCCACCTGCAATCCCTCAGGAAATCCCCACACTGTTGTCCATGTCCTTGAGTCATGCATATATGTTCTTTGGCTACCCTGTTCCCTATGCTGCACTTTACAATCTCATTACTATTCTGTAACTACCAATTTGTACTTCTTAACCCATTCACCTTTTTCACCCATCCCCCCCAAATCCCTTTCCATTTGGCAACCATGAAAATGTTCTTTGTATTTATGATTCTGTTTCTGTTCTGCTTTTTATTTTGTTTTATAGATTTGATTATTGATAGATATGCATTTATTGCCATTTTGTTGTTCATTTTTTTTCTTCTTCTTCTTAAAGAAGACCCTTTAATTTTTCATATAATGCTGGTTTGGTGGTGATGAACTCCTTTAGCTTTTTCTTGTCTGGGAAGATCTTTATCTGCCCTTCAATTCTAAATGATGGCTTTTCTGGGTAGAGTTATCATGGTTGTAGGTCCTTGCTTTCCACCACTTTAAATATTTATGGCCAATCCCTTGTAGTCTACAAAGTTTCTTTTTAAAAATCAGCTGACAGACTTCCGGCCAAGATGGAGGCATAGGTAGATGCCCCATGCCTCCTCGCACAACCAAGATAGGGACAACAACAATATAGAAACAAAATAACAACCAGAACTGACAGAAAATTGAAGTGTATGGAAGTCGGACACCCAAGGATTTAAAAATAGACATGTTCATCCAGACCGGTAGGAGGGGCGGAGTTGGGCCAGGCGAGGGACACGGAGCAGAGACCTGAACAATCGGGGTGGCATGAAAATCCACAGCAGGCAGACCCTGGGCACACAAGCAGCAGTGGCTGGTGGGCCCCGGCCAGGGAGTGGTGACCAGCAGACCCAGTGAGGCAGCCATTGTGAAGTAAGGCACTGCACGCAACTCAGGGTCCCAGCACCGGGAAATGGAGCTTTGGGTCACAACTGAAAAGGAAGGTCCCGTGGGGTGCACAGGCCCACCCACACCAGAACTGGTGTCAGAGGGGCACAGTTCGCTTGCGGAGAGCAGAGGAAGGGTCTGAGGTCCTACAGGGAACAGAGCAGGTGCCATTGTTCCTTCTCAGACCCCGTCCCCCCATACAGAGTCACAACCCAGCAACTGGGGTGCCCTGCCCTGGTGAACACCTAAGGCCCCGCCCATCACTACAGGAGCTCAACAAGACCAAAAAAAAACCCCAAAAAAACAACAAAAAAAATCAGCAAAAAGATGGCTCAAACAGAAAAAGAATTGAAAGCCCCAGAACCCATCCTTTTCAGCAACCAAGAGATAGCCAACCTATCAGATGCATAGTTCAAAGCACTGGTGATCAGGATACTCCCAGAATTGGTTGATTTTGGTTGCAAATTAGATGAAAAAATGCAGGCTACAATAAGTTTAATGAAGAAGGATACACAGGGAACCAATAGTGATGGAATGGAAGATGGGTCTCACATCATTGGAGTGGACCAAAAGGAAGAAAAAAATACACAACCAGAAAAGAATGAAGAAATAAGAATTCAAAAAAATGAGGAGAGGCTTTGGAACCTCTGGGACACCTTTAAACGT
>CM052538.1:94173165-94202008 GCA_028533065.1 Trachops cirrhosus | reverse complement strand
TGTGTCCCACAGATTTTAGATTTTTGTGTTCTCATTTTCATTTTTTTGAAGGCACCTTTTGATGTTTTTCAGTGTTCTTCTTGTGGTTGATTTTTAGTTTCATAGCATTGTGGTCAGAGAAGATGCTTGATGTGATTTCAATCTCCTTTAATTTATTGAGGCTCGTTTGTGTCCTAGGCTGTGGTCTATCCTAGAAAACATTCCATGTGCACTTGAGAAGTTTGTATATTCTGCTGTTCTCCAGTGAAATGCTCTAAATATATCAGTTAAATCCATTTCAGCTAGGGTGGCATTTAAGACCTCTGTCTCCTTGTTGATTTTCTGTTTGGAAGATCTATCCATTGAAGTCAATGGGGTGTTAAAAACCCCAACTATGACTGTATTTCCATCAGTCTCTCCTTTTATGTCCATCAAGATTTGCTTTACATATTTAAGTGCTCCCAAGTCGGATGCATAAATGTTTACTAGGGTTACATCCTCCTGTTGGATTGTTCCCTTTATCATTTGGTAGTCCCCTACATCATTTCTTACAATAGCCTTTATTTTAATGTCTATTTTGTGAAATATAAGTACTGCTACTGTAGCTTTTTGCTCTTCCATTTGCATGAACTATCTTTTTCCATCCCTGTACTTTTAGTCTGTGTGTATCTTTCTGTCTAAGGTGGGTTTCTCGGAGTCAGCATATATTTGGGTTTGTTTTCTTATCTATCCAGCTACCTTATGTCTTTTGGTTGGAGCATTTAAGCCATTTGCATTTAAGGTCTTAAACTGATATATACGCCTTTAGTGCCATTTTATTATCAGACTATTTTCCTTTGTTTTGTTTGTTTTTCTTGTTCTCATTCTTAAAGCAAGCCATTTAACATTTTTTGCAGTACTGGCTTGGTGTTAACAAACTCCTTTAAATTTTTATAGTGTAGGAAGGTCTCTTTTTCTTCTTTGATTTTGAATGATAGCCTGGCTGGTTAAAATAGCCATGATTGTAGGTCCTTGCTTTTCATCACCTTTAATATTTCATGCCACTACCTTCTGGCCTGAAATGTGTCTGTTGAGAAATCAAATGAAAGTCTAATTGGTGTGCCCTTGGGTGTAACTACCAACTTTTCTCTTGTGGTATTTAGGATTCTCTCATCTTTAAGTCTTGCTATTTTAATTATGACATGTCTTCATGTAGTCCTATTTAGATCCAACTTGTTGGGCTCATCTGAGCTTCCTGAACTTTGTGTCTTTTCCCTTCACTGTATTACATATATTATTGGTCTTTTTTTTCTTCAAATATATTCTTAGGCTCTTGCTCATTCTCTTCTCCTGGTATTCTCATGAGGTGGATGTTGTTACAGTTCATGTTGTCCCAAAGATCTCTTATTCTCTCCTCATTCTTTTAAATTCATTTTTTTCTTTTTGCTGCTCTGCTTGGGTGTTTTATTTTAGTTTATTTTATTGATTATGCTATTACATGTCCCACTTTTCCCTCTTTGATCCTCTCTGCTTGGTTCCTCCCTTCCCTCCAGCAATCCCATCCCTTAGTTTTTTCTATGGGTATTTGTGTAAGTTCTTTGGCTTCTCCTTTGCCTTCCTGTTCTTAACATCCTCCTGTCTATTCTGCACCTACCCAATTATGCTTCTAAATCCCTATAGCTTTTCCCCCATTCTCCTCATTCTTACTTCCAGCTGATATCACTTCAAATGATCTCCATATTATGATTCTATTCCTATTCTAGTTGTGTGCTTAGTTTGTCTTTTAGTTTGTTGTCAATAGTTGTTTATTGTCATTTTAATGTTCATAGTTTTGATCTTCTTTTTCCTAAATAAGTCCCTTTAAAATTTTATATAATAAGGTCTCAATGAGGATGAACTCCTTTAGGCTTACCTTGTCTGGGAAGCACTTTATCTGTCCTCCCATTCTAAATGATAGCTTTGCTGGATAGAGTAATCTTGGTTGTAGGTCCTTGCTTTTCATGACTTTGAATACTTCTTTCCAGCCCCTTTTTTCCTGCAAAATTTCTTTTGAGAAATCAGCTGATAGTCTCATGGGAACTCCTTTGTAGGTAACTCTGCCTTTCTCTTACTGCTTTTAAGATTCTCTCTTTATTTCTAACCTTTGACATTTTAATTATGATGTGCCTTGATGTGTGCTTCCTTGGGTCCAACTTGTTTGGGACTCTCTGTGCTTCCTGGACTTGTATGTCTATTCCTTACCAAATTGGGGAAGTTTTCTTTTATTATTTTTGCAAATAAGTTTCAATTTCTTGCTCTTCCTCTTCTTCTGTCATCTCTGTGATTCAGATGTTGGCTCTTTGAAGATGTCCCAGAATTTTCTTAAATTCTCCTCATTTTTTTTTTTGAATTCTCACTTCTTCATTTAATTTGATTGAATGTTTATTTCTTCCTTATCTTCCAAATCATTGATTTGAACACTGGCTTTCTTCCCTTCACTGTTTGTTGGTTTCCTATGGATTTTTATTTTTTTAATTTTTAATTTTTAAAGATTATATTTCTTTATTTTTATACAGAGGGGAAGGGAGGGAGAAAGAGAGGGAGAGAAACATCAGTATGTGTTTGCCTCTCATGTATTCCCTATGGGGGACCTGGTCCACAACCCAGGCATGTGCCCTAACTGGGAATAAAATCAGTGACCTTTTGGTTCGCAGGCTGGCTCTCAATCCACGGAGCCACACCAACCAGAGCTCCTGTGGGTTTTTTTTTAAATTTATTTTAGTAGAGCTTTCTTTTTTTTCCTCATGTTTTTGCCATGTTCGATGAGATCTTTGAGTATTCTGACCACCAGTGTTTTGAACTTTGCATCTGATAAGTTGGCTATCTCTGCATCACTTAGTGCTTTTTCTGGGGTTCTCTTCTGTTTCTTCTTTGGGCCATATTTATTGTCTCCTGATTTTTGAAGCCTCCTTGTGTCTGTGTGCTAGGTAGAGCCACTTTGATTCCATTTTAGTATATCTGTTCAGTCATATTATGTGGGGTCTTGGGTATTCACCAGGGCAGGACAACGATGGCACCATATGTGGGGGAAGAGTTGTAGAGGGGACAATGCTGCTGCTGGCTGATTTCTGTAGGCTTGCCTGACCCTCCCATGTGTGATTGGTGTCCCTGCAGCTGCTGTCCTGGTTGTGGTTGCCAAGGTGGTTGGGTTTGCATAGTTCGGTGCTCTCCTGAGAAACTGTCGGTGTCTTCCACAGCACCAACCCCCAGTGGGTTTACACCCAGAAGTTACCAGGCGTTTTTTCCTGTGATGGAACCCTGGGCTGTGGGGTCTTGCCTGGGGCTGGTCTTGCTAACTCACAAGGTGTTTCCCTGATTTTTATCCACCAAATATGACTGTGGGGCTGCCATTCTCCCTGCCGCCATCATCTCACTGCTTCTCCACCTCTCCATCCCGGCTGATCACTGCCACACCAAGTACTATCCACCCCTACTCCCCGTCTCTGCTCCTCCTACTTGTCTGGATGAATATAGCTTCTTTAAATCCTCGGTTGTCAGACTTTTGTGCAGTTTCGTGTATTTTTCTGGGTGATTTCCTGGATGTTCTGGGTGTTTTTGTTTTTAAGTTAGTTGTGTTCCTTCTTATGGTTCTGCAATGAGCGAGACCTGTCTGCCTATGTCCCTATCTTAACGAGAAGTTCTGCTTGGGTGTTTTTTTTCTGTCTTGTCACTCAAATTATTGATTCAGTACTCTGCTTCATCTACCCTACTATTTATTCCTTCTATTGTACTATTTATTTCAGATATTGAATTCTTTATTTGTCAGTGGTCCTTTTTTTATGGTTTCTGTATCTTTTTTTCATGCAGCTGATATCTTTAAAATCATTACTCTAAACTGTATCTGATAAATTGCTCGTCTCCATTTCATCTAGCTCCACTTCTGGATAATTGTCTTCTTTTTTTTTAATCACTTTATGGTTGTTCAATTACAGTTGTCTGTATTTCCTCCCCACCCCCTCCAAACCCACCTCCCTCCCTTGCTTCCACCCTCCCTCTTGATTTTGTCCATGTGTCCTTTATAGTAGTTCCTGAAAACCCTTCTCCCCATTGTCCCCTCTCCCCCTCCCCTCAGGCTATTGTTAGATTGTTTTTTATTTCAATGACTCTGGTTATATTTCATTTTTTTTTATTTTGTTGATTATGTTCCAGTTAAAGGCGAGATCAAATGGTATTTGTCCCTCACCACCTGGCTTATTTCACTTAGCATAATGCTCTCCAGTTCCATCCATGCTGTCCCAAAGGGTAGGAGCTCCTTTTTTCTCTCTTCTGTGTAGAATTCCATTGTGTAAATGTACCATAGTTTTTTGATCCACCCTTTTGCTGATGGGCACTTAGGTTGCTTCTAGCACTTGGCTGTTATAAATTGTGCTGCTATGAACATTGGGGTGCATGGGTTCTTTTGGATTGATGTTTCAGGGTAATTAGGGTATAATCCCAGCAGTGCAATTGCTGGATCCAGTTCCATTTTTAGTTTTCTGAGGAAATTCCACACTGTTTGCTACAGTGGCTGCGCCAGTCTACATTCCCACCAACAGTGCACTAGGGTTCCCTTTTCTCTGCATCCTCTCCAACACTTGTTTGTTGATTTGTTTATGATGGCCATTCTGATGGGCCATTCATCATGGTTTTAATTTGCATCTCTCTGATGGCTAGTGATGCTGAGCATCTTTTCATATGTCTCTGGGCCCTCTGTATGTCCTCCTTGGAGAATTGTCTGTTCAAGTCTTTTGCCTATTTTTTAATTGGGTTGTTTGTCTTCCTGGAGTTGAGTCATGTGAGTTCTTTATATATTTTGGAGATCAAGTCCTTGTCTGAGGTATCATTGGCAAACATGTTTTTCCATACGGTTGGCTCTCTTTTCATTTTCATTCTGTTTTCTTTAGCTGTGCAGAAGCTTTTTAATTTGATGAGATCCCATTTGTTTATTCTTTCCTTTATATCCCTTGCTTTAGGGGACATATCCATGCAGATGTTGCCTCATGGAACGTCTGAGATTTTCCTGCCTGTGTTCTCCTCTAGGGCTTTTATGGTGTTACAACTTATATTTAAATCTTTTTATCCACCTTGAATTTATTTTTGTGTACGATGTAAGTTGGTGGTTGAGTTTCTTTTTTTTTTTGCATGTACCTGTCCAGATCTCCCAACACCATTTGTTGAAGAGGCTACTTTTGCTCTATTTTATGATACTGCCTGCTTTGCCAAATATTAATTGACCATAGAGATTTGGGTTTATTTCTGGGCTCTCTGTTCTATTCCATTGGTTCATGTGTCTGTTATGCCCGTACCAGGCTGTTTTGATTACAGTGGCCTTGTAATACAGTTTGACATCAGGTGTTGTGATCCCTCCTGCTTTGTTCTTCTTTCTCAAAATTGCTGCAGCTATTCAGGATCATTTATGGTTCTATATAGATTTCCAAAATGTTTGTTCTATATCTGTGAAATATGTCATGGGAACTTTAATAGGGATTGCATTGAATCTATAAATTGCTTTAGGTAGTAGGGCCATTTTGATGATGTTACTTCTTCCAATCCATGAGCATGGTACATGCTTCCACTTGTTTGCATCCTCCTTAATTACTTTCTTCAGTGTTGTATAGTTTTCTGAGTATAGGTCTTTTACCTCCTTGGTTAGGTGTATTCCTAGGTACTTTATATTTTTTGTTGCTATATCAAGTGGGATTTATTCCTGATTTCTGTTTCTGATGTTTCATTTTTTGGTATACAAAAATGCCTTTGATTTCTGAGTATTGACTTTGTATCCAGCTGTTTTGCCAAATTCATTTATTATGTCGAGCAGCTTTTAGTGGAGTCTACAGGATTCTCTATCTACACTATCATGTCATCTGCAAACAGTGACAATTTTGTTTCCTCCTTTCCAATTTGGATGACTTTTATTTCTTTTTCTTGTCTGATTGCTGTCACTAGGACTTCATCCAGTACTATATTGAATAGGAATGGTGAAAGTGGGCATCCTTGTCTTGTTCCTAACCTTAGTGGGAAAGCTCTCAGTTTTTGTCCATTGGGTATATTGCCTGTAGGTCTCTCATATATTCATATATGACATTTATTATGTTGAGGAATGCTCTCTCTATTCCCACTTTGCTGAGTGTTTTTATCATAAATGGGTTTTGTTCCTTATCAAGTGCTTTTTCTGCATCTATTCATATGATCATGTGATTTTTGTCTTTTGTTTATGTGGTGTATTATGTTCATTGATTTGCAAATATTGAACCATCCTTGCATCCCTGGGATGAATCCCACTTGGTCATGGTGTATGATCTTTCTAATGAATTGTTGAATGCACTTTGCCAATACTTTGTTGAGGATTTTAGCATCTATGTTCATCAGAGATATTGGCCTGAAGTTTTCTTTCTTTGTTATGTCTTTATCTGGTTTTGATACTAGTATAATGTTGGCCACATAAAAAGAGTTAGGGAGTCTTCCATTTTTTTGGATTTTTTGGAATAGTCTTTGTAGGATAGGGGTTAGCTCTTCCTTAAATGTTTTGTAGAAATCTCCTGTGAAACCATCCGGTCCTGGGCATTTGTGTATCGGGAGTTTTTTGATTACTGCTTCAATTTCATTTGCTGTTATTGGCCTGATCAGACTTTCTGTTTCTTCTTCACTGAGTTTTGGAAGATTATATTTTTCTAGGAATTTGTCCATTTCACCTAGGTTTTCAAATTTCTTGGCATACAGTTCTTCATAGTAATTTCTTAGTATCCTTTGTATTTCTGTGGTATCAGTTGTAATCTCTCCTCTTTCATTTCTGATGTGTTTATTTGGGTCTTCTCTCTTTTTTTCTTGATGAGTCTGCTTAAAGGCTTATCGACTTTGTTTATTTTTTCAAAGAACCAGCTCCTGGATTCGTTGATCCTTAGAATTGTGCTTTTAGTCTCTATGTCATTTAATTCTGCTTTGATCTTGATTATTTCCTTCTTTCTACTTGCTCTGGGCTGTCTTTGTTGTTCCTTGAGTTCTTGTAGGCATAGGGTTAGGTCATTTCTTTGAAATGTTTGTAACTTTTTTGGGTAGGCCTGTATTGCTATGAACTTCCCTCTCAGGACTGCCTTTGCTGTGTCCCATAAGTTTTGGGTTGTTGTGAGTTCATTTTTGTTTGTTTCCAGAAACTTTTTGATTTCTTCCCTGGTTTCATTCTTTACCCATTCATTGTTTAATAGCATGCTATCCAATCTCCATGATTTTGAGTGTTTTGGGGGTCTTTCCCTTGAAGTTGGTTTCTAATTTCAGTCCCTTGTGGTCAGAGAAAATGCTTGATATGATTTCAATTTTCTTGAATTTGTTGAGGCTTCTTTTGTGTCCTATCATGTGGTCTACCTTTAAAAATATTCCATGTGCATTTGAAAAGAATGTGTATTTAGCTTCTTTGGGATGGAGGGCTCTCTATATATCAGTTAAGTCCATTTCATCTAGGGCATTGTTTAATGCCACAATATTTTTGTTGCTATTTTGTTTGGAAGATCTGGGGTGTTAAAATACCCTTGTATAATTGTGTTGCTGTCAAAATCTTTCTTGAAGTCCTCCAAGATTTTCTTTATGTATTTGGGTGCTCCTATGTTGGGTGCATATATATTTACTGTGTTTATGTCCTCTTGATGGATTCTTTCCTTGAGTATTATGAAGTGACCTTCTGGGTCTCTTTTTATGGTTCTTTTTTGAATTCTATTTTGTCTGATACTAGTATTGCTACCCCAGCTTTCTTTATCCTGTCCATTTGCTTGGAATATTTGTTTCCATCCCTTCACTTTCAATCTGTGTAGGTTTTTTGTTCTGAGGTGGGTCTCTTGTAGGCAGTATATGTGTGGGTCATGCTTTCTTATCCGTTCTGCTATTGTGTGTCTTTTGATTGGGGCATTTACTCCATTTACATTTAAGGTTATTATTGATAGGCACTTATTCATTGCCATTTTTTGGTACCTTTGTTCCTCTCTCTTTCGCTGTTTTTCTTCCTGTTCTTAAAGCAAACCCCTTAGCATCTCCTGCAGAGGTGGTTTGGAGGAGGTATATTCTTTGAGTCTTCTTTGTCTGGGAAGCTCCTTATTTGGCCTTCCAATTTAATTGAGAGCCTTGCTGGATAAAGTAGTCTTGGTTGCAGGCCTCTGGTTTTCATTACTTGGACTATTTCTTGCCATTATCTTCTGGCTTAGGGTGTTTCCATTGAGAAGTCAGCCACTAGTCATATCGGGGTTCCCTTGTATGTTACTTCCTGTTTCTCCCTTGCTGTCCTTAAGTTTCTCTCTTTATCTTGGAATTTTGCCATTTTAATTATGATGTGTCTTGAAGTGGGCCTCTTTGGGTTCCTCTTGATTGGGACTCTGTGTTTCCTGGATTCGTGTGACCTTTTCTCTCATCAAATTAGGGAAGTTTTCCATCATTACTTTTTCAAATAGGTTTTCTATCCCTTGCTTTCTTCTTCTCCTTCCAATATCCCTATTATATGGATATTATTATATTTCATGTTGTCCTGCACTTCTCTTAATCTCTCTTGATTCTTTCTGAGCCTCTTTTCCTTTTCTTGCTCTTTGTGGGTGTTTTTTTCTACTTTGTCCTCCAGCTCACTGATCCAATCTTCTGCTTCATTGATCCTGCTTTTGATTCCTTCTACTGTGTTCTTCAGTTCAGAAATTGTGTTCTTCATTCCCTCTTGGCTGTTGTTGATAGTTTGTATTTCCTTTTTCAAGTTGATATAGCTTCATGTTGATATAGTTTTCATGTTGTTATAGTTTCATGTTGATATACTGAGTTCATTGTAATTTCTCTGTAGTTTTTGGTAATTCTCTGTGACTTCTTTGAGCTTCCTTATAACCATTGCTTTGAACTCAATATCTGATAGTTCACCTGCCTCTATTTCATTTAGCATTCTTTCTGAGACTCCTCCATCCTTTTATTTGGGGATTATTTTTTTGTCTTCCCATTATTTGTGAGACTTTTCTTTTTAGCCTCTGCTTCCTTTTTTTAAATATATTTTATTGATTATGCTATTACAGTTGTCCCATTTTCTCCCCTTCATTCTTCTCCAACTTGCACAGCCTCTCCCACCCACATTCCCCCCTTTAGTTCATGTCTTTGTGTCATAAGTTCTTTAGCTTCTACATTTCCCATACCATTCTTGCCCTCCCCCTGTCTATTTTCTACCTACCATCTAGGCTACTTATTCTCTGTACCTTTCCCCCCTCTCTCCTCCTCCCACTCCCCTGTTGCCAACTCTCCATGTGATCTCCATTTCTGTGGTTCTGTTTCTGTTCTAGTTGTTTGCTTAGTTTCTTTTTGTTTAAGGTGTGGTTGTTAATAATTGTGAGTTTGCTGTCATTTTACTATACATGTTTTTTATCTTCTTTTTCTTAGATAAATCCATTTAACATTTCATAAAATAAGGACTTGGTGATGATGAACTCCTTTAATTTGACCTTATCTGGGAAGCACTTTATTTGCCTTTCCATTCTAAATGAAAGCTTTGCTGGATAGAGCAATCTTGGATGTAGGTCCTTGCCTTTCATGACTTGGAATACTTCTCTCCAGCCCCTTCTTGCCTGTAAGATCTCTTTTGAGAAATCAGCTGACAGTCTCACGAGAACTCCCTTGTAGGTAATTGTTTCGTTATCTCTTGCTGCTTCTAGGATTGTTCCCTTCATTTTAATCTTGGCTAATGTAATTATGATGTTCCTTGGTGTGTTCCTCCTTGGGTCCAACTTCTTTAGGACTCTCTGAGCTTCCTGGACTTCCTGGAAGTCTATTTCCTTTGCCAGATTGGGGAAGTTCTTCTTTATTATTTGTTCAAATAACTTTTCCACTTGTTCTTCCTGTTCCCCTTCTGGTACCCCTATAATTTGGATGTTGGAACATTTAAAGATGTCCTGGAGGTTCCTAAGCCTCTCCTCATTTTTTTTAATTCTCCTTTCTTTATTCTTTTCTGTTTGGCTGTTTCTTTCTTCCTTGTGGTCCACTGTATTGATCTGAGTCCCAGTTTTCTTTCCATCACTATTGGTTCCCTGTGCATTTTTCTTCATTTCACTTATAGTAGCCTTCATTTTTTCATCTAATTTGCGACCAAAATCAACCAATTCTGTGAGCATCCTTATTACCAGTGCTTTGAACTGTGCATCTGATAGGCTGCCTATCTCTTTGTTGTTTAGTTGTATTTGCTCTGGAGTTTTGATCTGTTCTTCCATTTGGGCCACTTTTTTTTTGTCTTATCACGCTTGTTATGTACGATGGGCAGAGCCTTTGGTGTTCACTAGGATGGGGCAACCCAGTTGCTGGTATGTGACACTGTATGTGGGGGTGGGGTCCAAGAGGGAACAACGGTGCTTGCTCTGTTCTCTGCCAGGTTTCAGTCCCTTCTGGCGCTTCATCCAAGCAAACTGGGTCTTTCTGGTTCTGATTCCCATGTGGGTGGGCTTGTGTACATTCTAGAACCCTGTGGGTCTCTCCAATAAACTCTCCTGTGAGACTGGGAGTCTCTCCTGGCACCTTGACCCCCACAGTTGTTTTCAATCTGTGTTTTGAGGCTTCATTTCCTGGTGCTGGGACCTTGTGTTGTGTGGTCTGTCTCACTCCCCAGTTTCACCTGTTTTATCTGCATGCAAATGTGGGACTGCCCAGTTAGCCAGCTACCTTGGGCGCTGTGCCTTGCTTCACAATCATTGCCACCCTGTGCCCAGGGCCCACCCACTGCTGTCTTGCATGCCTGGGGTTTGTCAGCTGCTGCCTTGCGTGCCCGTTGCCACTGATTTTTTTTTTTTTTTTTTTGCCACAACCCCTCTCCTCCCAGTGGCCCAACTCCACCCCTCCTACTGTCTGGATGAATGTGTCTATTTTCTTAAGTTGATCTGTTCTGACTCCCTGGGTTTATGGTGTGAATTTCTATGGTAGAATACCTGTGAGATTCAGTGGTGCCATCTCCTTGATCTCCTGAGCTCACTGGTATTGGGCTGTCATTTAAGTTGGCTCTGTGTTTGTCTTTGTGTTTTGATTGTTGTTGAGTCTTTCTTTGGTGGGTCCTTCCCACCAGCTGATTAATTGAGGGTCACTCTGTCCACCACCTGTTGTATTTTGTTGTGCAGGTGTGGGCAGGTTGTGTTGAAGCTGGTTCTTCCATGTGTACAAGGTTTTGAGGATTTGCTCTTGCATTTGTTCAGTTGTTTGTTCTGGGTAATTTCTCCACTATTTAGTTGTATTTCCAGGTAGGTCCTAGGTTGAGTTAGTGTGGCCTCCACTCCCTCCTTCATCTTATCTGTTGGTTGTTCCTATGTTGTTGGGTTTCCTCTTCCAGTGGGCATCCTGATGTTTACCACTTCCTACTACTCTTTTTTGTGATCAGTTGGAGGGGTAAGGCAAAATGGTTTAAGACAGCAAGAGAGTATCCTATGATATTTCCAGTAGCAGCTGGTAGAGAAGAGATAGGAGATCCTTTGGCTATGTATAATGTTAACTGTGATCTTCCACCCCACTAGCCACTTTTTAGAAAGGGTGGAAAGAAGATAAGACTCTTATTGGGGAGGGAAGGATTGTGAATTGGATCTAGAAAGCAATGAGGTTGTGGGAGTTCAGATTCTTAGGTAAGGTGAGAGTAAAGGATAGTAAATAGGTGTAGTGTGTGAGAGAATAGAGTTAATCACAACACTAGTAAAGTTCAGGAAGCTGTAAAGTGGGCTAAGATCTGGGAGGGGTGCTATGTAGTATTTACAATTGTATGGAACAGCTATTATTTATCATAATAATGGAGCAACAATCATATGACAGAATCTATGTAATCTGGATAACAAGAATAGAAAGTATGGGACTTAGAGTAGTGTGCTAATGGAACACAAGTGAATTGAAAGACAGTAAATTAACAATACACTGTGAAAGAGAGAACAAGGGAAACCAGTCAAACAATGCAATTTAACCAGCCAAGCAAAGAGGACTAAATGGAAAGAAGAGGAATACAAAAATACTAATAAACTAAAACATGTAAGAATAATGAAAAAATAATAATAATACAAATATACAATAACTTGCAAGTTCTCTGTAGTAGCAAAATGAAATTTGTCTCACTATCTCAGCTGTTGGGATGGCCCCTCTGGATAGTATCCAGACTGGGCCCCTCTTTGGGTCCAGCTCTGGTCTTTTCATAGTCCAGGTTTCTCACTTGTGGGAATTAAAAAAAAAAAAGAAGGAAGGAAAGAAGAGATAAAATGGGTAAGAAAGGAAGAAGGAATAAAATAAGAAAGAAGGAAAGAAGAAAAAGGAGTTAAAAGATAAAAAATGAAAGTAAAAAAATAAAGAATTACTTAAAAAAGAAAAAAAGCCTCCTGCTGGCTTCAAACTGTCCAAACAAGTTTTGCTGGTCTTCCTGGCTGCATCAGGCTGAGGGGTGATTGGTTTCACTTTTCTCCCCTTCCTGATCCTCCATCCCAGTTCCCCAGCAGCCTCTAGTCCTGCAGGTTCCACAGGTTCTGGCGTGCACTCTCCCTGGGACTACAGGTGTGAGGGCAGGGTGCCTCTGCCTGGGGCTTTGGGTGTGTGCTCAGGGGCCTTCAGCAGTGTGCACTCTTCCTGGGGCTCTGGGCATCCACGCTTGGCCAGGCCGGCTCCAGTCCCTCAGGTTCTGGCTCACACTCTTCCCAGTCTTCCCAGGGCTACAGGAGTGTGTGCAGGGCCTTCCACTCCCAAGAGCACTGTGTGGCTGGCTGAGGAGGAGACCAGAGTGGCTGCTGCAGCAGAATTCCCCAGACAGCTGCTGAGTGTCTTTTTTCATTTTTTCTTTTTAAGAAATTCCTCCTGCTCAATCCCACCTCTCCATACAGAGACCTGGTCTCCCACACTGCTCAAGTCTCCAACCAGACTGGGGACTATCCAGGTCAGGGCCTGTCTCAGCCCAACTCTCAACTCTCCCCAGCCGGTGTCCACAGACTCCATTGGTGCTCACAGCCCCTGTGTGTTTGCCACTTAGTCCTTATTCCCCTCTCTGCGACTTCAAGCAACCAGGTCTCTCCCTGTGCTGCTCAAATCTTGTTTGCCAGGGGAGGGAGCCATTGACCCAGCTCTCTTGCAGGAGTGCTGTGGCAGACCCGGTGGGCACTGGGCCTGGGGCTGCAGCCACCCTGGTCCCCTCACTTGTCCCAGGGAGCTTATTGTCCTAAAGCACGCTCCTTACCGTCTGTTTTTTCAATGTCCTGTACAATTTTTGGTCTCCTATCTTCATATATGCTGGGGTACTGTTGGCTGTTTGCTCTGTTCCTCTGTAGATCGGCTAGGTGTTTCACCTGTAAGTAGGGGGAAGTGGAATCCGCTCCTATCTACCTTACTATCATCTTCAGTCTCCCTCAGCTCCTCTCTTGTTCTTTTATTTGGGGTCTCTTTCTTTGTCTACCCCTTTTGGCTTCTTCCTTTTTAAAAAAATTATTTGTTTTCATGTATTAGGTAGATTTGCAAAGACTCTGGTGCAGACCTCTATCAGATACTGCATGTGACTAGCCCTGGGCAACCTTTTTGAAGCTATCTGCAATTCACAGCTTGTGGCTCCTCCTGCTGGGCGTAGGTAGGTGTCTGCAGAAAAAAACCAGGGTGCACACTGAGGCCAGCTTTTACCAGCACCTGGCTGGGAGAAGGGTCAGCTAAAGTCTCAGATCTCCCTGTTATCTGCTTCTCTCTGCAGGATTTCTGTTAGTTTTATAGAGTGACAGTCTTTCAAACTGTACTCCTCAGTGGCAAGGTTTAAGCACCACAGGGTTGGGCCAGAGTGATTTCTGTGGACAGGGCTTTAGTTTTTCCTCAGGCTGATGCCACTTGGAGGGGAGAGCTCTGCCTGAGAAAGATGGCTTCTGCAGCATGGGAAATGACTCAGCACAGGGATCCTGGCACCTGTTCCTTCAGTTCCCTCCCCAGAGCCACCAGCCTAAAACTCTCCTCGTGCATCTCTACTCCACTCTGCCCTCCCTTCTGCTGTAGCCCAGAGTAAGTGGCTGAAAATGAAATTTTGTATGCTGGCCCATTAGAGGCTCTCTACATCTCCTGCCATCTCTCTCTAGTGGACAGAAACCCCGCTGCTCTTCACAGCTGTATGTTATTTGGGTTCCTTTCCTGGTTATGGTGCATTAGGCAGGGGAGCCCAGCTTGGGGGTTAAACCCCATACTTCTTGGGGGGAACCACCCTGCCTCTGAAATATCCCTCCAGAACTTCAGCTGCCACCCATGGGAGCCCAGCCAGCCCTCTTGCACCTCCCCTGCACTTCCTATAAGTCTCAGTGTGTTGATGTGGCTTCCTCCATCTGTCTGTGAGTATAAGGTTTCTCTCCAGCTAGTGTTCAGTTGATTATTCAGGATGATTTTTCTATAATTAAGTGGTAATTCCATTTTGGTCCTGGGAAGAGGTTGTTGTAGGTTCCACTTATTCCTCCACTATTTTGGGTCTCCCTCATTAGTATTTTTTAAACGTTATTTCAAGAACAATTATAAAGGACACATGGACAAAACCAAGGGGGGTGGAAGCAGGGGAGGGAGGTGGGGATGGCTGGGGTTGGGGGAGTGGTGGGGGATAAATGTAGACAACTGTACTTGAACAACAGTAAAATAACTAAAAAATAAATAAGTAAAAAGAAAAACAATTTTTTGTCATTAAGGTTAGAGACTTTTCTTTTTTTCTTTTTTTTATTGTATATGCTATTAATGTTGTCCCAAATTTTCCCCTTTGTCCTCCTCTCCCATTTCGCCTAGCCAAAGTCAATCTCCATACCATTGTTCATGTCCACAGGTGATATATGTATGTTCTTTGTCTAATCCTTTCACCTTCTTTCAAAAAGTCCCAACCTTCCCCCTCCCTATTATATCTATGAGTCTGTTCCTTGTTTCTGTGCCTCTGATTTTATTTTTTCATTAGTTTATTTTGTTCCTTAGATTCCAGTTATAAGTGAGATCATGTGGTATTTGTCTTTCATCACCTGGCTTACTTCACTTAGCATACATAAGAGTCTCCATTTCCATCAATGGTGTTGCATAAGGTAAGATTTCTTTCTTTTTTTACTATGGTATAGCATTCTACTGTGTACATGTACCACAGCTTTTTTATCCACTCATCTACTGATGGGAGCTTAGACTGTATTCAAATCTTGGCTATTATAAATAACACTGCTATGAGCATAGGGTTGCCCATATTCTTTTGAACTGGTGTTTCAGGATTCTTTGTATATATTCCCAGAAGTGGAATTGCTGGGTCAAAAGGCAGTTCCATTTTTTATTTTTTGAGGAAATTCCATACTGTTTTCCCCAGTGGTTGCTCTAGTCTACATTCCCATCAACAGTGCACAATCACCAGCATCATCACCAGCACTTCTTGTTTTTTGATTTACTAATGATAGCCATTCTGACAGATGTGAGGTGGTATCTCATTGTGGTTTTAATTTGCACCTCTCTGATTGCTAATGATGTTGAGCATCTTTGCATATGTTTATGGACTGTATGTATGTCCTCTTTGGAGAAGTGTCTATTCAGGTTCTTTGCCCATTGTTTAATTGGATTTTATGTCTTTTGGGGGTTGAATCATATGAGTTCTTTACATATTTTGGATATTAAACCCTTGTCTGATGTATCATTGGCAAATATGTTCTCCTATACAGTCAGTTCCCTTTTCATTTTGCTGATAGTTTCTTTAGCTGTGCAGAAACTTTTTAATTTGATGTAGTCCCATTTGTTTATTTTTTTTCCTTTGTTTCCCTTGCCCGAGGAGATATATCAACAAAAATATTGCTAGGTGAGATATCTGAAATTTTACTGTCTGTTTTCCTCTAGAATTTTTATAGTATCAAGACATTTGTTTTTATCCATTTTTTATTCTAGATATGGTGTAAGTGGTGGTCGTGCTTCATTTTTTTTTGCAAGTACTAGTCCAGTTCTTCCAACACCATTTATTGATGAGACTGTCTTTAATCCATTGTATGCTCTTGCCTCCTTAGTCAAATATCAATTGACCCCAAAGATGTGGGTTTATTTCTGGGCTCTCTGTTCTGTTCCATTGATCTATTTGCCTCTTCTTATGCTAGTACCAGACTGTTTTCTTTATAGTGGCCTTATAGTATATTTTGACATCAGATATTGTGATCTCTTCAGCTTTGTTCTTCTTTCTCAAGATTGTTGAGGCTATTCTAGGTCTTTTTTGGGTCCTTTTTGGCTCTATATAAATTTTTGGAATATTTGTTCTAGATCTGTGAAATATGCCATTGCTATTTTAAGAGGAATTGCATTGAATCTATACATTGCTTTGGGTAGTATGGACATTTTAACGATATTAATTCTTCCAATCCATGAACATGGCATATACTTCCACTTATATGTATCTTCCTCAACTTCTTGTTTTAGTGCACTGTAGTTTTCTGAGTACAAATCTTTTACCTCTTTGGTTAAATTTATTCCTAGGTACTTTATTTTTTGTTGCAATAGTAAATGGTATTGTTTCCTTAGTTTCTCTTTCTGATAATTTATTATTGGTTTATAAAAATGCCATAAACTTCTGAGTATTGATTTTGTATTCTGCTACTTTGCCAAATTCATTTATTAGGTCTAATAGTTTTCTGGTGGAGCCTGTAGGGTTTTCTATGTACAATATCATGTCATCTGTGAATAATGGCAGTTTTACTTCCTTCTTTTGAATTTGGATAACTTTTATTTCTTTTTCTTGTCTGATCAGTGTAGCTAGGAGTGCCAATAATACATTGAATAAGAATGGTGAAAGCAGACATTGTGAGCTTCTTCCTGATCTTAAGGGAAATGCTCTTGGTTTTTGCCCATTGAGTATGATGTTAGCTGTATGTTTTTTGTATATATCCTTTATTATATTGAGGTATGATCCATCTATTCCCACTTTGCTGAGAGGTTTTATCATAAATGGGTGCTGGATTTTATCAAATGCTTTTTCTTCATCTGTTAATATAATCATGTGATTTTTATGTTTCATTTTGTTTATGTGATGTGTCACATTTATTGATTTGCAAATATTGTAGCAACCTTGCATCCCTGGGATAGATCCCACTTGATCATATTGTATGATCCTTTTAATGCATTGCTGGACCTGGTTTGCTAGTCTTTTGTTGAGGATTTTAGCAATAATGTTCATCAAGGATATTGGCCTATAGTTTTCTTTTTTTATTGTGTCTTTACCTGCTTTTGGAATTAGAATAACAATGGATCATAAAAAGAGCTTGGAAGCCCTCCATCTTCTTCAATTTTTTGGAATAGTTTGAAAGGGATAGCTGTTAGTCCTTCTTTGAATGATTGGTTAAATTTGCCTGTATAGCCATCTAGTTCAGGACTTTTGTTTGCTGGTAGCTTTTTGATCACTGTTCAGTTTCATTAGTTTTAGTAGTCTTTTCAGGTTTTCTGCTTCTTCCTGATTCAGTCTTGGGAGATTGTATGATTCTAGAAATTTATCCATTTCATCCAGGTTATCCAATATCTTGGCATTAGTTGTTCATAGTATTTTCTTAGAATCCTTTGCATTTCTGTGGTATTCATTGTTATTTCTCCTCTCTCATGTCTGATTATATTTATTTGAGTCCTCTTTTTCCTTGATGAGTCTGGTTAAAAGTTCTTCAATTTTTTTTTTTTTTATCTTTTCAAAGAAGCAGCTCCTGGATTCATTGATTTTTTAAATTGTTTTTTAGCCTCTATGTCATTTATTTCTACTCTGATCTTGGTTTTTTTCCTTCCTCTCTCCCTTTGGGCTTTGTTTGTTGTTGTTTTTATGGTTCTTTTAACTGTAGGTTTAGATCGTCTATTTTAGACCTTTCTATCCTCTTGAGGTAGGTCTGTAATGCTATAAACTTCCTTCTCAGGACTGCTTTTGCTCTGTCCCATAGGTGTGGGGTTGTTGGGTGTTCATTTTTGGTTTGTTTCCAGGTAATTTTTTATTCATTGATATCATTGATGACCCATTCATTATTTAATAACATACTATTTAGTCTCCATGTATTTGAATGATTTTGAGCGTTTTTACTGAGGTTGATCCATAGTTTCATTGCAATCTGAGAAAATGCTTGATATGATTTCAATTTTCTTAAATTTATTGATACTTATTTTATGTCCTATCATGTGTTCTATCTTTGGGAATGATCCATGTGTACTTGAGAAGAATATGTATTCTGATACTTTGGGATGAAATGTCTGTAAGTATCAATTAAATCAATTTGATATAGTGTATCATTAAAGGTTACTATTTCCTTGTTGATTTTTTGTCTGAAGATCTATCCAATGGTGACAGTGGGGTGTTAAAATCCCCTACAATGACTGTATTGTCCATCTCTTCCTTAAAGTCCAACAAGATATACTTTATATATTTAATTGCTCTTATATTGGGCACATATATGTTTATAAGGGTTATATCCTCTTGTTGGATTGAACCCATTAGTATTATGTAGTGATCTTTTTTGTCTCCTGTTATGGCCTTTGTTTTGAAGTCTATTTTGTTAATGTAAGTATTGCTACCTCATTTTTTTGTTTTCATTTGCATGGAATATTTATTTCCATTCCTTCACTTTTACCCTGTGTAAATCTTTTGTTCTGAGGTTGATATCTTGTAGACAGCATATGTATAGGCCATGTTTTCTTATCTGTTCAGCTACCTATGTCTTTTGATTGGAGCATTTAATCCATTTACATTAAATAATAGGTACTTGTTCATTGCTATTTTATTCCTTTATGCCTATGAACCTCTCTCTCTATTACTAAGTCTTCTTAAAAGCAGTGCCCTGAACATATCTTGCAGTGCTTGATTGGTGTTAATGAACTCCTTTTTTTTTTTTTTTGGTCTGGGAAGCTCTTTATTTCACCTTCAATTTTAAATGATAGCCTTGCTGGATACAGTACTCTTGGTAGAGATCATTGCTTTCCTTTTTGTAAAACACTTCATATCAATCCCTTATGACCTCAAATGTTTCCTTTGAGAAATCAGCTGACAGTCTTATTAGAGCACCCTGTAGGTAACCATCTTTTTCCCTCTTTCTGCCTTTAAGATTCTCTCTTTGTCTTTAAAATTTACCATTTTAATTATGATTTGTCTTGTTGCAGGTCTCTTTGGTTTCTTCTTGATTGGGACTCTCTGTGCTTCCTGTACTTGTGTGACTTTTTCCTTCACCAAGTTAGGGAAGTTTTTTGTCATTATTTGTTCAACAAGTTTTCTTTCCTTTGCTCACTTTCTTCTCCTTCTGTTATCCATATGATGTAGATATTGTTATATTTCATCTGTCCCAAAGTTCCCTTAAACCATTCTCATTCTTTTTAAGTCTTTCTTCTTTTTTACTTTGGCCTGAGCCAAAGGTTAGTGACTGGGAACGCAAAGCCTGTGCATTGGCCTGTTAGAACAAAAGAAAGGAAAAAAACAAGAAAAAACATGGCCTTGTCTCTAGTGTGCTATGTCTCTCTCTCATGGACAAAAACAAATATCCTTTCACTGCTGGATGCTGCATGGGCAGGTGATCTCAGCATTGGCACTCTGTTTGGTAGCCCAATCAGAGGTACAGGCTTTTCTCCTCTCTGGGAGAAACTCCCACAGCTGTGAGGAAACTTCAGTCTACTGACTATGAAAGCAGTGCCTGCCCCTTTCATATCCCTGCCCTTTTCACTGGTCTTGATGTGTTTTTTCCCACCCTTGTTTAAGTATCTCCTCTTCACATAGTCTTCAGTTGTCTACTTCAGGTGGATGCTCACCTCTTTATTTATATTTTGAGCTTGGCTCTGGCAGGTAGTACAAGATAAATTATCCTACTCTATTGCCATCTTGCCACCAAGGTTCATTGTTATCATTTCTATGTGAAATCTAAATAAGCCAAACTCAGAAACAGAATAGATGGTTCCCATGATATGATTGCTGGCTTTGAAAATGGTAGGGGACCTGATTACGGGAAATGCAGGCATCCTCCAGAAGGTGAACAAGGCCAGAGAACAGATTCTCTCCCACAGCCTCCACAAAGGAATTCAGTTCTGACACCTGTTGTTAACCCATTGAAATCCTTGTGAGACTTCTGACCTCCAAACTGTAAAGTAATAAATTTGCTTTATTTTAAGCCACTGAGTTTGTAGTAATTTATTGTAGCAGCAATAAGAAACTAATACATCTGAAAATAGCATTGAACACATTTGGAAAATTAACAGTTTGGAGGACCCCTTCTGGATCTTAGCATATGAGCAGTCTAAGTTAAATATGTTATGGCCACTGAAAGGATGATTTTGTATTCCTGAACATAAAAATAGTTTAAATGGGCAAAAACATGTATCATTATAAAGAAGTATGCATAAAGCTATAAAAATATAGGCTAGCAGCAATGCGAATAAAAAGAACTAGCTATTTTAATGCTATATACTAAAAGATTTTCTTTTGTGGTAAAATATATTACCATATGAGCACATAAAATTGAAAAAATCCATAGGCCATAGACTACTTAGTACCAAGTACAGCAGCACTGGTTTGATTCTGAAAAGATTTGTAAGGTCTTTGAGAGTTACAATAACAGTCTACTGCCCATTCTAGAAATGATGAAGGAATTCAATATTTTGCTGAAATTTGTCAAAGCCATTAGGAAATTCAAGAAAAATATTCAAATGCATTTCATGAAATACTTTTAATGTATTTATCCTGATGAAACAAGAGGTGGACTATTTAGGAGTAGTAGAGCATAATTACATGAACCATGAACCACTGGAGATAAGAAAATGAAACAGTGTACAGAAGATAATTGCTTATAGTCACTGGACAGAGAGAAGCAGGAGGTATTCTTTGAGAAAGAACTGGTAGAAGAGGAAGACAATGAACTAGGTTCTAAAAGGACAGGAGAATTAGGAATGTGTGAGACAGAGAGGGAGAAAGCTGTTTGGGGGAGGGGAGAATGTGAGGGAAGAAGGTTCTCTTCTAGCTGAGGTACGCAAAGTGGAGGCCATAAGCCATACCATCTGTATATTTGAGCTCTTGATGCAGTAATGAGAAACCAGAAAAAAAAAAAAAAGAAAGAAAAGAAAAGCAGCAGCAATTGGTTTCTGCTGAGCCATCTCTACTTTCTCACCTGGTGTCCCTCGTGATCAATGACAGGCACTTATGAAGCACCTGACAAAGGTGTACACGTGTGACATAAGAACAGAGCCATATGGAGATCAAGTTCATAACCCTGACCTTATTAGCACTGTCATCTATATGTCTAAACCAACACTGCTGAGGGGAGATATGAAATGTAGATCTCACCTTTGTCAAAGATAAGCTGAACACTAGTTAAAGTGGTAAGGGTAGAGTTTACTCACTAGTAACCATTGCAATGGGAAGTGTCTGGTGTGAACTGAGCTTAATTCTGATTAGTGCAGAGGTGATGGGCAGTTTTGAAGGAAGAATGAAGGAACAAGTGAGGGCTCCAGCAGACACAGGGTTTGTTAATTGGTGCTTATCTGGAGGAGAAACAAACTTGTAGTCTTTTTATGACAGGAGGTCATGGTGTAAGTTAGAGCAAGCTGCCCAGCATCTGAGAGGGAGAGCAAAAGGTATTTTCTTGAATATTTGCATTTCAAATAGAGGGTCTTATTTTCCTGAGAAGACATCTGGCAGTGGAAGACCTATATCTCAAGTCAGGGGAGAAAGGATTTACAAGCAAGCATTCTAAAGTAACACCTTAAAGGGGTGGATGTTCAGGGGTCTATCAGTCTATTACTAGGTTTTGGTTGGAACAAATAGTCAATTCTTCTGGCACTTTTCTCGGGCAGACACATAAGGGGACAGGGGTCATATTAGGAGTGCAATCCTGAGCTGTTAGAAACTATGTTAGTGTTTGTTCAAGTCTCCCAGTGGGGGAGGGGGACAATGTAGTTTGTGCTGAGAGTCTGCTGTTTCTGTTTTGATAGGCCAAAGTTACAGCCTGGTTAAAAAGCGGACTCAGAGGAGGCAGTCCAAAGTTTGGTCAGGAAGAGAATCTTTGCCATTTTCCAGTATTTGTTTAAAATGCATCACTTCCTGACTTGTATGGCCCCAGTTGACTGGGCATGTCCCACATAGTGAAAGGTGGCTGTTTCAATTCCCAGTCAGAGCACATGCCTGGGTTGTGGGTTCCATCCCTGGATGGGGTGTGTATGAGACACAACAGGTCAATGTTTCTCTCCCTCCCCCTCTCTCTCTTCCCCTCTCTCTAAAATAAACAAACAAATAAATGCACCAATTATCTCAGTTTTTAAAATGCCATCACTAAGATTAATATTTTTTTTTCTCTATATTATAAAACTTATGTCATGGTCTTTAATTTTAGTTCTTGGTTTTGTTTTTCAGCATGATCACAGGGGAGCAGGAAGAGAAGTTTGCTTAAGTTATTCCAGCTCTTCACATAAGTCTTTTTTTTTTTTAAAGATTTTATTTATTTATCTTTAGAGGGGAAGGGAAGGAGAGAGGGAGAGAAATATCACTGTATGGTTGCCTCCTGTGGGTCCCCTCCTGGGAACTGGCCTGCCACCCAGGCATGTACCCTGACTGGGAATCAAACTGCAATCCTTTGGTTTGCAGGCCCACGCTCAATCCACTGAGCTACACCAGCCAGGGCTCTTCACATAAGTCTTAAGTTCATCTTTTAAGACTCCTGCTGCAGAAGGCAGCTGTTAGAAACTGGAACAACCTTGAAAAGCTGCCTGTATGCATTGCTTGAGCCTGAGCTGATGCAGTTCAGAATGCTCTCCAGGAGGCTTGAACTTTTATAGGAGCAACACTTTAGTTGACCCAACCTGTGCAGACACACTAAATCTAAATTAAATGTTAATTATGGTGGTGTCTGTGCCACTCTGCTGGGGAAACTAAATGCAGAGAAATGAAGCTCTAACAGCTTCAGGAAGTGGGTCACTGCTTTCCCGTTCCCTGGCTTCCTAGATTTACACCAGCACTACTGTCATTAAGGCCCTGCTGCCAAATAGTCTTGCCTTTCTCAAGATGGTGGGCTAGAGGAACACATGTTCTTGCAGGAGGAGCTGAAAGTCCTTGAGTTACTCGAAAGACAGGAAGACATGAGTCCACACATAGAAAAAGGAAAGAATGGTGTGATGCCTCACTAAAAAGCACCGTGGGCTGAAGAACAAGCTTGGCAATTGCTACTCCAAGTGGTGGCTGACTTATGACCTTTTTGTTATCTTTTTCTGCAAAATGAGCAGATACTAGCAGATGTTGCTGAAACTTTCTTCTCCATTCAGCAGAGGATGAGTCTTTCCCATTATTTGTTCCAAATGCATAATTAACCTATTACTGATTCATAATGTCTAGTGTTTTCATTCATAAATGGTGATTGATTGGCTTCCTATGTCTGACACAGGCCACGAAGCTGACTAAGACCAAAGAATCCATCCCAGATTTCTGCTCTTCACAGAACTTCAGTGAGAAGCTTGACTCCCTCTCTTGGTAACAGGTGCTCTGGCAGGTCTGTGCTAGAACTGAAGAGATATTGTGCCAGAGGTAACTCAACCTGCTTGGGAGAGAATGAGCTCCACCCCATATCTCTTCACATCTCTTGGAACATTTGTCACATCTATATTGTGAATTAAAAAGCTTCCAAGTGTCATTCAGGTATTTTATTTAAGCATTTCAGTTTTGTGTTGCTTATAAATCAGCATAAATTAGTAGTTTTCATGTGTGTGACTGTTGGGGGCATGGTGGAGTTCTCTCAAATACAAATCTCTTCTTGTCATTTAGGCAGTACTGTAAGGTTAGCAATTTAAGTGGACTCAGAAGTGTACTCTTGGGCTTGCTGTTTGAGGGGTGGGCATCATTTCCTTTCTAATAGAGTGCTCTAGAAGAGGCAAACAGTAAACTTGTATCACAGGTGACCACAGAAAAAAAGATGTGCAGGAGAAAACAAATCAGGGAAATCTCTGGGGTTGGATAAAAAGTAAAACAGAGATACACATACTTCTTTTACATTGGTGGGTACAGGAAGGTTAATAATTAGTGCTTATAACACATAGAAATGATAGGGAGTGTAAAAATTCCTAACTAAAAGTGGGTAGTCATGTCTTAGGCCTTCAGCTTCTTTGAAATGTCAGAGTAATCTTTCCTAGATCCCTCGGGGCACAATTGCAACACCAGAGCACAAGACCACAGAACTCCTCATTGTTATCTTCTTCTCTGCATGCCCAAAAGAATTCAATCATGCCTTACCATAGCCTATAAATACAGAAGGCTTCTCCCATTTGGGGAGAAGGTGCCATTAGACATGGGCTCACCCTTCTGCATTCCTTGACAATGAATAAAGTTTTTACCTTGCTTTACTGAACTCAGTCTTGTTCTGTTCACATGACCAGCACTGGGCAGAAGACCTTGGTTTGGGTTCCTGACTCTGAAGGGTTGGTGACAGTACATTGTTGCAGAGGCTCTAGGAAAGTAATACAACAATGTAACATTAAAAAAATAATTTGATGATAGCTGTAGTGATGCTTCTTTCCCACTCCTGGTTTTCTTTTAGTGTGGATGGGGGGAACTCTATGATTCTAATTCAGCTGAATACCCCTGGCTTCTCTACCCATTCACTCACCCTTCCCTGGTGGAGAAGTAGTAGAGTGTGATTGCCGCACTTGCAGTGAGGAAGGGAACTAGTATCTGAGGTCTGCCTTCTCTTAGATTCCACTTTGGAATGATCCTGCCTCAGAGGGCCTCTATCCTATTCAGCTCTTCCATTCTATTAATGTTATCAGGATGACCTCCCTTTGGTTGGGTTCCCCAGAAGCAGAACCTGAAGTGCAAATTCATGTTCAAGTGTTTTATTGGGGAACACTCTCAGGAGAAGCAAAATGAGGGAAGCAGCCAGGATAGGGGAAAACATGAAGCAAGCATGTGGGCTCCACTGCAGCCTAGCTCAGTCTGATCCCACAGAGAAGCTCTGGAGTGCCAACTGCAACAGAGTTAGGCCCCTTTGAGATCATCTGTACCCTCCTTCATGGGTCAGTCACTGTGCCACTCAGGGGCAGGTAAGAGAATGGCAGAGCCTACTGGGCAGGCTAGGCAGCACCTATGTGGCTGAGGGAGATTCTCTAGCAAAGGCAGCAACTCTGGGATGTTATCAGGCCCCATTCTTAGGGTAGTGGGCACACTTGCTGGCAAAGGGAATTTGCCACTCCCCCAACCTCAATTCCCCATCCCCTGCCCTCTCTGACCAACCCCCTCCACCATAGGGAGACTGTTGTGTCTGGTGCTACTTCTGCCTAGGGGGACAAATGTGTCTAATGCTGGAGAAGTAGAATGGAAGAACCAGAACCAGAAGGAGAAGTCCCTTTCTTTTGCAGTGTCCTTCCGGAAATTTCTATTGATAAGTCTAACAAAGTGTTACCAAAAGGAGTATTTAGAGGATCTGTCCCATCTTGCAAAGCAGATAATAAAGGGTAGATACATTTTGAGTTGAGCAGCAATAAATTGATAACTGGCACACCTACTAAGGTCATGTTTAGACACGTAACTTTCATTGCTTTTCTTCTTTTTCTCCTTTCTTTTTGGTGTTTATAATATCCACCCCAAAATTAGCAAGAGAGCCTGTGTTGCCTTACTCCTCCTTGGGCCAGCAGTGCTGGCAGGGTGGACAAGTGTCATAGTCTTCATCTGCCAGGAAGCTCTGAGCTACTGACAGGACCAGAAGCAGATGACTGGCAATACAAGAAGATCCATTTGGCACAGGCTTGAGGGCCAAGCTCTTTGGAGGTGTTTGGAAAGGAGGGTTGAATTCAGCCATGCATCTGCTCATGCAGTGATGGTTGCTCACACTTTATCAAGGTGAATGATGAAGTTCTGGTTGCTGGATTTGGTAAACTCATGCTGTTGATGACACTCCTGGAGTCACTTTAAGGTTGCCACAATAGTCAATGTTTCTCTTTTGGTCTTATAAAAAGGCCAAAGGACATAAGTTTTGATGAAGCTAAGATGGTAGTAATATATTTTCATAAAAATGTATTTATATGTATATTTCATATTAAAATATATTTGAAAATAATTTTCAAAAATTAGCAAACACAATAGATTTACAAGGACTTTTTCATTGTCATAAACAGAACACATGGCCATTATTATTTCCAAAAGATATAGAGAAGACTGTTGCAAATTACCATGTAAAGGTTTTGGGTTTTTTTTTTCCTCACCCAAAGACATTTTTTTCATTGCTCTTAGGGAGAAAAAGGAAGACAGAGAAGAAGTAAAAGAGGGAAACATCGATGTGAGAGAGAAACATTGATTGGTTGCCTCCGATATGTACCTAGACCTGGCTAGTAAGACTCAGTTGGTTGGAG
The DNA here is from genome assembly GCA_028533065.1 of Trachops cirrhosus. Classification (NCBI taxonomy): domain Eukaryota; kingdom Metazoa; phylum Chordata; class Mammalia; order Chiroptera; family Phyllostomidae; genus Trachops; species Trachops cirrhosus. Next base: position 94,175,746 of record CM052538.1, on the reverse strand, counting down.
TGTTGTCCCATATGAGCCTGGACCAGGGACCAAACTCACAACCTAGGCATGTGCTGTGACCGGAATCAAACCCACAACCTTTAAGTTACAGGACAATGCTCGAGCTAACTAAGCCACACCCACCAGGGCAGCACCATGTATAGTTTTTACACAATCTCTTGTCTGTGTTGATTGATTTCCAAAATCAATTTAAAAAATGTGCTCAGCCTTAACGTATGACTTTAGAGCTGAGTGACCTGTTAGGTATAGAGCTCATTTATACTCCTCAACTGCTTACCAGGACTATATACTTTCTATTCCCATATATTAGGATGTAGTTTTACATTATTAGTAAAAATCTATTGCTGGATTTTATAGTGTTTTAAGTGTGCACTTACATGTGTCAGAAAAGCTACTCATTTTTTCCAGTGGTCAGTAGAAAAATATGCTAAAAATCAGTAAATGCCTTCATCTTTATGGGGTGACTTTAGAAATTACTATAATATTCTTCCATTTCCGGGAACATTGCCATTTAAATTATTAAAGGTAATTAGTAAAACCATAATACAATATATTTAGTGAATGATGTCATTGATGTTATTCCATTTATGTCTACTTTTGTGAATGAAACAAATGCTTTAAAATATTTGTCGACTTGATGATATAGATAAGTTGGGAGAGTAGATTGGGGGAACACTGTGAAGTCTTTGAAGACACGGATTCTCTTCTTCCTTGTGCACAACTCCAGATCCTCTGTTTGTGCCTCTTGCCCCTCTGAGTTGGCATGCACCAGTTCTGTTCCTCTTCACTATAACCATAAAATTAAAATACATTTTGCTGGTCATAAGTTTCAAATTCCTGCTCCCACGTTACCTTTCTGCAAAGGTTTCAGTGAAAACAGGGTGAAATTGTCATATCCATCTACAAGCTCAGAGTCAGGACTCTAGGAGAACTGGACAATGATTCAGAAAACCTGGACTTAAACCCCAGCTAACTCATTCCTTGTGTAGATCCGAGGGTGTTCCCTTGCCTCCCTGAACCTCAGCTCCTAAATCTGTAAACTAGGGATCTCCATTCTGCCCTGTGTGAAGGTCACAGGAGATTCTACACAGGAAAGCACTTTGTAAAAGAAAAACTCTTTTTTATTGTGTTGAGGACATTGTTATGGGCTGAATTGTGTCCCCTAAATTCTTAACATTGAATCCCTAACCTCAGTACCTCAGAATGTGACTGTACTTGGAGATAGGGAATTTAAAGATGTAATTAAGGTAAAATGGAGTCAATGGGATGGATCCTGATGCAATATGACTTATGTTCTTATAAGAAGAGATGGTTAGGACACAGAAAGAAGACCACCTGGAAACACAGGGAGAAGGTAGCCATCTACAAGCCAAGGAGAGAGCCCACGACAAACCAACACCTGCAACACCTTTATCTCAAACTTCTAGCCTCCAGATTGTGAGAAAATAAACCTGTTATTCAAGCCACCCAGTCTCTGATACTTTGTTACGATAGCCCTAGCAATCTAGTTCAGACAGTACAGATCTTTTTACAGAAAAAGAATACAACTTAATAAACAAAGGTACTCAAATCCAGACAAGAAATTCTCACAAAAGAGATGACTTTTTAGTTTCATCCTGAAAAATAAAGGGAATTGTTAATATTCAATAAGTTTGTACTCAATATTCAGAGTTAGTTTTTAAAGAAAAGTATTTAATATTTTGTCAAATATGTATAAATTTGAAATACAAAGCTTAAGTTTGTAATTCTGTATCAACGAAATAAACACAGACAACGAACCAATTTAGGCCTTGTTCAAATAGGAATGTGTGTCAGAAACAATCTGGAAGCTGTCTGTATTGCTTTGATAGGGCTTTGTGGTGAGCTAATCTTAGGGTAACAGATGAAAAATAGATTAAGTGCATTGAATCTATTTGTATTGAATTACTGTTGATATAGTATTTTTGCAATGGTAAGCCCTGATTCTGAGACTGTCACATGGAGATGGATATGCTGGACAGGCATGTACCCATCATCATATCTTCTAGGGTTCCTTCAAAAGCTCCTGAGGGGAAAACTTGTGACCGAGGTCTCCTATTCAGTCCTTTTCTACTATACCAGACTCCAAGGAAGGTGGCCTGTCTAGACCAGTTAACTGATCCTCGTGGTCATCCCCCACATCCCCTCCAGCCCCAACAGCAGAGAAAGGAGAGGAGGGAACTTACACATATTGACATTTCCTCTTTATGTGTTAGGCAATCCTCTAGAGTGCCCATTCATCTTGTATTGGGGATTCATTCATCTTGTATCCCCAATATATTTTTTTAATGGTTGTTCAAGTACAACTTTCTGCCCTTTCCCCCATCCCAGCCTAACCCCCAACCCTCCCTACCTCCCTTCCATTTCCACGCCCCCTTGTTATTGTCCTTTATACTTGTTCCTGCAAACTCTTCACCCTTTTCCCCTGAAATTCCCTCCCCTCTTCCCTCTGGTCACTGTCTGCCTGTTCTCAATTTCAGTGTCTTTGATTATATTTTGCTTGTTTGTTCATTTTGTTGATTAGGTTCCAGTTAAAGGTGAGATCATATGGTATTTGTCCCTC
>CM052538.1:94099020-94172665 GCA_028533065.1 Trachops cirrhosus | reverse complement strand
GTGGGACATTTACACAATGGAATGATACTTGGCTGTAAAAAAAGAAGAAAATTTTACACTTGGCAACAGTTTGGATGGGCCTGGAGAACATTATACTAAGTGAAGGAAGCCAGTCAGAGAAAGACAAATACCATATGATTTCACTCATATGTGGAATCTAATAAACAAACTGAACTAACAATCAACACAGAAACAGACTCATAGATAGAGAGCAGGATCATAGCTAGGGAAGGGGAGGGGATAGAGGGATTGAGCAAAAAAAAAGAAAGGACTCATGGACATGGACAACAGTGTGGTGTTTGCAGCAGGGAGGGGGACATGTATAAGGGGTCATGGAAATAGTACAAAAAAACCAAATGACAACATACACTCTGTCTTTGAGTCAAAGCCTTAAAACAAGAAAAACTGGTTAATTTTTTAAAATACTTAAAGAAACAAAACATACAGTTGAACATTCAAGAGTATGTAATGTACCAAAATTTAAACATTAGATACTGCCAGTGTATTAACTTTTGCTTCCAGTTTCACTTGTTTTAGTGCAGACCTTTGAGTAAAGCTTCTACTGTGGTCTCTGTGCATATATCTCACTTTGGGGAGGTTTAATCATCTAATACATTTGGTCCAGCTAGAGCAAAACCACTCGTTTCTTCCACAGTGACTGTTAAAATTCTAAGTAGCAAAAATTTTATACATTACATACTTATGTTCTTCTGAAAGACAACAGTGACTTCTTCTAGAACTACTTCAAATGGCCACATATAGCTGAGTAACTACAATATTTAGTGAAGAAAAGGTCAGAAGACTATTTTAAAAATTCAAAATGAAAGTTCTGGCCAAGATGGAGGCATAGGTAGAAACACTTCGCTTCCTCGCACAACCGAAAGGAGGATAACAATCAATCTAAAATCAATAAACAACCAGAATTGCCGGAAAAATCAACCTACATGGACCTCTGATAACCACAGAATTAAAGAAACAATCAAACAGAACCACCAGACCAGTAAGGCAGCAGATGGGCGGGGCTGGCTGCAGCAAGGCAATGGGCTCTGTGGGTGGGTCTGACTTAAGGGGAAACAGATTCAGAGCCAGCTGTGGACTACTGTGGTTGCCACAGTGGGAGAAACTCCGAGTCTCACATGAGGGTTTGTTGGAAAGTGGTCTAGAGCTGAGGAAAACTGCATTGTCCCCTCTCTGGCCCCTCCCCCACAGGCAGCCCAAGAGTGCAGCAAGGAGGGTTGCCCTGCCCAGGTGAATACCGAAGGTCCTGCTCCCTTATCAGCTGCCCCAAACAAAGAAATAGGGCTAAAATGAAAGAACAGAGCAAAACTTCAGAAAAGGAGCTAAGCGATGAGGAAATAGCTAACCTATCTGATGGAGAATTTAAAGCCCTGGTAATCAAAATGCTCACAGATCTGATTGAGCTTGGTCGAAAAATGGAAGAACAAATGAAAGATAGTCAAAATGAAATAAAGCAAAATATTCAGGGAACCAACAGTGACAGGAAGGAAACCAGGACTCAAAGCAACAATTTGGAACAAAAGGAAAAAATAAACATCCAATGGGAACAGAATGAACAAGAATTCAAAAAAATGAAGAAAGACTTTTGAACCTCTTGGACAACTTGAAATGTTCCAATATCCAAATTGTATGGGTGCCAGAAGGAGAAGAGCAACAGCAAAAAATTGAAAACTTATTTAAACAAATAATGGAGAACTTCCCCAATATGGTGAAGGAAATAGACTTCCAGCAAGTCCAGGAAGCCCAGAGAGTCCTAAAGAAGTTGGACGCAAGGAGGAACACACCAAGACACATCATAATTACAATACACAAGATTAAAGATAAGGAGAGAATCTTAGAAGCAGCAAGAGTAAAGGAGACAGTTACCTACAAAGAAGTGCCTGTCAGATGATTTCTCCAAAGAAATCTTGCAGGCAAGAAGGGGCTGGAAAGAAGTATTCCAAGTCATGAAAGGCAAGGACCTACAGCCCAGATTGCTCTATCCAGCAAAGCTCTCATTTAGAATGGGAGGGCAGATAAAGTGCTTCCCAGATAAGGTCAAGTTAAAGGAATTCATCATCACCAAGCCCTTATTATATGAAATGTTAAAGGGACTTATCGAAGAAAAAGAAGATAAAAAACTATGAACAGTAAAATGACAACAAACTCACAACTATCAACAAATGACCCTAAAAAAAAAAAGAAAGAAAAACAATCAAAAGAAAAACTAAGCAAACAACTAGAACAGGAACAGAGTGGAAAAGGTACAAGAAAAAAGAAGCATAATTGGTAGGAATTAAATAGATGAGGAGAGGTAAAAAGTGGTATAGGAAACAGAGGACTCAAAGAACTTATATGTACAACCCATGGACATGAACTAAGAAAGCGGGGAATGCTGGAGGGCTGGGGGTGCAGGGTTGAGGGGGAACAAAGGGGGAAAGCTGGGAAAACTGTAATAGCATAATAAGATATACTTTAAAAAATTCAAAATGTAGGACATGAAGTATGCTAATTTATTGCACTGAATTTTTACTTTCAATCATTTTACACATTTTTACATTTCAATCATTTTCAACAGGATTTTAGAGATGTGGAAGGGCTAATACATATGTTCAGTATGCCATCTTGTTTGATGTCTTTCCAAAAACACATAGATACCTTGTAATGCAAATAAACAGTCAAGAAAAGAATTATCAGTATGATTCTGGTGTAAGTCTAGGCTCTGCCACTCATTGATGGGGTGATCCTGGGCAAGTAACATTTTCTTCAGGTGTAACATAGGGTAAAGAAATAACACAGTCCTCAGATGGCTGTAAGGAATCATCCAGGTAATGTATATAAAATATATAAAATATTTAGCCTAGTGCTGGTATGTGGTAAGCCTTCAATAAATGGTAGTTTTTTATCTTTATTATTTATCATTGAGAGTAACAAAAATATATACTTATCAGTATATGATTATAAATTACTGGATATTTAAAAAACCCTAGTATAATAATGCTTAGGTATACTATTACTTTTGTCATAATGGCATGGACTTCAAAAGTGGTCCTGATTCTTGTGGGAGAAGGTTCTTCTCCTGTGGTTGTGTTTCAGTTTTTTTGGAAGTCAGGGAGAAGGGGTGGTAGGCAGGGATATCAATAACTAGTACAGTTAATACTTTGTCACAATGGAAATGATGGATAACTCAGTGAATGGAGTTGGAACACATGGCTACCTCATGTCTTAGAAAAATATTCAACTGAATACCTAACTATCTCTTTAAAGCAAATTAAACTTTAGGTAAATGAAAAGATTTGAATGTGGTTTTTGATGGTGTCATCTGACTATAGTGAAGTATCAAGGAAGATACCTTTAGTTACTTCATATTAGTTCTATTGTCGCTGTGGCTTGAGAATGTGGCCATGAAACACTGTTTTTTGTTTAAGCCAAATATCCTTGGATTTGTATCACTGAAAACTGAAAAACCATGTTTGTTATATATTAAATTCTTAAACGTATTTAGGTATACTTTTATTCTTTACTCTATTGCCACTGATTTACTGTTTCTTCTTCTCTAGAGCTGAACTGTTTTAATTTCTTTCCATTTTAATATCATTTTGGGCTAATTCCCCATTACATTTGACACAGCCTTTTAGTTAAATTGACCTAAAGAAACACTGAGGGGGCGATGGGAGATTATCCTGGTCTGCACATACAGGTATTCTAGTTTTTGTAAAGGTATCCCCTCCACAACCTTGCCATCTCTAATCTTATATTGATAAACCACAATGAGATACCACTTCGCACTGGTAAGAATGGCTATCACAAAGAAATCAACAAACAACAAATGCTGGAAAGAATGTGGAGAAAAGGGAACCATAGTGCACTGTTGGTGGGAATGTAGACTGGTGCAGCCACTGTGGAACACAGTATGGAATTTCCTCAGAAAATGAAAAGTGGAACTGCCTTTTGACCCAGCAATACCACTGCTGGTATTATACCCTAAGAACCCTGAAACGCCAATTTAAAGGAACCTATGCACCCCAATGTTCATAGCAGCACAATTCACAATACCCAAGTGCTGGAAGCAACCTAAGTGCCCATCAGTAAATGAACAGATCAAAAAACATTTACACAATGGAATACTACACAGCAGAAAGAAAAGAGCTCCTACTCTTTGCAACAGTGTGGATGGAACTGGAGAGCATTATGCTAAGTGAAATAAGCCAGGTGGTGAGGGACAAATACCATATGATGTTACCTATAAGTGGAACCTAATCAAAAGAACAAGCAAGCAAAATATAACCAGAGACATTGAAATTAAGAACAAACACCCAGTAACTAGAGGGGAGGTGGGAGGGGCTAGTGGGGGGGAAAGGGGAAGGTTAAAAAAATAAAAAGAAAAAAAAAGAAAATAAGTTAAATTGGGATTATTAATCAGCCTTTTATATATTGGTTATTAAGAATCAGGCTCACTTACAGCCTTACTTACTTGGGTAAGCTGATAATACTAGAACTTCTAGATTTAAAACTGAAGACTAAACCAAGCTTTTAAAGTCTTTTTAGCTGGAACAAAATGAATATGTGCAGTGAAGTCTGAAGTTCTCCTAAGATATTAGAATGCCATACTGTGATTCATAAGGAGGGGGGTGTGTGGATGAGCTGTAATGCTAGGGATAAATTCAAGGCCAGATGAAAAGAACACTTAGAAGGAATGAAGTAGGCAAATTCAACCAAGACAGTATTTTGTAATGGTTATGTGCACAGACTTTAGGCTGGGACTGCCTCAGTCTGAATCCTTTCCCTGCAGCTAACTTGTACATGACCTTGAGCACGTTATTTATTCATTTTATTTTTTATTCACATACAAAATGTTCTTTATTTAATAAAAAAATAAGCAGGCATTATAAGAGAGTAATGCGTATAATGGAATTTAGAGACAGATGTTACAATAGCTATAATTAATATATTTAAGAAATTAAATAACAGTGGAAAGGTTCAGCAGTGAACTCAAAGCTACTGAAAGGATCAAATAGGAATTCTAAAAATGAAAACTACAGCAATGAAATTAATAGCCCAATATATGGATTTAACCATATGTTAGATACTGTAAAGACAATTAGTAAACATGGAGATGTTACTGAACACAAGGGCCAAGGGGGGGGCCGAGGGCAGTATACTATTACTGAAAGGAGCCCCCCCAGGTTTGTTATGTCTGCTGCCTTATAGGAAAGACATCTCTCAATGCCAGAGATTTGTGAAAAGTAAAGGAAATGTTTATTTAATGCTATACAGACTTAAAGCAGTGACCTAATGTCTTCATCAAAATCCCAAAGTCCCTTAAAACACCCACAAACACACACAGTCCTTCCCTCCCTGCTTTGCCCAGTCCGGGGTACCGTATCTCAGGGAAAGAAATAGAAGTCCGTGGCTCAGGGAGCCCCCGGTTCTTCCCAGCAATCCGTCTTGGCTGGTAGGTCTCCCTCCTTCGGTTCCTGGCACCATCAGTTGTGTTGCTGGGATCTCTGCTAAAGCCGGGTGGTGGTTCCCCCTTCTAAAGCTGCGGGGGTCCTCACTCTGGCAAAGCCGCGTGGCTCTCCTTCACTGCCACAGCCGAGTGGTCCTCTCTGCACAATGGCTGTGGGAATCCCCACTCTGCCAAAGCCGCGTGGTTTTCCCTGGCAAAACTATGAGGGGGTCTGCACTCTGGCAAAGCCGTGTAGCTCTCCTTCACTGCCACAGCCACATGGTTCTCTGCAGTGCCACAGCCACGTGGTCCTCTCTCTCCACAATGGCCACGGGAGTCCCCACTCTGACAAAGCCACATGGTTCTCCCCGCAATGGCTACCGCCTCTCGGTTTAAAGCCTTGTGCCAGTCTTCCTCTGCAGCCCCATTTCCGACTCCTCCCACAATTGGCTACACTGGTTGAGTGGCCCCATGTCCTGGAGCCAGTCATCGCCAAGCTCTCACGCAGGCTCTGTAACTCGGGGGGACCTGTCCCCTAGTTACGTCTTGCTGGGGGAGTTACTTCCATTCCCCTGGCTCAGAATATGGCCACAGCTATTTAACATATCTGTGTAACCAGTTAAAGGTTATAGATATGTTAAATGACCACACCAGAGGTTAGCTGCAAAGCTGTTGCTATGCAAACAACTCTCAATGGCCCTGCTCCATTTGTCCCTTCCCCCAACCCACACCTGTGGGTGGGGGGGGGTGAGGACATCATAATATTTCCTGGACACCTTGAGTTCTGGGCCCCATTTAAATCCCTATTTGGGGCCCCCCTCTTGGCTGTACCCTGTAACAGAGAGAGCCCAGAAAAAAATGTACAGAATGAACTTCAAGGAAACAGATTAAAAATAAAGACTATTTACCAAAATATGCTGGAGTATAAAGCAAATCTTAACAAATTTCAAAAACTGATTATTTTTTAAGGATGTCTTTTTTGATCTTTGCTTAACTAAAGCATGAAAGAGCAACTAAATTATACTTAGGAAATCTCCAAATAGTTGGAAGTTAAAAAGATCAACATTAAAATGTAAAATATTTTAACTGGATAAATATGAAAATGCAACATTAATTTTAGGATGCCTCTAGGAGACTTTCGGCCAAGATGGAGGCATAGGTAGACACACTGTGCCTCCTCGCACAACCAAGATAGAGACAACAACAATTTAGAAACAGACTAACAAGCAGAACTGACAGAAAGTTGAACTGTATGGAAGTCGGACACCCAAGGAGTTAAAATAGACACGTTCATCCAGACGGGTAGGAGGGGTGGAGTTGGGCAGCTGGGCACTGGTCTTGGAGCAGAGAGCAGAGAGAGTTGGGACCAGGTGCATCAGGCAATCGGGGCACGCAAGGCAACCAGGGTGCGCAAGTGGCAGCTGACCGACCCGGCTGAGGGGTGGCAACCGGCAGACCCAGAAGGGCGGCGATTGTGAAGCAAGGCACTGTGCACAACCCAGGATTCCAGTGCTGGGAAATAGAGCCTTGGGGCACTGATTGTAAACACCTGTGGGGGTTGAGACACAGGGAGAGACTCCCAACCTCACAGGCAAGGTCGTTGGAAAGACCCACGGGGTGCACAAGCCCACCCACATGGGAATTGGCAACAGAGGGGCCCAGTTTGCTTGGAGGAAGCAACAGAAGGGACTGAGGTCCAAAGGAGAGCAGAGCAAGCGCCATTGTTCCTTCTCGGACCCCACCCCCACATACAGCCTCACAATCCAGTGACGGGGTTGGGGGGGCCCCTGCCCTGGTGAACAACTGAGGTTCTGCCCCTCATACGTAACAGGTGTGACCAGACCAAAAAAAAAAGAGAGAGAGAAAAAAAAGAGATGGCTCAAACAGAAGAACAATTGAAAGCCCCAGAACCCATCCTTTTAAGCGACCAAGAGATAGCCAGCTTATCACATGCACAGTTCAAAGCACTGGTGATCAGGATACTCACAGAATTGGTTGATTTTGGTTGCAAATTAGATGAAAAAATGAAAGCTACAATAAGTGAAATGAAGAAAAATGCACAGGGAACCAATAGTAATGGAATGAAAGATGGGTCTCACATCAATGGAGTGGATAAGAAGGAAGAAAAAAACATACAGCCAGAAAAGAATGAAGAAATAAGAATTCAAAAAAATGAGGAGAGGTTTAGGAACCTCCAGGACATCTTTAAATGTTCCAACATCCGAATTATAGGCATACCAGAAGGAGAAGAGGAAGAACAACAAGTAGAAAAGTTATTGGAACAAATAATAAAGGCGAACTTCCCCAATTTGGCAAAGGAAATAGACTTCCAGGAAGTCCAGGAAGCTCAGAGAGTCCCAAAGAAGTTGGACCCAAGGAGGAACACACCAAGGCCCATCGTAATTACATTAGCCAAGGTAAAAATGAAGGAGAGAATTCTAGAAGCGCCAAGAGATAAGGAGACAGTAACCTACAAAGGAGTTCCCATCAGACTGTCAGCTGATTTCTCAAAAGAGACCTTACAGGCAAGAAGGGGCTGGAAAGAAGTATTCCAAGTCATGAAAGGCAAGGACCTACAGCCCAGATTGCTCTATCCAGCAAAGCTTTCATTTAGAATGGAAGGGCAGATCAAGTGCTTCTCAGATAAGATCAAGTTAAAGGAGTTCATCATCACCAAGCCCTTATTGTATGAAATGTTAAAGGGACTTATATAAGAAAAAGAAGATAAAAAAACGTGTAGTAAAATGACAGCAAACTCACAATTATGAACAACCACACTTAAAACAAAAACAAAACAAACTAAGCAAACAACTAGAACAGAAACAGAACCACAGAAATGGAGATCACATGGAGGGTTAGCAACAGGGGAGTGGGAGGGGGACAGAGGGGGAAAAGGTACAGAGAGTAAGGAGCATAGATGGTAGATAGAAAATAGACAGGGGGAGGGCAAGGATAGTATGGGAAATGTAGAAGCTAAAGAACTTATGACACAAGGACATGAACTAAAGGGGGAATGTGGGTGGGAGAGGGTGTGCAGGGTGGAGGGGAATGAAGGGGGGGTAATGGGACAACTGTAATAGCATAATCAATAAAATACATTAATACAAAAATTAAAAAAATTTTAGGATGCCTCTAAATGCAATTTCTAAAGAAATGTATATCTTAAATATACATGGCAGAAAGGAAAACAGGTAAAAAATTATCTAAATACCTGGCATAAGTAAATAGAAAAGGAGCAACATATTGAACTCAAAAAAAGTAGAAGGTACCAAATAGGAAGAACAAAAATTGATAAAATAACAAGTTATCTTAATTACTCTATGTTTCAGTTTACCTAACTGTAAAATGGGGATAATAATAGTATCTGCCTTACAGTGTTGTTGTAAGGACTAAATTAGTCAGATAAAGGACATATTATAGTGCCTGGCACATGGAAATTAGAAGGTAAATTACTACATTATAATGGTAGAAAATGTTAAGGCATGAAGAACTTTAACTGTGAATGTATTTGCAAAGTCTTTAAAGGATGTCCTGAACAGGTAAGACTTTAAGTAAACCAGTTCAGTATTAATCAATATTGGTAGTTATTACCCTTTTTTCTGTAGCTAACCAGCTATCTACATTTGAGCTATAATTCTGAAAAGAGAGTGGGAAGAGGCAATATTTTGGTTTGAAGAGAATCTTTAAATTGTTCATTTGAGTAGTTTTAATTCTTCACAAAGTTTCCTACTTTCTACAGTAAATTGTGGTAGGTGCTATGTGCCATACAAAGATGATGAAAAAGGTCTCCACCTTCCAGGAGATGTGAAACTAATAGCATTTAAAAAGACATGAGCTGGTCTTCACTGAAGGTCACATTGAACTGCAAGCTGTTTCAGGGCATTTTTAGGAGTCAGCAATGTGGCAGAAGACAACAAGACCAAATCCAGAATTATGACTGTCTCTTTTGACAGGTGTTTCCCTTACCAGTACCAGACAATGAACTACTGGCAGGACTACGTGGACTTCTGCTGCTGCAAGAAGACAATGACCATTAAAGGAGATGATGTTTCCATGTGCAAATGGTCCACATCCCAGGTGTGGGCCTGAGATGACTGCCATTCAGAAGGCCCATTTCCTGGGAAGAGTTCAATTGGCTCCACCCCACCTCTCCTCTGTCCTCCATTCTTCTCCCAGGATAGTGAAGGGGGCTCTAGGCACATTCCACCCTGGGATCCTGAATCATGGCTTAACTAACAATAAATACTTGTTGGAAAAGTATAAAAAAAATACATGGGCATAAATGAGGGGCTCACAATACTTACAGAAGGGCAAGAACTCATGTATGGAGTGGGAATGAGAATGAATTTGAACTTCTTCATAGAGGAGACAGAATCTGAGCATTTTTAGTTGATAGTTGAAGTATGTAGCACATTTTAAAGATAATTTTCTACGCACTTGAAATAGAATAAAGAAGTTAGGAAATGAAGGGTTTGGAAACTGCAGGGAATATTCTGGAATTTTAAATAGTCCAGTTTGATGAAAGAAATGGGTAAGAGATGATGAAAGATCTGTCTATAAAGGTAGGCTGCAGCAAGGTTGAGGAAGTTGGATTTCATTTTTTAGCACAGATATTGTATAATGTATATGATTTGAGTAAGATGGATTATTACTGGGAAGGTTACTGCAATTATGGGTGACAGGTATATTGAAACATCATCCACAGTTCTGAATGTATAATTAAAATATATTTTTTCACTTATAAACTATGAGGAATCTTTAATAAAACATATGTACAAAAAATAATTCATATTTGAAAATGTTCATCAGACAGCTTCATGCCTTTTCAATGGAAGGGAAATCAGAAGGTAACCTCAATAGTTCTTCTACTTCTTCTTGCAAAGCCTCTGCTTTTTCATGCAACAGCATCTACAATAAAAACATCAAGACATGAGACCAAAATATGCATTGCTAGAGACATGCTAACATTTTTACCACCTGAATCCTTACACATCAGCAATCTAGACATTAAAAGTAAAAATGAGATTGAAAAATGGCCACTTAAGAAAAAGCGATCATAGTAAATGAAGCTGAAGCATATAGTTAAGGCCATTTTAGCTGATTGCTACATTTGGTATACCAAAAAAGGAACTCTAATACTCTTAAAGATTTGTTTTAATTGAAGACTCAACCACTTAGAATTAGCTTTTAATCTATAAAATCTAAGACAATTTTGCAAAAATTTAATTAGAACTTGAAAATGTTATCTTTCATATGTGTATTTTATTATTCCTTAGAATTTAGTATGCCATCTTTTGAAAACATCACTTTTTCAAAGAAAAGTTTTATTCAAGTTCCTAAAATTAACATGGTTAATTTTACAAGAAACATAATGAGCAAACAAAATATTTCTAAACATGGCACATAGTAGATATAAATGAATATTTACCAAATAATGATTTTTCCTCTTTCTTTTAGAAACCATAAATAAAATGGTGGTTATTACAGCTGAGTTTTGTGTATATTGGGGTAAAGTATTTGTACTATTTCTGTTACAAAATTTTATAATAAAAAGTTCAGCAAAATCATATTGAGGGAATAAAGTCATATGACACAAAGTGAAAGGGAAAAATCCATTCTACCAATTTGGTATAAAGCACAGCATTACATATAATGCTTGTAGTCTATATAATCTATATTACTATATATAATATATATTTATTGTATTATATATAATATATTATATATATAATAATATAGATTATATATAATCTATATAGTGAGAAATAGACTAAAATGTACTCAGGTAAGTTTTCCAGCACCTGAGGTAATGGTGACCGTAGGAAACAAATCTCCCAACACATCCTCTAAAATCTATACAGATCAACAAGTAACACACGAAACTTGTGTCAGCAATACTTGAAAGAAGAGAACACCATCAACTTTGAATTACTCATAGTTAAAAAAAATCCACCCATTTCCAACGAAGCCATTTCTTAAGTTCTCATTCCAAAGTGTTTGCAGAGATCAAGGTGGGTTTGAGAAAAAAAAAAAAACACATGAAACAAGGAAGAGGGAAAACAGAAGGTCTCAGATTAAACAAAATCACCTCCAGATAGAGAAAGGTTACCCTAAGTACAAAAACACTGTGAAAAGAACCTTAGTGAAATGGGCAGAATAAAATGTTCCCCAAAATTAACTCTACTGAGTCAAGCCTTGCCAGAACCATGGCAGTTATCAATAGGTAATTATAGAACAATAGTCCAGGAACTAGCTTGATTTCTTTAAAGTTTGTTTTTCAGATCTAAAGCCAAGTCACAAACCACAGAGACAAACTCAACAGTTGGTTAGGAAAGACCCTTTCTGCATCCCATAATAAGTGCTGCACAATCCCAGAATGCTTCGCTTTGCTGATGAACACCTAGACATCAATGTTTTGAAAAAGGAAAAGTCTGCTAACTTCCTTAACCCCGGCAACTTCTGTGTTCCCAAGCCATAAAAACCCACAAGCCCCACATTTGGAGTGTATAGCTTGGGAATTTATCTTGGTTCTCTCCCCCTCTGAAGAACCTCAATAAATCTGCCTTTGTTTTCATCAGTGTCCTTGGTCTAAATTCTTTTGTAGCTGGAGATAAGAACCCAAACTTGTTTTGACATTAGTAGATCAAAGCATTGTTTATAAGAAAGGATTTAAAGTATGTGAAACTCTAGAAGGCAGTCTTGGAAAAGCAATACCTCTAGGGGAAAGAAGGACTGAAAGGGAGAGGTATCCTTTGGAAGCTGGGCAGTGAGGGGAAAAAAGAGGGCAAAATTTAGGAACCTGTAGGAAAATTATGGAAATTTAAAAAATCAAAGAACACCACTCTTCCTTGCATTCCTCTCCCACCACGAGCTACCCATTAATGAAACTACACTGACAGAAGAGAGACTGTTGAATAGGATTCTCATTAATCATGCCAAATGGCCATCTCAGTCTAAGAGATGCAGAGGAATAAGCAGTTCTCATTATACAAGACTATCCTATCAAAAGAATAGAGAAAATGACAATCAAAGCACTTCAGCTCATAAATATTTCCTTCCTTGAAAGCAAACCATGACACTGAAAAACTGTAACACAATATTCCAAACAGAATTAAGTAGTCTCAAATAAACACCTGGAGACATGGGGGAAAAACACATCCTGAATAAGAAGTCCAAAACTAAGAACAGAAATGGACCAAAAACAGAAAAAAGTGAAACAAAAGTTGAAGCTCAGGAAAATAATAGAAGAAAAAGGCAAATTATATCTGAAATAAAAACTAAATAATGAGGTATCCAAGGAAGAATAGATTTGAATAAAAACCTAATTAGGGTCATTGGGGGAAAAAAGCAGGAATACAATCAAGATAATGAACATGAGATGAAGAAAGTAAAGAATCAGAGAAATTGAAGGGGAAATGGGCAAAGAAGATCCAACATATACATAATTAGAGTTGCTAAAAAAGAAAAATAAAACCTTGGCTGGGTAGCTCAGTTAGTTAGTGTCATCCTGATATATCAAGGTTGTGAGTTCAATTCTCAGTCAGGGCACATACAAGAATCAACCAATGAATGCATAAGTAAGTGGAACAACAAATCAATTTCTCACTCTCTCTCCCCTGCTTCCTCTCTCTCTGAAATCAATCAATAAATTAAATTTTTTTTTAAATCAAGCAATGGATCAGAGCTAATATTTAAAACTACACCTAAGGAAGCTTCCATAAATAAAAGAAAATGAAGATATATCCTAGTAAAACTATTTGAATTTAAAGCTAAAGAAAACAGGTTCATGTTTCATATATTCAAAAACAAAAAGCCCACTCATAAGGGTTGGGGTGAGCAAATAAAATGGAATACAAACAGACTCTGTGTTTCAAATGAGTAACATGACTGCTTATTTTAAAAAGTAACACTTCGGCACATTATTTCAATTATATATTCTCAGACTAAAGACAAAAAGAGCTGTAAATAGATACTGAATTCTAGTTAGTAAGTTTTTTTCCTCAGTAGCATGCTTTAACAATTCTATAATTATTTTCAAGTATTCTAGGATTCAGCAAAATAGGTAAGTATATTAATGAAAACAGGAGTCAGGGTTTTCACTGTTGGAGAAAGGAACTAAAAACATGAGAAGGGGAAAGGCTACAATGAGTGTGGTGGATTAAAAATGATTGGAAATTCTCTGACACCTCTATTGACAGATTGAATTTAATTCTCCTATTCAATGTGTGCTGGCCTTGGTGATTTACTTGTAACTAATAAAATGCAGTGGACATAATGCTGCATGATTTCCACAGCTCTGCCAAAAAGAAGCTTTGCAAATTTCCATCTTGGTTTCTTGGAATGAGACCAGTCCAAGGTCTCTTGAATGCTCCCTTCTCAAAGCCCAGGAACCAGGCTGTAAGAAACTCAAGCTATGTGGAAACTAAAGAGATAAATATGAAACTCATAAGGTTTTAAAGGACATCATACCAGATTTAATAAAAAGAGACAAAGATAATAAAATAAAAACCTCTGAACCCTTGAACTTCTACAGAAAGAAAGCAGACTGAGAAAGCTATCTAGCTGTAGACATGGGCCATTGCTTATAAAAAGGAAAGAATGATTCAGATGAGGGAATCCGAAGCTAGGAAGAATCATTCTCAGGGAGCAGAACTGGGTCCTAATCAAGAATCTAGCTATATATGCTTGGCTGGATATCAGATGTACCACCCCTTTTCCCTCTTTTTGAATAGGACTGTGGTTATCCTATCTCTGTTTCACCATTGTAGGTGGTCTATCACTTAGACTAGATTTAGAAGGAGTACGGGACATTGAGGTCCAGCCTGAGTCTGATTCCATAAAGGAATAAATCTTTTAGGGATGAACCTATTTTGTATGTGGGAGAAATGTAAATAATTTGTGACCACAGGCCAAACATTAAAGATGAATGAAAATTACTTGGCATTCCCCTCATGGAGAGATGGGGGTCTAATTCCCCTTCCTTTCAATCTGAGTTGATCTTAATGACCTAGTAACCAGTCGTATACAGGAGACTACATAACTCCTGAAATTAGTTCAGAAGGTTTCTTGTCTTTTCTGCCTTCATTTCTCAAAATGTTTACTCTGTGGACATTTCCTCTCAAAACCTAGTTGTGTCCTGGGTGGTGTGGCTCTGTGGATTGAGTGCCAGACTGTGTTCTGACAGGCTGCCGATTTCATTCTCAGGGCACATGCCTGTGTTGTGGGCCAGGTCCCCACTTGGCGGCATGTTGAGAGGCTACCAATCAATGTTTCTCTCGCACATTGATGTTTCTCTCCCTCTCTTTCTCCCTCCTTTCCCCGTCTCTAAAAATAAATAAAATCTTGAAAAAAAGAAAAAAAAACCTGGTTGCCATGCAATTAGAGACTCAAGCCCTATGGAAAGCTCCAGCTGAAATCCCCAGATAATGGTACTTTTCAACTGCCAGCCATGTGAGTGACCCATCTTGAATATTAAATCCAAATCTGATTGTAACTGTATGAGGTTCCAGGAAAAATACCCAGCTAAACTCTTCTAGAATTCCTAATTCACAAAAAATGAATAAAATGAAATAGCTGTTTTAGGTCGCAAAGACAGAAGACACTTCCTTAATCAAACGATCACAGTATTATCAGTAATGAAACCAGCTGACACCCTCTGGCTCCTGGCACAGTGTTCCAAGAAGGACACACATCATTTCTGTAGTATTACCACAAAAAACTGCATGACCTCAATATAATCCTAACTGGTTTCCTATTTTCATTCTTGTTCTCCTGTTTGCAACCTCTAACCTACTTCACTATTCAAAATCCTGCATGGAATATCCATTTTTTCTCTTTCAAGCTGTCAGGAAAGCAAAAAACACATATCTTAGTGCATAAGGTAGAAGCAATGTACTGAGAATGACACAGAAGTATGGGTCCCTGTATACAACATCAATTCCCCATATCAGCTGTGAATTGCTTATGCTTGAACTTGTCTAATAAACTTTTAAAATTTAAAGTCACTTCTTTTGTACATTGTTACTACAGGTCCATTTGTATTTTCTTTTAAAGATTTTTAAAAATTATTTTATTGTTCAATTACAGTTGTCTGCATTTTATTTATTTATTTTTTGGAGCAGGGAAGGGAGGGAGAAAGAGAGGAAGAAAACCATTAATGTGTGGTTGCCTCTCCCATGTCCCCTACTGGGGACCTGTCCCACAAGCCAGGCATGTTCCCTGACTGGGAATCAAACCAGTGACCCTTTGGTTTGCAGGCCAGCACTCAGTCCTCTGAGCCTCACCAGCCAGGGCTGTATTCTTAATAATATATAAGCTAACTCCACAGTCCTGGCTCTACAACTCACTTATCTGTGTTTCCTTGGGTAAATCACTTACTTTCTTTAAAAGAAATTATTCATTCATTCATTCAGTCATTCATTCAAACATATATTAAACACCTACTCTAGGATGAGTATTGTGCTAGTTGCTATTGTAATGAAAATTACTATAACTTCATCACTATGAACACTATGCACCCCTAATCTAATAGAACAAGGTCAGTTTTAGTGTCATCAAATTGAAGATAATAGTGACAGCACTTTTATAAAAATCAATGGAGGTAATATAAACAATGTGAGCACTATTCAAAAAAGTTAGAAGGAAACTTATTTTTTAGCTCATTCTAACCTGTATGTAACAATAGTGTAGCAATGTGGTTTTTTAAAAAGCTAAGCAATTTCAGGCTACCAGAATGGAACTACAGTTGAAATCAAGAAGGAAATAATCCCAACCTGCTGTGTAGTGCCTTCACCCACATTGAGCAGGAGAGTAATGACACATAGGACTGCATCTAGCAAAGGGTAACTGGGACAGTGATAGATTATTTAAAACAGATGAAACAAACAGAAAAGAGAAACCCTTGTTGATAGTGAGAACTGTTTTTAAATATGTGAAAAACTACCACGTGAATGAAGGAACAGAATAGTTTTACAGGGTAGTATTACAATGCAACGGGCAACGTTATTAGAAGGCAAAATTGAGCCTCGTTATGGGATCCTCTTTGTGATACTGAAAGTGTCCAAAAACAGAAGTATGTAATTTTTGAGGTTGTAAGCTCCTTGTCAGAAATGGGAAAACCAGATGTTGAGGGTGCTGAGTAAAGGACTTCTGTAAAAGGTTGTAAGGAGGCAGAATTCAATGAGTTCTAGACATCCCTGTACTTCATTGAGCTCTTGAAATTGTGTTTTTTAGGAGGTCCTTTTTCTCTTTATAGCAAGCCTTTTATCATAACAGATATACTATTTTTATCCATATATTATGAGTTTATACTTTTGGGTCTATTTGTTTTCATGTCTAAGCCATAAGGAGATAATACACAAAATATCATAAAGATTAAAAAGTGGTTTGCTTACCTTTGCTGATGAAACAATTTGCTTGGCCTGGCATCTTGATAAGTGATCAATTGTCCTTATTAGCACTTCAGGATCGGCATTAGCTAAGTGTGTTAGACTTTTATAACCTGCATTATATAACTGTTTTGCTCGACCCTGAAAAGCATTACAAAAATCAGTAGGATCAGAATTTGGGATTTGGAAAAAATAACTAAATGTCTTATTAAAGGGAAAAATTTCACATGTAAGAGATAGGAATACACTAAGACAATAAACTAAACATGAAGAGATAACACATCAGAATCCTGAAAATACATTTTAAAAGATGCATTTGATTTCAGAAATTTATATGGAACCATAAACAACCCAGAATAGCTCCAGCAATTTTGAGAAAGAAGAACAAAGCAGGAGGGATCACAATACCTGCTATTAAACTGTATTACAAGGCCTCTGTAATCAAAACAGCCTGGTTCTGGCATAAAAACAGGCACATAGACCAATGGAGCAGAACAGAGAGCCCAGAAATAAACCCAAGTCTCTATGGTCAATTAATATTTGACAAAAGGGGGAGAAGCATAAAATGGAGTAAAAATAGCCTCTTCAACAAATGGTGTTGGGAGATCTGGACAGGTACATGCAAAAAAATGAAACTTGATCACCAACTTACACCATACTCAAAAATAAATTCAAGGTGGATAAAAGACTTAAATATAAGTCGTAACACCATAAAAGCCCTAGAGGAGAACACAGGCAGGAAAATCTCAGACATTCCACAAAGCAACATCTTCATGGATATGTCCCCTAAAGCAAGGGACATAAAGGAAAGAATAAACAAATTGGACCTCATCAAATTAAAAAGCTTCTGCATGGCTAAAGAAAACAGCATTAAAATAAAAAGAGAACAAACTGCATGGGAAAACACATTTGCCAATGATATCACGGACAAGGGGCTTGATCTCCAAAATATATAAAGAACTCACATGACTCCACTCCAGGAAGACAAACAACTCAATTAAAAAAATGGGCAAAAGACTTGAACAGACACTTTTCCAAGGAGGACATACAGAGGGCCCAGAGACATATGAAAAGATGCTCGGCATCACTAGCCATCAGAGATGCAAATTAAAACCACAATGAGATACCACCTAACACCCATCAGAACGGCCATCATAAACAAATCAACAAACAAGTGTTGGAGAGGATGTGGAGAAAAGGGAACCCTAGTGCACTGTTGGTGGGAATGCAGACTGGCGCAGCCACTGTGGCAAACAGTATGGAATTTCCTCAGAAAACTAAAAATGGATCTGCCTTTTGACCCAGCAATTGCGCTGCTGGGATTATACCCTAATAACCCTGAAACACCAATCCAAAAGAATCTGTGCACCCCAATGTTCATAGCAGCACAATTTATAATAGCCAAGTGCTGGAAGCAACTTACATAAGTGCCCATCAGTAAATGAGTGGATCAAAAAACTACGGTACATTTACACAAAGTAATTCTATGCAGCAGAAAGAAAGAAGGAGCTCCTATCCTTTGGGACAGCATGGATGGAGCTGGGAAGCATTATGCTAAGTGAAATAAGCCAGGTGGTGAGGGACAAATGCCATATGATTTCACCTTTAACTAGAACAGAATCAACAGAAGCAAAAAGCAAGCAAAATATAACCAGAAACATTGAAATTAAGAACAATCTAACAATAGCCAGAGGGGAGTGGAGAGGGGACAGTGGGGAGAAGGGTTTTCAGGAATGACTATAAAGGACACATAGACAAAACCAAGGGAGAGGATGGAAACAAGGGAGGGAGGTGGGTTTGCCTGGGATTGGGGGGAGTGGTGGGGAGAAAATGCAAACAACTGTAACTGAACAACAATAAAGTAATTTAAAAAATTTCCTCAAAAAGAAAAGATGTATTTGGGTGGTTCCAATATGATTGAAAGATAGCCTCTGTGCAACTTACATCAACTGATGTGTGTTGCAATCAGCAATGAGAAATCTATTATGGCACTTAGGCTAGGGGCATTATTTCAGACTCCAATGAAAATGTTCTAGTCTAATATCCTTAAAATGTTCTTACTATCTACTCAGGGGACTATAGGCATTTGGTGTGGTGGTGGTGGTGGTGGTGGGTGTGTGTGTGTGTTCCCAAGCAGAAGAGCTTCTCTAATTCAAGAAATGAATAACAGGGAATAAATTTAAATTAAGGTCTGGTCAAAAGAGAAAGCTGAAAAAACAGCTGAGAATACATTCTTGTAAGTCTCTTAAAAACTGTAAGAAAGCTTTGTTACCACCTAATACCGGTACCTTAAACAAGCATGAAGTCTAAACAACAGAAGGTAATTCTTTACTGAAGTGGAGGAAGGAAGAGATGTTAAGGATGAGTGGAGCACACATATACTGGGGGAGCATGACCTTTCCCTACTGTTACTTGTTTTCACATTTGTGCTTCCAGATTAACAGGGAATTTCTAGGAAGCCATGGCAGCAAATGATTGAAAAAAAAAAAAAAAAGACTGACATAAGGCTGTTGTCACTTATCCTATGACAAAACTTCACAGTTAGTTGAAAACATCTCAACTGGGAAACTGGGAAGCTACTGACCTCTAAAACTCCAGTCACTTCCATGAGCGGGACTAGTTCTGCCCTTACACAGTAAGTCAGCTTCTTGTTAAGTTCTACTAGAAGGGCTCTGTAAACCCAAAACTCCTCCAGTTCCTGCAGAACACAAAGAAATACATAGAATTTAAGTCTGGCAAGTTATTTCAAAGTTTAACTTGCATGGTAGGGGGCTCAGAGAGGATGTTCCCTTATGTAACTTTTGGAACTTGGGTTAAGCCAGAGGTAAATAATAATTCCACATAAAATTATTATCAGGACACATAGCAGGGACTACGATGAATCTGATAAAGTGGTTTTGGGATGAGTAAAAAAATGAAATATAAGTCAGTAGAAGAGTTCTATTCATTTTTATTAAAATACCAGCAAGTGGATGCATAGTTTTTCTTTCCCAAATGACTGAAAACAATTCCTACTTGTGGGAATTCATCCTGAAGACAAAATATTAAATATGGAAGGATTCCAATGCAAGATGATGCTCAGTGTAAAAATACTTAATACAATAAAAATATTGGAAGCCATGAGCCAATAATTGTTAAAGATGGATGGGTAAATGAGTATTTATTGTATTATTTTGTCTTTTTAAATATATGCTTGAAATTTCCTATAACAGTAGCTTATTTTTTTAAGTCAGTTTTTAAGCTTTCAGTATTATTGTTAGAATATGTGATGCTTGGAACAGAATTGGTTAGCCATTTTGTGACCACTAAGAAAGGAGCCAATGCACTAAAGGTGGGAGAGTGAAGCAAAGAAAAGGTAACCTTGCATAAAACTATGAATCGATCCCCCTGGAACTACCTTAGTTCTCGCTTTCCTGTTATCTAAGATCACCTTTTTTCCTATTGTTTAATTTTCGGTGGGGGTTTTTCTGTTACTTGTAGTTAAAAGCATCTTAGTTAATATAATTGGTGTCCTAGTTTTTACAACTCACATTACTATTTAAGAGAAAAAAACCCTTTAAAATATTGAAAACACATTCATGAGTGCACGAGCTGTCAGGTAAATTTTTCTAGGATCAACCATCCAATAATAGTAGTTGCTTTTTCAAGTTCAACATATTCTTTTAGTTGAACAGGTCGACAAAGCTGAAGTCCTTATAGTCCTAATTAAAACAAAGGAATAGAATATTAGGGAAAGCATCTTTAAATATGAAGAAGAACATAGAAAACTTAAAATATATTTTAAAGGCTTAAAGGCTAGCTTCTTGTTAGTCATAATTTTTTTCTTCTTCTTAGCTACCATGGGATTAGGGAATGTAAGCTAATGTTAAAAAACAGCATATGTAGAAGATATTTAGAGAGATAAACTTGCTAAAATAAGTATCATCCAATGCAAAGTTAAGTATTTTGGATTATTTACTCATTAGTATGTATGACGGAGTTAATTGCCATATACACACACAGAATATGGAGATTTAAGATAGGGAAAATGAAGCAGATTTTAAGTTTAAAAATAGGAGTCATGGGGGAAAGTTTTTTTAAAAATCAAGTATAAAAACAAATATGAAAAAGATATTATGCTACCCAATAGTAAGAAACTTAAATACAGCAAAATTGGCTTCTGTTATAAATTTGTCAAAAAGTTATCTGAGTAGAAAAGTCTGGCAAGCTTTGTTATGTTAAAGAAATTCTGAAAGCTTCTTTTAGTAAAGTCTTAAACAAATCCATCCCAAATGCATATGGCTAAAACAAAGTTTTCTCCTTGAGTTACTTTATAAAATGAACATTTGTTGTAGGAATCTAAAGTAGCTGCCTGACTCTGGAAGCAAAAATGGCAAATTACTGAGGCAATCAAAAGAACACGGAACTAAGTAGATAACAGTAGCTGTTGGATATTGATAACATACTAATCAAACATTCACATGGGTATCACTCATGAGAAGAACACTTACAAAGAATGTACATCAGTGGAGAAATGTCATTTTAAGAGTTGATTCCAAATACCTGAATTAGTGGTGGTTTTAAGTACAGGGATAACTAGGTGCTTTTTACTTATTTATTACATACTTTAGTTGATTTTGTCATTTTTGTATCTTTACCTTAGTATGTACATAGTATTTTTATAAATGGATAAAAACAACAATATATTTTAAATAAATTCTGAGTGCTTTGTGATAACAGAATAAGTCAACAATGAGAAAATACTAACTGGTTTATGAGTTTAATAACAGTTAAAATAAGAAGATGCACAGAGCATCTATCATCTATTTAATGGAATTACCTCACAGAAATGTAACACACAAGATGAGAAGGTGGCAGCTGCGGTGAGGAGACTTTGTATATATCCTCGAGGCATATTAAATTTTTCAGACACACTCCAAATATTGGTTTCTTTGAGCAACGTATAAAGAACAAAAGACAGGTATAGTCTGTTCACAATATCCTTGTCCACCTTCTAGAAAGAGACAATCAAATAAATTTATGTACTAAACCTGCCAAAAATGTATATTATATTCAAATTGGACAAAAAGAAACAAAATTGTGCTACAGGAGAGCAAGGAAAGAATGATTCAGTAGAAATAAAACTAAGTTCTAACACATGTGCCTTAGATTAATTAAAATCAATTATCATTTTTCCAAGTATAAGAAAATATGCCAAATTGTTTCCAATATAAATTAAACTTCTTCCTATAGGGAGTGGAGTAGGATGAATTGTGTCCTACTAAAAAAAGATGGTGTTTGGGTCCTAACCCTGGTAACTGTGAACGTGGCCTTATTTGGGAATGGGATCTTGGCAGTTGTGATTAGTTAAGGATCTTGAGTGGAACTCATTCTAGATTTACAGTGGGCCCTTTAGGGCTGTTTATTTAATACAAAGTATTAGAAAATTGTCCTTATAAGAAGAGGGGACACAGAGTGACATAGACAAGAAGGCAATGTGAAGATGAAGGCAGACATGGGAGATATGCATTTACAAGGCAAGGAAAACCAAGGGTTGCCAGCAACCACTGAAAGCCAGGACACAGGCAAGATGGTTTTTTTCTTGAGCCTCTGGAAGGATCCAACCCCACCAGCATTTGTTTGTAGACTTCTGGTCTCCTGAACTGTGACAGAATAAATTTCTGTTGTTTTAAGACACCCAGTTTGTACTAATTTATGACAGTAGCCCTAGGAAAGAATATAGAAGAAAAGGAGCTGGGGAGACTTTTGTATTTCCTGTGGTATTTATAGGTTATATATACATGTGTGAATGTGTTTATAAATTAGACAAATGCATTTATTTAGATAAATATGTTAATAAACCTGTCTATATTATAAACTAAGAGTAAATATTAGATTCTATGATTTCCACATAGTCATGATAAGTAATTAATGTTTCCAAAGTTAAAACACTGAAAGAGAAAAATGCTATCTGTAGTTGATAATTTCTATTCTGTGTACTTGCTTTTGCCTGTGGTGTCTAGTAACTATTTTTTATGTAAAGTATTTCATAGTTAATATTAAGCTAACTTAGAAACTAAGTAAACTCATGCTTCAAATCAGAGGGCAGGGGAAAAGGGTGAATTTGAAAAAGTAGGTATAAAATCTACAATTACATCCTCTACTATAATAATAGAATGTTTGAAATGAGAACTTAGACTGACATATTGAAGAATATGTGAATTAAGATTCTGCATGTTGATACTGAATCAACCATTTATTAAAAAGCATTAAGTTAAAAAACATGATAGTTCAACAAAAAGTAGAAAAAGATTGCTTTTTAATTTCCCAATTGTAGTGTACCTGTTATTAACCATAACTTGAGTCAATGTAGATTTTGCTCAAAAAGCATTTTCTAAGTCAAGAAAAATGATAAAATTATATTACAAGGTAAGATAAAATGCTTTATGCTAATTTCAAGATCTTTTACAAGAAATGTTTAAAGAAAAGAGGGTGTGGGTGTCCCCTTTAATGTGGAGAAATCAATTTAGATTTTAGGTAAATATCAGTTTCTCTAGAATTACAAAAAATACTTTCAAACATTAAACTAGTAATTAACACATTTGTAATTAAGAAAAATTCATGCCCATACTATTTTAAATATATAATTATCAATTGAATAAGCATTTACTGACTATATTTTATAAAATATAACAAAAATAAATTCTGATTCAAGTTTTAAAAGATGTATTATTTTAATGGAATTTTGTAAATGTTTATTATTTAGCAGTAAGTTTCATATTAACATGATTTTTAAAATATGGTTTTGTGTTTATTTTATATTATAGACTTGGTTATAAAAAGTTTAACAAATATTTTTATTAAACATTTTGAGAGTCTAAACAATACAGCCATTTCTAAGGTAAAAGACTTAATCTAAATATTGTGACATGAACAATGAAGTACTATATATTTATAATATTTATTTATAATTTTATGATACAGCAATACATGGGACAGCTGCACCATTCAATTCAAATGAAAGTAAATACCATCTTCCATTTTTCAAAATGAAATCAGTAATATTTATGTAAATTGAAAAGATGTAGGGGGAAATAACAGGAAGATAACTAGGTTTCAGTGACGACTGGAGTATCAAAGAAAAGTAAAAGTGAAAAAACATATATATTATGAGGTAAAAAATGATATTAACTTAAGGAATTTGAAAGCATGTTGGCCAAAGAATTATTTCCACTTCTCTTACTGTATGCATTAGACACTTGCTTCATGCTTGTTGACTGAACTTTAAAACCCCAAAATATAAAATATCAAACAAAAGAGTATCATTTTATCCGTTTCAACCTTCCCAAATGTTTTATGTAGGTCAAAAATCTCTTGACATCAAGTAAAATGCCTAATAAAAAGTTTCTAGAAAATAAAATTTTCTCCCTTGAAGTGAATTTATTTCAGGATTAGTTAATATCATGAAAACATTTTATAAATATTATTTTTAATTTTTACTGTGCAGTAAGTAGGCTAGGAAAAAACAGATTGATAAAGTTTATATTTCCCTATGATAAAAGCCTCACGTGTACATGACAGAATATTTTAGAATACAAAGATACAAAAAAAGGCTATCACACTGCCTAGAAATAGTTTTTTAAAAATGTTTAAATTTCTGGTCCTCAGATGTTCTAAATAGTAAAATAGGAATTATATTAATTTAAAGGAAAAAAATGTGAAACAAATACATCAAGTCGAGAAAGGACATAATACTACAACATTAATTTTGTTAAATCAACTTAGTTATTTAGGAAGGAAAAAAAAGACTATGGTACCTTCTTGATAGCTTGACCTGATGCCTTCTTCCCAATATAGTTTTCAGAGACTCCAATAAGAGCAGCCACATTTTGTTCTGCTGGACTGAGTTGGTTAAACTACACAGAAAAAGAGCAATTATACAGAAAAATCAAATTGTAAGTTTAAAAAATACCATCTGAACCAAATCCAGTATTTCCTATATCACATGTTCATATTTTTAAAGATTAAAAAATGCAATTTTTTTACAAATAGGGTAAACTTAAAAATATTATTAAAATATAACATACTTTAGTAGAATTACTTCAAGTCACAGTCACAAGTCCTTTGTAATATTGGAAGACATTGGTCGGGGAAGAGGGAAAGCTTTTGAAAGTAATGCATTATATACTTACAGGAATAATTTTAAAACATGACATTAAAAATAAAGCTAGTTTCCTGCAATTAAAAGCTGCATACTACTTCTGCCTAATATGTGTTCATGTATCCATTCTATTTATAGTAAAATCATAACAGGCTGTACTCTACTACTTGCTTTTGTAATAAATAGGACCAGTTCTATCTTGTGATAAAACTGACATTCCGTCTCAGTTACTAATATTACTAAGTTTGGTATATTATCATTCTTGGCTCTGACAGAGCTTTCATGTAATTAAACTCTCAATCAACAGAGATGGCCTTCGTGGTTTTCTTTAGATTCTAGACATTACAAAATGCAGTGGTCACCAAACCAGAATGGTAACTATCTTTGGGGAAATGGAAGCAGGAATGATCCTTTTTTCTTTTCTGTACCTTTATTTATTTATTTTTGATAATGACATGTTTATGTTTAACAGAAAAGTAATATTTAAGTTGAACAAACCAAAAATGCTATTGCCATATTACTATTTTAAAAACTGAAAGAACCAAAGACCCAATTTCAAATATATTTTAATAGAAAAAGTGAATAATCACTTGACAAAAGTCATTTCATCATTAATAGACTAAGTAGCCTGTATTGAAGAACCTTATATGCTCACCTGTCTGAAATATATCATCCAATCAGGGTTACACTGAGAAGCCATATCATAGGGAGTGGTTAGGTAAATTAGATGAAGAAGGCTTTCAAGCACAAGGCCTTCAAGACCTTTCTTCAAATCTCTGTATAGAATGTCACAATAAGCCAAATCTATAGTTCCTAAAAGATACAAGTATTAGACAAGGTAGATAGTAAACCAAGGCAGGGAGGGGGAGGGAGACATGCCTCTCTTATTAACTCAGCAGTCCTGAGTCTGGTCAGATGAGATTGCCAGGTGTTCCAAACATCACAAGAAAAACTATGGTAGTGTAGGAGGATGAGAGTCCTTGAAATTCTGCATGTACCTTTTCCACTAGCTGGGAAAGAAAGTCTTTGGAACCATGTATTAATCCCAAGGTCTGGAAGGGTAGGAGGAAAGGGAACCTAGAAGTTGTCTACAATCATAAAAATCCTAAACCCCAACAGTTGGGGCTCTCAGACTAGGTGGGTGCCCATTTGCAGCTTTGTGCTTAAGTGTATTTCATAAATAAACTTGCCATCTTATTTCCACTATATGTGTTGCCTCTTGCTTGAATTCTTCTCTTGAGAGCAAGGCAAGAATCGAGGAGTGGGGGAGTCCCCTGACTTGGGTCTCCCCAGTAACACAAGTATTTCACCTTTCATATTACCAAAGGGGAAAAGAGGTGACTTTTAAAGAAAGTCTTGTTTAGAAGTTACCTAAATATAGTAAACAGTATTGAAAATCTCTTATTATGTAATTTAGCACAGCTATTTTGGAAGTCATTCTGATAGAACACATCAACATTTACTAAGTACATACATTCCGATCCAATTACTGTACTCTATTTTTGGCAATCTAACCCAGAGAAACATTTCCACATACACCCAAAATACATAATAGAGATGGCTATGCAAACTTGTTTATCATTTTAAAAACTCACAAACAGTGCATCATCAATAGGGGAATGGTTAAACCAATTATGGCCTCCATACTATAGACAACTAACTATAGTAAAAGAAAATGAGGTAGATTTAGAGACACAAACATGTTAAGGTGTTCATGATACTTTATAAGTGAGAGAAGCAAGCTGCTAAAACATACACTATAATCTGATTAAAAATAAACTATATACTTATACACACATAAAAATATTTACAAGGATATGTGTGTGTGTATATATATATCTCAAATTGTTAACTGTGGTAGCTACTGAGTGAGTGGAAATGGGACAGAAGTATGGGATTTTCCTTTACATAATTATGAGTACTAAGGATTTTTTAATAACAGACATGTGTTATTATTTTTCATTAAGTAAATTATGAAGTCATTAAGAAGCCATATTTGCTGTCATACAACAATCTCTAAGATAATATATTAAAAAAAGTAATAATCTATATTGTTTCAGAATAATATAGATGACTGTTATTTAAAAACAAAAGCTTTAAAAAAACTTATACCTGTATATATCTATGTATTAAGTTTTGAAATGAAATATATAGAAAACACCTGAAAAGATATACACCAAATTGTTATTCTTGGTAGGATATTAAGATTTGTGTGATCCCTGGGGAAGGGGAGTGTGAACAAGGATGAACATCTTTTTCTGTATATATTTCTGCAGTGCTTTTTTTTAAAGATTGTGTTTATTTTTTAGAGAGAGGGGAAGGAAGGGAGACAGGGAGGGAGAGAAACATTGATCGGCTGCCTCTCTCACATGCTCCTGACCAGGGACCTGGCCCACAACCCAGGCACATGCCCTAACCAGGAATGGAACCGATGACCTTTCAGTTTGCAGGCAGGCACTCAGTCCATTGAGCCACACCAGCCAGGGCTACTTCTGCAGTATTCTAAATTACTTGTAATTAAAAACATTTTTAACTTTTTAAAGTTGAAGTAGTCCAACAGTTTATAAGATTAATATTATTAATATGAAGTTACAAATCCAATTTAAAGTTCAGAATAATTTAACTTCCATTTTTTCCAATGAATTTCCTCAGATTTAGGTAAACTAAGATTTTCTAAAATTTTATTTGAGGTAAAATAAAATTTAGGTAAACTATTACCTTTAAAAGAAGCTCGTCCCAACTTTGTAATATGAAAACTAAACTGGAACCATTCTTCAGACTTATAAATAGAGTCTTTTTGTGTAAGTCCTTTTTCTGTAAAAGTGGTGTTTTTTTGTAGGAGTCCTTTTTCTGTCAGGTATCTAAGTGATTCAACAGTTATTTCCCAGAGACTTTTTTCTTTCAACAAAAACTTTTGCTGGACACCAAAAAATGTACCACTCATAAAGTGATATATGTCACCAAGAGTTGTTGCAATCTGAAACAATTCAGGGCATCACTGAAGTATTTTCTTTAATTTAAGACATCATTTTGATTGTATATTAATTCAGATCATTCATTTCCATACCTCAAAGGTATTTCAATTAAAAAATTAGTCAAAAATCTACAGTTGCATATAAAAGGTAATTTTATAATAACATTTAAAATTAATAAGAAAAACATTTTAAGGGAGAAAACAATTATCATATTTATATTTTTATGAAAACATCACACATTTTTCATGTAAAAATTCCTTACATTTTTGAATAATTTTTCACAGTATCTCCAAAGCTGTGCTCTCTTTACTCCTCAACCAATTATCACTAATTCCAGTGCTCCTCCTAATTCCAAAAACCCTCCTTTCACACCTTTCCAAACTGTGAAAGCACTCTAAAAAGTATGTTTAACAAGAAATAAAGAAACACATGGAAAACACACCTGAAAGTCTCCACTGAAACAGACAATACTTTCTCTGATATATTATCTAAAATTAAGTAGCAGTTTTCTACCTATTTTTGGTCTCATTTCTATCTCCTTTTCCTGCCCTTTTCTCTCTCCCCCTGTTACTCACCATTTAAACCTTTTAATGGCAATCATCAGTAATACTTAACCCTCCGTATGGTAGTTAGATATAGAGTTGACAATGAATTAGAATAATTTTACATTAGGCAATTTCAATGAAATCAGCATGCTATGCTAAAATATAGCCAATCAATAGCCATACTTCTCTCTCATAATTCTGATAATATTTCAACTGGAAAACTTAAGTAGTCATTTTTTAATTAAACCAAAATAAGGGATAACAAAACTATTATGAAGCACAGACATTTCTTATGGCTTCTCCTTTTAATAAAAAATATTCTTAATATAGTATTCGATTAGGCTAAAATTGTACTGCTAAGATATTCAAAAACTAATACTCAGTTTGTAGATTATCAATGTACTTGGTTAATTACAGTTAATACTCGGGGTCAAAGAAAAACGTTTACTTGCTCCTTCCAGCTACCATCATGTTACCTTTCTACTCCTCTGTGAAAAACTTTTAGACATAGTGATTTAAACCTACTGGGTCAGCCTCTGCCTCTGGCCTCCACAGCTTCTTAAAATGGATTCTCCACTGTTGCCTCAACCTGCAAGTTCACCCATGACGAACTCCAAAGTCAACCCATTAATTAATTCAAGAGTGCCACCCACATGCACTGCACTGAGATTCATGATAAATGAAAATAAATCTGGACCCTGCTTTTACAGGGTTTACATTACAGTGGGGTACAGTCTGTGGTTCTATGAAGTATACAATAGGCTAACTAGATCACAGGCACAAGGAGGCTTCCCTGAGGAAGCAATGGTTAAGTAAAAATCTGAAGGTGGGTTGGAGTCAAGTAGACAAAACTATGGGTGAAGGTAGACAGCATGAAAGGTTAAGAGCACTGGTTTTGTATTTAGACAAAGCTAATTCAAACTTTGGCTTTGTCACTTTGTGGCAGAGTGACACTGGGCACAAAGTTAAAATTTACTTTGCTTAGGAATAATCCTAAAAAGGAGGTTTAACTCAAGAGTAAGCCTTAAAAAGAAAGCTAATGTCTAATCTTAGGAAAAGAGTATTTCCCTGTCAGGACTTTTTAAATTTTTTTTTAAGTTTTCTGCTGCTAAAGGCTATACTTATCTTACAGATGTTTAAAATACCCTAGAATGGTCACAGGACTATAGATGAACCTTACTCTTAACAAGGACAGAGACGCCTCAGGACCCATGTCTTTACAGCAACTTGTGTATCCACAGTATCCACCTAAGTCTCTTACTTGTAATTGATGCCCAATTATGATTTATTGATTTCTCATATTCCTTACAACTCAAAGATTAAAAATGCACATATAAATTCAGAATCAGATTTATCATGTCACAGACTGTTCTTTTCCACATCAAAGTCCATATTTTTTCATACTTTACAGTTTTTATAACTATTTAAGCTCTACTATCTACGATAACAGCAATAAGATTTTAAAGTATTAAAAAATACCTTCAAACCAATCAATGAGAGAAACAAAGTTTGGATTCCCTTGGTGAATTCTTGAACAAGATGGCTATAACAATTTTCCAGTGGTCTGCTTATTAACTCTAATACCTACAGAAATTAAAACAATATTATGTTTTCTGTTATTATAAAAAATAAATGGTGTTCTGTATAAAATTTTATATTTTGTGTATATCTTGTGGAGGCAGGGGAAGATAAAAAACACAAAGACCAAAAAAAGAATTTGGCAGTTGTGCTCATGAAAATAGAAGATACATAGAAAAATACTTTTCATTGTTTATTTGAAATACAAAAATATTCAAATTACTCTTTCTAATTCTTTTTTAAGGTTTATTTTATTCTCATTCAAGAGAGGAGGGAGAGAGAGAGAAACATTGCAGGAGGCAACCATGGGCATGGCCAGGGACTGACCCTGCAACCTAGGTATGTGCCCCAACCAGGAATTGAACTGGTGACCTTTTGGTTATGGGATGACACTCCAAACAACTGAGCCACACCAGCCAGGGTGCTAATTCTTAATCATAGAAAAGGAAACATTATTTTAAAAAATATTTAAAATTAAATTTTTAAAAAGATTTTATTTAATTTTAGAGAGGGGAAGGGAGGGAGAAACAGAGAAGAAAAACATCAATGTGTGGATGCCTCTCACACCCCCTACTGGGGACCTGGCCCACAACCGAGGCAGGTGCCCTGACTGGGAATCAAACCAGTGACCCTTTGGTTCTCAGGCTGGCAGTCAATCCACTGAGCAACAATAGTCAGGGCAATATTAAAAATAATTTTTAAAAGAGGTTCCCCTAAAAGGCCTGGACCGAAGACCAAAAAAGATAAAACAACCAACTAACAAACAGATTATTACCTGTTGCTTGTCTTTTTCTTGCAATATAAGGATACTCTCCCCAACAGAATCTATTCCAGCACGGCCAGCTCTGCCAATCATCTGTTTATACTGATTTCTCTTTAAAAATTCTTTAGCAACATAGGGGGCTCTCAAAATAACTCTATGAAATAGAGAAAATTAATTAAAAGTGAGTCTTCATCTATAGCACCTATTTTTATGCTCCTAACTTCATTACATCTATGTGATATTAAATTAAATTTTAATATCTATCTGATATTAAATTTAATGACATATTAACTTAAAATAATAGGTAACTAGCATTTACCAAAAATCTATGATGTCATAGAAGTTCTTTAAGTACATTATCTGTAATTCTTACAACTCTTTGTAATAATACTCTACTTTGTTTTTTTAAGTGGCTAATTGGCTTACCTCAACTCACAAAATTAGTAATTACCAGAAACATGATTTGAACTTAAGTCAGCCTTGCTGTAAAGCTTATGATCAATTCACTAGAGCAATAATCTTCAAAGATTTATTTTATACTCCATAAATGAAAACTCTCACTATGTACCTGTCAACATATGCATATTTATTTATGAATTTATATTACCATCACCTATATAAAATTACAGATTTCAAATGTTTTTGGCCTACAAACAGGGTGATTTCATCCTGTTCATGTATATAGAAGAAGTCTGTAATCAGCTTTCCTGTTCAAAGGTGAGAGAAAAAATATGATATTTACCTGTACTAATCAACCAGCTCCTTTATTTATAAACCTCAGTGGACAACAAAGATTACCAAACATTTGTAGTAAACTAATGACATAACAAAACGCCCCCCACACAAGAATATAAAGAACAGATGTATGACAGAAGCTGATAATACAGGGAACAGAAAAGAAAAATTCTAATAAACATCCACAGAAAACCCTAGAGGGTACTGTATTTCAATTTTTTTTATTTAAAAGAGCAATAAAAGAAGATAGTTCTTGGAAGTTAAGAAAAATTTTAACTTCATTTTAAAAATTCAATAGAAGAACTGAATAATGGAATGAACATAGCTAATAGGGTACAGCTAAAAACTAATTTTGTTATACATGAGGTCTGTCTGGAAAAAGTCCAATGACTGATAATATAATAATGGTTTGCACAACATGAATGTAACCTGGCAGCCAAGGAGAGTGGACTGGAATGCACACATGTGAAAAATGACTATTTCACTGTACCAGTCAGTGGGGGTGTTACAAACCATTGAGTGATCACATGTACTGTGTGGCAGTCAGATTCAAAATGACTGAGTGAGTAGAGCAATAAATCTGCATCAGCTTTTGTGTAAAGCTTTAACATTCCTCTGTGGAAACTATCAGATGATTCGGAAGGCTGAGCTATGGGCAACTGGTGACATGACAGCACGCTAGCTCATGCGTCATGTCTCATGCAGAGGTTTTTGGTGAGACATCAAATCACCCAGGTGACTCAGCCCCACTATAGCTGATTTGGTGCCCTGCAACTTCTGGCTTTTCCCAAAACTAAAATCACCTTTGAAAGGGAAGAGATTTGCCCTGGCTGGTGTGGCTCAATGGACTGAGTGCTGGCCTGCAAACCAAAAGGTCACTGGTTTGATTCCCAGTCAGGGCACATGCCTGGTTTGCGGGCCAGGTCCCCATTATGGGGGAATGCAAGAGGCAACCACACATTGATGTTTCTCTGCCTCTCTTCCTTCTTCTCTGTAAAAATAAATAAGTAAAATCTAAAGAAAAAAAAGAAAGAAAGGGAAGAAATTTCAGACCATCAATGAGATTCAGGAGAATATGACAGGGCAACTGATGGTAATTGGGAGAACTGGGTTGAGGTCCCAAGGTGCTTACTTTGAAGGGGACTGAGGCATCACTGTCCTATGTACAATGTTTCTTGTATCTTGTATCTTCTTCATAAATGTCTCTATTTTTCATAGTAAGTGGCTGGATACTTTCTGGACAGGCCTCATAGAAGGTAAAGTTAAAGAAATTACATTGCTCAAATAGATTGGAAAATGAGATGAAAAGAGATTGAGAAGTTCAATCTACAAAGTTCCAACCCTGACAAAATAAAGTTACAAAAGCAGAGAACAGAAATAATGAAAGGAAACAAATGTTAAAATAACAAAAAATTACTATTAGATGATGAAAGGCATAAAATTTGGAATTGAAAGCATACACCCAAGTGCTAAGCTCTATAAATGAAAAGTAGCTACAAGAGGACAGCTGGGATTGTAGAGTTAGTTTCCTGGGTTCAAATACTGGCTTTGAAACTTGTTTTTGTTGGGCATGAATTTGGGCAAATTATTTAATTGTCCAGCACCTTAGTTTTCCCCTCTATAAAATGTGGCTAATATTATAAAATATGACCTTCCTCACAGAGTTGTCATGAGGATCAATTAAGTCAATATATGTAAACTATTATGACATAGGAGAGGGAGTGTAATAGCTGCAATTATTATTATACAGTATGATGAAATTTTAAAGTTAAAGAGAAAAGTCTAAAAGCTTCTAGAAAGGGAAAAACAGCAAACCTACACAAAAACAAAAATGAACAATGCTGGCTCTGAAAGACTAGAAACAACAATACACCAAAATCTCCATGGAAAAAATATGGAACCTGAAATTCTAGCAAGGTGTTAAAGTATGAGGTTAAAACAAAGACATCTTCAGCTATGCAAAGACTCAGCACTTAAGCAAAGACTTCAGCTATTCTGAGATACAGCACTTAAACAGTAATTACTCAATGAGGCAAAAGAAAAAATGAATCACAGAAGGATGATGTGGGATACAAGAGGGAATGATAATCAAAAAGAAGCAAACAAACAAGTATAATATATAGGTAAGTTTAAATAGTTACTGATTATAAAATGAAATAAAATAAAAAATCTGAATTAAAATTTTAGTTAATTGCAACATACATGCATGAGGTAGAGTTTTGTAGGAGGATATACAAATAGTAAGACACATGGTCAAGAAAGGATATAATTTTTAATTCTATAATGATAGAAAAAACATGTTTGATTACAACTGTTAAAATGTTAACAGTTGGAATAACATAAGTAGGATCTATAACTTCCTTTGTTTTTCAAAAACTAAATCAGTAACAGAGATTGAAAATAAAAGAATGGAAAAGGATCTACTTGGCAAAAAAATATATAGTTCTAGTGTTTAGAGTAAAATCACAAAGTTAGAAAACCAAGGACCTATTATATTGGTAGAAGGTACAATTCAGCAGTATCATATTTGGAGTAAACCTTTTTATATCTAAATAATTTTAAAATACAAAGCAAACACTTTTAGAAATGCAAAAAGGAGAAATAGGCAATTCCATAATTAAAGTGGGAGACTAACACACTTCTCTGAAATTTACAGATTAAAGAATTACAAATAGTAAAAAAAATAGAGGAGCTGACATGATTAATAATTGTGATTTCACTGAGATATAGAAAACTGCACACCCAACAGAAAATACGAATTTTTTAACACTCGTGAACGATTTTTAAAAATTGACCATTTATTTTTAAAAATGTCACAAATTTTAAAGTCACGAATTACAAAGAACAGAAATCAAATATGTAGGGCACAGCTTTGGTAATAACTGAAAAGGTAATCAAGGATCTACTCTAAAAAAATACCAGATTTGAAAGTCTTTATGGATGAATTCTCTAAGATCTCAAGGGAATTTCTATGGTAAATAAACTCTTTCAGATGATAAAAAATAGTGGAAAGCTTTCCAACTGTTTCTACTGAAGCAGGATAATAAACCTTGACATCACAGCCAGATAGGGAGGGCACAAAAGAAAGAAGGAATTTTAATACCAGAAAGCTACTAATACTATAATACCAGGAAAGCTACTAATACTATCTTTCATTAATATATTAAAGAAAATAAACCAAATGTTCAACACAGCAAAAACTGAAAAAAAAAAATTCTCAACCACTACCAAGAAAGAATAAAACAACAAAACCCCTGGCAGATAGGAACTGAAAAGTTTTGAGCCTGGACAACAGTTACTTTTATCTCACCTTCGAGCTGGTAGGTTAACACCTGCTGCTAGGGTAGATGTGCAGGTTAAAAGACAGAGAACTCCGGTGGAATACGCCTCCTCCAAGAGCTTCCTTTCATCACTCGTTAAACCGCTATGGTGGTAAGCAACTCCTAATGGGATAGTGCGCTTTAAAACAGGGCACAGGTTGCCACTGCTGATATTCTTCAAGTTCTTAATCATCTCCTGTTTTTCTTTTTCCCTGTGTTTCAGATATTCCCTAGGAAAAAAAGATCTGTTAAAAATATGAACACTAATCTTACAATGACAAAGTGACTATAATTTTAATTTTAGTAGGTTCATGTAAATACTTTTTTTAAAATATTAATTTTATTGATATAAATACATAAAATGTTCTTAGAATTTTGATTCTGATTTCACTGGTAGGCAGTCTCTATCAACTGCTTTTTTTGTAGATAACAGAGCACTGTGAAAATCTGATTAAAGGAAAAAAACTCATATAAACACAACACTTTGCATTTAATTTCAGAGTTCATGGACTTTCTGAAGTTCATACTTCCTATGAATCCATGGACACCAGGTTTAGACCGCTGTTCTAGATATTATGATTATTTTTTTCACTAGATCATATACCTTTATTGAAGATGACTTATTTTGTTTTAATCATAAATTTTCTTAAGATGGAAATACATTATTAAATCATTAGTAGTATATGTAAAATACTAACTGTCTGGACACGAGCATTTTAGAAAATTCAATAATATCCTACAATGTCTCTGAATCTAGAAACACCTGTTACTTTAAATTCAATTAAGAAAAGAAAGAGAGAAAGTAGATTATGAAGAACTAACTACCAATTGACTGTAAAGCAACAACTTCTAAATACCGGTAGCAAACACATATCATCCATGATATAAATATAATACACATAGCCCTGTTGTTTTGGTCTTCTTTATGGAAGGAATAGAGCTCTGGCTGGTGTTCACTGAAGAATGCCAGTAATTTCATAAGAAGTTGAGAAATGGGAGGCAAAGAGACAAAAGAAGAACAATAAAGAATTGGGAAGAAAGTGGTCAAGAGTCTTAGAGCAAGAATTAGGAGGAACAGCTTATTAGGGGAGAAAAGACTTTCTGTTGCTATTTCCCAGCCAGTGTACAAGGTCCTGAAAGGGATGTATAGAATGAATGCTTCTCAGGGAATTAAGTCTCATAAGCAGTGAGAATATGGATAATCAGTGTATAATTTTCCCAATCAGAGAAGGGATTGTCCTAACTGCCCAGATAAGATATGGTTGTATCAAGAATGGTTGTGGGAGAAATTGAGATCTGAGCTGGGTCTTGAAGAACAGGTATTAGAGAGGTGGCAACGAAGGGGCAGGAATTAGAGAGGTGGCAATGAAAGGGGCATTCTTGGCAGAGGGTAAAACGTGATCTAAAGCTTGAAGATGGGAAGTTTGGGGCATAAACAAAGAAGAGAAGTAGTTCAGTTTGGATGAATTGCAGGGTGAATGAAGAGTAGAAGAAATAGGATGGAAAAGTAAGTTGTGTCAGATCTTGGTCTGAATTCTAAGCTAAGAAGCACTGAAGAATCATTTTTAGGGAGATTTTGTTTTAGGGAAAGTAATATTACCAGAGCTGTGGAAGTTGTCAGAAAATAGTGTTTAAAAGACATTCTTTAGATTTCAGTTATATGTGGAATCTAAAAAACAAAATAAATGAACAAGCAGACCAGAAACAAAGAACATTTTGATGGTTGCCAGATGGGAGAGGAGTCTGTGTGAAAGAGGTAAAGGGATTAAGAAGTACAGATTGGTAAGTACAAAATAGTCATGGGGATGTGAAGTACAGCATGAGGAATATAGTTAATAATATTGTAATAACTATGTATAGTGTCTAATGGGCACTAGTTTTACTGGAGTGATCACTTTACAAGTCATATAAATGTCTAATCACTGGGCTGTGCATCTGAAACTAGTATAATATTGTTCCTCAATGGTAATTGAAAAATAAAAATAATATTTAAAAATAAGACTTTTTTAAAAAGGTATTATTTATTTTTAGAGAGAGGGGAAGGGAAAGAGAAAGAGAGGGAGAGAAACACTGATATGAGAGAGAAACATCAATCCATTGCCTCTCTTAATTAAATGCCTGACCAGGATGGAACCCGGAACTCAGGCATGTGCTCTGACTGGGAATCAAACCAGTGACCTCTTGTTTTGCAGGATGAAGCCCAACCAACTGAACCACACTGACCAGGGCAAGACATTCTTGACTAAAAATCAAAGGGAGTAACAGCTACAAAAAAGTTAATATTCCTGGAGACTGAGACAGTCACTTGGGAATAACCTGCTTCAGTCTTTGCACTTAAATATTTAAACAGTCATATTCTACTGCCCAGACGGGAAAGGGGTTTACTGTACCTGCTTCCCACAAAATTTATGATAAGGAGGCAAATAATTAAGATACACACAGGAGTTTCAAGAAGTCATGTTTAAAAGCCAGTAATGAGATGAGAATCCATTTAGATTTCATTTTGTCTACATCTAAACTACAGACTAATATAAAAAAGTATTCTTTCAATATGATAACATTGTAGTCAACAGCCACAAAAAAGGGGTTAAACTATACTCAAAACACTCAGCTTACAAAAGCAGCAAATAATATAAAAATATACCATAGAGGAAATTTTCCTTTGGAAGGAAAGTGTTTACTCCTATAAGAAAGTATCAAGTATCCTTTACAATTCATTAACTAAGGATTCTGGAGTGGTAAATTTTTATGTGCTTCAATATTAAATATAAACATTTAAGAGCCAAATAAACTATTATCATCAAAAGGCAAAATAACTCAAGGGTATAACTTATAAACTTCATGTCTCCCAGTTCATTGTTAGTCTTTATATTTCTATGTTACTTAGCAAGTGCTATATATTCCCTTAAATTATTCTAAGAAAATGAGCAATTTACTGAGATTGAGCAAACTGCCTCAATGATAATTGAATTTCCTCAGGCTTTTATAATCAACATCATCATTGTAAAGGCACATGATCAGTTACAAAATGAGAAACCTTTTTTTTTGTGCTATTCAATAAATTTAACTTGATTTTAGAGCAATCAATGACAGTAGGATTAGGAGAGGAGGTAGAGGATGACTAGATTAGAATCCAGAGTACTAATGGTCTATGAATAGTGATATAGTAATGGCTAAGGGGCCAAAAAGTAGTCTGAAAAAATGCTAAAATCACGCATGGGAGAAATAGGTGCAAAAAACGGAACTGTTCATATTTAACACCACATTATATACATAGAATCTTGAAACAGCAATCAGAAAGAGTATATGCACCCCCATGTTCTTAGCAGCATTATTTATAATATCCAATGCCTAGAAACAGCCCAAGTGCCCATCAGTAGATGAGTGGATAAAAAAGATGTGGTACATTTACACAGTAAATGTGTACCAGGCTATATAAAAGAAAGAACTCTTACCCTTTGTGACAGCATGGATTGACCTGGAGAACATTATGCAAAGTGAAATAAGCCAGCCAGAGTGAGACTAATACCATATGATCTCACTTGTATGTCGAATCTAATGAACAAAATAAACTGGCAAACAAAATAAAACCAGAGGCATGGATACATAGAGCAGACTGATAGATCTCAGAGGGGAGGAAGTGGAAGGGAGTGAAGAGATTAGTCAAAGAACATATATGTGTATATGCATAACTCATGGACACACAGACAACAATGTAATTGATGGTGGGGGAGGGGTGGTGCTGGGTGGAGGGGAGCAAAGGGGAGGAAATGGGGGCCATCTGTAATAGTGTCAACAATAATAAATAAATAAATAAAAATAAAATCACCCTATATTTATCTCTGAGTATAACAGAGCTGGTATTAAAATACCATAAAATTATAAACTATGCTCTGGCTGGTGTGGCTCAGTGGATTGAGCGCTGGCAGGTGAACCAAAAGATCACTGGTTCGATTCCCAGTCAGGGCACGTGCCTGGGTTGCAGGCTGTGTCCCTAGCAGGGGGCATATGAGAAGCAACCAATTGATGTGTCTCTCGTACATGTATGTTTCTTTTATTCTCTTTCTCTCTCCCTTCCCCTCTCTCTAAGAAAAAACTAAACAAAATCTTTTAAAAAGAAAGAGAAAATTAAGCTGAAGATACGATTTATCCCCATAGTGATTTCAGTGATTAGTCCTTTGACCATCTAAACCAGTGGCTAACCTTGGCTGTAAGTTGTACTTGCCCGGAGAGCTTCACAGAATGATGCCTGGGTCCCATACTCAGAGATTCTGATTTGTCTAGGACGCAACTTGGACATTTTAAAAAACCCCCGATTCACAGTGCAGCCAAGGTTAAGAATCATTGATCTAATCCACTATACTCGTATTAGCATTCATTTATATGTAGTCTTAGAATTTTTCTCTATTTCACATGTGAATTTCATAGCTAAACTTTCTTCAGGGTCAAGTACAACAACTTAACATAATGTTCTGTAAGAAGTAATTAGTGCTTGTTCAATAAATAGAAATATAGAGCATGTAAATTATGACAAATATAAAACAGAACAGAGTATTTTTAAAAGATTAACATACTTGCTTAAAAATTTGCATATCATTTCTGCTACGTTTTCACAGTTCTTCTTAGTGGGACAAAAAACTAAGCAGGAATAATTGGGAATAACTTCTGTCACCAATGCTACCAAGTGATCAGGATCCATCTTTTTCAGAGTATCAGAATACTGCATAACAAGATGTGGCAACAAGGTTAGCAACCATAAAAGCCTGTTGTTTTATCAGTGTGCTCTGAAAGGTAAGTAAATCATCCATAAATTTGAATTTCTGATATAGTAAATCTGATCATTTAAAAGAAAAAATGAAATCTATATTACACACCAAAGTGTTAAGTCTCACTTTTCTCTTAGGTTATTAGGATTTTGTTAGGTATATTTAGTTTTTAATTAAAGAAGTGAAAATAGTAATACTATTAATAACTCCACTGCATGCCTATCTTCACTAAAGCAGTACAAAAAAGTCCACAGACAGAAACACAGATTAATCCTAATAATAGTTAAAGGACTACATAAATAAGATATACCTTTAATAATTAGTACTAGTTTTAAAAAACATAGATTCAATCATATTACAGGATGTTTTCAGAAATAAAAATATATTTATAAAGCAGACATAAGAGACTCAAAGAACATGAAAAATATAAAGTTATTTAAAATCTCATTTCCTTTGACTTTCTAAAACTAATTATGAATTAGAATTCATACAATTCTAAAACTGTTGTAAAATCCCTTTCTCCCCTTATTAATATCATATGTCATAGAACATTACCACAGTAGACATTAACACTTTCATACATCAATATCTGAATTAAAT
The DNA here is from genome assembly GCA_028533065.1 of Trachops cirrhosus. Taxonomy (NCBI): domain Eukaryota; kingdom Metazoa; phylum Chordata; class Mammalia; order Chiroptera; family Phyllostomidae; genus Trachops; species Trachops cirrhosus. The sequence continues at coordinate 94,132,410 of CM052538.1, read as the reverse complement.
AGCTCATAAATGTTTCTTTTCTCTTATAGATAGATGAATGAACATTTAAGGGAGGGGTCTCCAAATTTTCTTGGTTTATGGAGATCCAAGGCCAAAAGAATTATCTTACAGTTCTATTAATTGGGGAGTTAAGTCTAAACAACTTAGTAAGTATACATTTCCTTGCAACTTAGCAGCTGTCTGCATAAACAATATACACCAGCTGAATGAAAAATATGTTTATATTATTCTTAAATAGCCACAACAGCCCACTAATGGGATGTGTACACAATTGCACACTGCAGTCTTTGGAACCTTGGAACTAGATTAAATGTAGCTACCCTCATTTCTGGTCCCATCTTGATTTTCACATGGTTTTTGCTTATAGTAACTGCAAAAAAATCCAAAATCCCCAAAACAAAATCTCAACTTTACTAAGATATGATATGATAGAAAGGAATGTAGTGTGCTCTGATGTTGAAAAAGAAAAGTAACTACCTTGGACCAGTAGTTTGTATGTTGCCCAACAGATTTCAAGCATTAGAGGTTTCTCTCAAAAATCTAAAATATTCCATGGTACCCATGTAAATCTTCCATGGTACCCCAGGGGACTTGGGCACAATGTCTGGGAACCTAGAGTTCAAGGGTTATTACTATTACCTTATAATTAAGGAGACGTGAAAATGTCATGCCAGTCTCAGCTTTACTGTCAACCTTATATATTGCATCATTTATTTTCAGATATTCTTTTAATTCAACCTTGAATTAAAGAGACATTTGTAATTAATAACACAACAAATTCCTATTTCCAGAGTTATAAATATCATAAAATGTGTCATAAAAAAGTATACCTATAGAAAAATTCTAGCTTTTCTAAGGTATGTAAAAAGATGCTTTAACTTAAAAGTATTTTCTTTACTATTTCTTCTTTTTTTAAGTCTCTTTTTCCCCTTAAATAAAAATAGGGCTTAGTATCTTCAAAATATCTTTTTGAATTGAAGAGCTACATATGTAAACAGAAACCACACATTTTCTTTAAGATCTAAAACTTTCTGCTTTATTAGTCATCAGTTTTCATCCCACCTGTCACCATATTATTTTTAAATATTTATAGACAAAGAAGTTTATAAATATAGCTCATTGCATTTTCAAAAGAATAGCATCTAAGTAGACAATTAAGGTCATAAAATACCCTTAAATTTTCATATGTGACTCAAGTGTAAAAACATAAACTTTCAAATTAAAATTTGGTGGTTCCTAAAAATAATTTTCTGAAAAACCATTCCGAGACAGAACATGCACACTAGTGCTACAGACAGATACGTTTATTTATTTTCTTCAAGCTTTTTGGGAATACTATCATTATGGAGTTTAAATTTAAATCCATGTGAAGTCTAAACTTATTTTAAAAGCATTATAACTACCAAGGATAAATATTTTAAGGTAACTTTTTTAATGTGCTAATAATTCAAAACATAAATCACCAAATTTTAACTGAACGAAAACTTTTACCTTGGAGAATAAGAAGTGGATAAATAGAATGGGCCTGAAATTTCATTTGACAAATACTCATTTATTGGCCAATTAGGCCAGCCACTGTTCCAACTGCTGCACTTACAGTTGTGACCCAAACCAAGAGCCCTGGCCCCACAGAGTTTACATTCTCTATAAATTCTTACTAGGATATAGCCATAGTGAGTGAAATTATGGCCCTTCACTATTCTATAGAATATTTTTATATGGTACATTTGCTACTTTTGTTTCTAAGTAAGATGATACATAACAAATCAACACAGTGCAAACCTCAGGTACATACTGGTCTGAACTGACTGGTGTAATATTCTGCTTGAAGGAATTCTTGTAGGTCTTCAACATTGTTCAATGTTGCACTCATACCAATAATTTGAGTTGTTTCTAAAAAAACCCAAAGTATTTTAAAAATTTGTTATTTAGTATATTATAATAGTAATTTTAGCAACCTTTCTGTGTTGTAAATTTTTCCTGAGTGATTTGGAAAAGGGGAGGAGGGAGGTAAGAAAAATACAAATATGTTAGCAGAGTATTAATATAGCAATTAAAGAATGAAACTTTTCTCATTTCCTAAAAGTTACTATCAAGAATTTTATAAAATATCAAACTTGGCAAAAAGTACGGTCTTTATTAAGACTTCTAAACAACAGTAATGAGTATAAATATGCTGGACCATCATTATGAAGAGTTATGACAGGTTCCACAGTTATCTGGTCCATCGTTATAAAGAGTTATGACAGGTTCCACAGTTTCAGCTATACGTATATGCAGATGCACAGTGTAGGTCACAGGGCTCAGTGTGTCCCGAACTGTTGCCACATGAAAAGTCCTTTTGTGATCTCGCTATAAGGTTAACTTTTCTTTATTTTAGAACAAAGGTGGAGCGAAACTCATGAAGCTGCATGACTTACTTCCTGGGCATTATAAAATTGCTGCTTTCCCTAGACCAGCTATTGAATCAAAAAAACAAAGGAGTCTTCTTAGCAAATGCTTCTTCATTGCTGCTGTGTTTTGCCTTGAATTTTATCATGCAACATATTATTTGAAAGAAAAATATGTGTTGTCCTTTTCTATTCTATAAGGATGGACTATGAAACTGAAGTGGTGAGCATGCTGCCAAATCAAGAAAGGCTATGCTGCCCTGGCCAGGTTGCTTAGTTGGTTGGAGTGTCATTCCATACACCAAAAGGTTCAATTTCCAGTCAGAGCACATACCTAGGTTTCAGGTTTAGTCCCTAGTAGGAGTATGTAGGGGAGGTAACCAACTGATATTTCTTACTCACATTGATGTTTCTTGCTCTTTCTCTCTCCTTCCTCTCTCTCTAAAAACAAAACAAAACAAAACAAAAAAAAAACATATCCTCAGGTGAGGATAAAAAAAGAGAAAGAAAGAAAGAAAGACTATGCCAAGAAATTTGGGATTTATGTAGAAACAAAGGGAAGCTATGATAGACTGTAAATGGTAAAATGGGTAAAAAAGCCCAAGATGAATCTTTGGTAACACCAATGTACATAATGAACATGCTTAGAAGGATGTGTCACAAAGGAAAGCAAGAAAGAAAACAAAAGAGATTAATTTCATTTAAATATCTATTAAGTGTAAGTTAAGGCACTAGTGATAGAAAGACAAATATATATCAATAGCAAGCATGTGCATTATGCGCAGGTACTATGCCAGATGCTTTACAAAGATTAACTCATGCCATCTTTACAGCAGTTCAGTAAGAAGATTCTATTACTATCACCCATTTCTGAAGCATAAGGAAACAGAGGCATGGTTACTAATGACTTGTCTAAGGTCACACATGTAGTTAAAAGTGGGCCAGAATTTGATACTTCTGGTCAAGATGGCAGCATAGGTAAACACAGCTCACCTCCTTGCACAACCACATCAAAATTACAACTAAACTACAGAACAACCATCACTGAGAACCATTAGAAATCAACTTGAATGGAAGTCTGACAACTATGGGATTAAATAAATCACATCCATCCAGACTGGTAGGAGGCGCAGAGACACAAACAGGCTGGTCCCACGTGCACATGTGGTGGATAAAAATCTGGGAGGCATATCTGGGGAGCGAGGAGTCCCAGCCCCACACCAGGCCCCCAGGCCCAGGGTTCTAGTAAAAGAAGATATGTCCCCACAACTTCTGGCTGCAAAAACCAGCAGGGATTGAGTTAGTGGAAGAAGCTGTGGAGTCCCAAGCAGATCCTCTTAAAGAACTGACACACAGACTTACTCAGACTCACTCCCTCTGATTTCTAGTGCCAGGGTAGCAGCTTGATAGGCACCACTGCCATACAAGGAGGTACTGAAGTGTCTGGCATCAAGGTAAGAACTGGTGGACAACTTTCTCACAGACAGAAAGGCAGAGAGGCCATTGTCCCTTTTCTGAACACTCCCCCAGAGCCACAGAGATGGGAGGCAGGTGCCATATCTGAGACTCTATCAACCTGGCTAACAGTGTTTGCCCTGTGCCAGAGATCCCCTGAGAGTCCGTACCACCCAATTTAGGGGCCCACCCAAGCTGTTAAACAGGATTTTTCTATGTGAATGGCTGGTCTTGGCTCATGCTTCACAACATCTTAAATCCTCTCAAACAAGCAACAGCTGTTTTCAGTGAGCCTCTAGCTCCCATACCTCTTGCTAAGTGGCCCCAGGCCCCCCACTACCAGCAGCCAGCATAGATTCACAGGTTGGCTCTGCCTAGGAATCTCTAAGCCCAGCACATGTAGCAGCCATCTCAACTTGCTTTATAGCTCAGTAGGGCAGCCCCAGGCAGAACACAGAGGGAACTGATCTTGGCCTCTACCACCTAGGAAACTCCAGAGCCTGCACACCCAGTGGACAGCTACACACCACATCAGTGCACCACCAACCTGCCCTTGCACAGCTGATTCTCCATGGAGGGTGGAGGTTGGTGGTCAGTGGTCACAGCCAGCCCTTGCAGCTGACTGGCCTGGGTAAATCTCTCTTATTGATCTGCCAACAGCAATCCAGGCTCATGTCAATCCAGAGGAGGGTGTACTCAGCCCACATAAATGGCACACCTCAAGTATTCAGCTTGAGTGAATGGGGAGGCTGTGCCACTGGACCCTACAGGACACTTACTACATAAGGGAACACTACCAAGACAAGGAGACATAGCAGCTCTACCTAATATGTAGAAACAAACACAAGAGGCTGCTAAAATGAAGAGACAAAGAAATATGGCCCAAATGAAAAAACAGATAAAAGCTCCAGATAAAGAGATAAACAAAATGGAGGTAAGCAATCTATCAGATGCAGAGTTCAAAACACTGGTTATAAGGATGCTCAAGGAACTTAGTGAGGTCCTCAATAGCATAAAAAGATCCAGTCAGAAGTGAAGGATACACTGATTGAAATAAAGAACAATTTACAGAGAAACAACAGTACAATGGATGAAGCCAAGAATCAAATCAATGATTTGGAACATAAGAAAGCAAAAAACAACTAATCAGAACAACAACAAGAAAAAAAAAACCCATGTAAGGATAGTGTAATCAGCCAGTGGGATGACTTCAAGCATTCCAATATCTGCATTATAGGGGTGCTAGAAGAGAAAGAGCGAGAAATTGGAGATCTATATGAAAAAATAATGAAAGAAAACCTCTCTAATTTGGTGAAGGAAATACACATGCAAGTCCAAGAAGCACAGAGAGTCCCAAACAAGATGCATTGAAAGAGGTCCACTGCAAGACACATCATAATTAAAATGCCAAAGGTTAAGGAACCAGAATCTCAAAAACAGCAAGATAAAAGCAGCTAGTTTCCTACAGGGCAGTTCCCTTTAAGACTGTCAGCTGATTTCTCAAAAGAAACTTTGCAGGCTAGAAGGGATTGGCAAGAAATATTCAAAGTCATGAAAAGCAGGGACCTACAGCCAAGATTGTGCAACCCAGCAAAGCTTTCATTTAGAACAAAGGTCAGATAAAGAGCTTCCCAGACAAGAGAAAACTAAAGGAGTTCATCATCACCAAACCATTATTATATGAAATGATAAAGGGACTCATTTAAGAGAAAGATGATCAAAAGTATAAACAATAAAATGGCAATAAATACATATCTATCAACAATGGAATTTAAAAAAACAAACTAAGCAAAGAAGAAGAACAGAGACAGAATCATGGATAGAGAGAACATTGTGATGATTGCCAGGTGGGACAGGGGCAAAGGGGAATGGGTAAGGAGGTGAGGGGATTAAGAAGTACAAATAGGCAGTTACAGAATAGCCATGGGGATGTAAAGTACAGTATAGGAAATGTAGTGGCCAAAGAACCTATACATATGATGCATGGACATAAACAATGGTGTGGGGATTGCCTGAGGGAGTGGGGGGCCCTGGGTGAAGGAGGGTAAAGGGGAAAAAACTGGGACAACTGTAATAGCATAGTCAATAAAATATAATTTTAAAAAGTGAGCCAGAATTTGAATCTAGTGCCAGAGTGTCTCCTTAGACATTATGCTATGCTACTTTACCATGCTAACACATGATCTCTCTTAAACATAAATAGTGTGAACAATAAGAGAAACTGATGTGGCAGCATCCAAAGGAAAAAAAAAGATAAACAGGCAAATGCTGAAGATAAATTGTGACAAGGACAGTCAGTTGTCACTAGATTTAACGAGTAGGTGATCATTCTCCTCTTTCTCTGCTTTATATTTTCCCATAGAAATTGTCACCATTTAGCATACCATGTGTTTTCTTGATTATCTGCTCATTGTGTTTCCCTTTCACTAAAATACATTGCATGAAGACAGGGACCTTGTTTTATTCACTGCTGTATCCCTAGCATTTAAAATAGTGCCTGGCATACACTCAATAAATATTTTTTGAATGATTGATTATAAAATGCTGCAATATGTCTAAATAGCATTGCTATTAAATTTAAAAAAATAATTCTAAAGATTTGACCTTCATAGTTAATAATTTTTTCATATAGAAGCTATTTGTACTGCATATCATTAAATAGTAGAGAAGACATTTAGAATAAATATTTCATGTACATTTAAAGACTACTGGATATTGCAGAATAGCAACTGACTACTTGCATACTATACTGAATTATTGGTATAGTATGTGATGATGATACTGATGGTGGCAACAGCAGCAAATTCTATTTACTATACTATACTGAATTATTGGTATAGTATGTGATGATGATACTGATGGTGGCAACAGCAGCAAATTCTTACTGAGTGTTATGTGCACTGCTGAATGCTTTACATGTGCTAACTCATATGATCCTCACAAGAATCCCACTATGTCAGTACTATTATTACCCCCACTTGAGAGATGAAGAAACAGAGAGGTTGAGTCACCTGCAATAAAGTGACTCAAATAAAGCTTGACCTGCAGTAAGCACACATAGCTAGTAAGTGAAGGATAATGACAGGGACACCTTGAAATGTTAATTTCACTTACCTTCACAATTATCTTTATTCATCTACTCTTCCTACAAAAATTTATAAGTTTAACTTAAAAATCAAAATCTAAGCCAGAAAGCTTAAGTATCTTACTAGCTGGTGATAGAAATAAGACTTTTATGGAGCTTTTTAAAAGATTTTATTTATCTATTTTTAGAGAAGGGGAGGGAGAGAGGGAGAGAAGCATCAATGTGTGGTTGCCTCTCTTGCACCCCCTACTGGGGACCTGTCCCACAACCAAAGCATGGGCCCTGACTGGGAATCGAACCAGCAACCCTTTAGTTCCTAGGCCGGCACTCAATCCACTAAGTCACACCAGCCAGGGCGACTTTTATAGATTGCTTGATAATAAATCAATTAGTGACTAGAGTTGAAAAAAAATACTTACTGCTAGTGTAGATGATTTTTGCTAGGATCATTTCCAGTACAGCCCCACGGCTTCCTTCAGCAATCATGTGCAACTTGAGATTTTTTAAGAAAGGGAAAAAAGTAAATCTGCATATAATGCCTATATAAAACATGTATTTGTATGAAATAAAGTAATCTTTATAACTCGTATGCATTTTGGATATAAGAACTAGAGTATATATGCATTATTTCATTGATATTTTAAGTTATTGAGGTTTGGGGACAACATCTTGACACATCTGGAATTAGTACGTGCTATTATAAAATGGAATACACAAGAAACAGTTGATACAAAATTGAATTTAAGATTACTAAATATGAGAAGTTTTTGTCTGTATCATCTATGTTAAAATAAATTATTCTCATAGAGGTACTGAACAGATTCACATAATACTGTTAGTATAATAAAAGTGTTAAGTTACAAAAGTAGAAACCCACCTCATCTACAACAACCAGACCCAGACTGTTAATCCTTCCAGTTTCAATCAAGGAGTTAATCAGACCATGTCCTTTTTCAATAGTGGCAATGTATAGTGATTTCTTTTCCCTTCTTTTAATTGGAGGAAATTTCCCTTTGCTTCCAGCATATTCTTCAACAAAGAAACCCAGTTCTATACCAAAGCTTGACAAAGCTGAAATCTAGAATATTAGTTAAAATAAACAAGCAAAACAGATAAATAAGAACGTTAATTATTAAATGATCACAGGGATTTAAAAAATCTAAAATATTGTGTTTAATATCAATCAATAGGAACAAGTTCACAGGTAAGACATAAACATCTAAGAAATGTCACAATCAGTGCTTGCTTAGGCAGCACATACACTAAAATTGGAATGCTGCAGACAAGATTAGCATGGCCCCTGCGCAAGGATGACATGCAAATCTGTGAAGCATTCCATATTTAAAAAAAAGAAATGTCACAATGTGATCTTTGCAAAATGAACACAACTGTTAAACTGCTTAATTAATGAGAAAAATTTCAACTGTCTTTTCTGATTAAAAAAATCATAATAACTCACTTATTTTAATAAAATAATTGAAAGCAAGCTAAATATTAATAGAACATTTATAATGGAGCCTAATCCACCAGTTCAGATCAGAAAAGATTTTCAGATAAGTACTCCATACTGCTTTTAACACATTCTAAAAACATTAATTCTCCATCATTAATAGAAATACCTCTTTTTAGTTAAGTTACATTTATGCTAGTTTTTATATCTTAATGTCAAAGTATCTTAATAGCATTAGCAAAGACTACTTGTTTAAAAAATCACCTTTTCTTGGACAATTGCCACATATGGTAGGATCATTAAAACATCTTTCCGCCGGCAAAGCAGTTCTTGTAGAATTAAAATCTCAGCCACGAGGGTTTTTCCACCACTTGTTGGCAAGGAATATATTAAATTTTTTCTTTCTTGCACAGAATTCAGTGTTAAGCAAGTATGTTGCCATTCTGTGGCGGGGGTGGGGGGTAGAGGGGAGGGAGAAAGCATTATTTTCCCCCAATAGTCTCAATCTTAGAAAGTTTTCTAAGGAAAAATCAAATGCCACCTTGTGTAGTAATCTCTTCATAATGATAAATGTAATTATATATCAATGTTATGTCAAAATTAAGAACAATCTAACAATAGCCAGAGGGGAGAGGGGAGAGGACAGTGGGGAGAAGGGTTTTTAGGAACTACTATAAAGGGCACAGGGACAAAACCAAGGGGGAGGGTGGAATCAAGGGAGGGAGGTGGGTTTGGCTGGGGTGCGGGGGAGTGGTGGGGAGAAAATGCAGACAACTATAATTGAAGAACAATAAAGTAATTAAAAGAAAAAGAAAAAAATCCCCAAAGTGTTATGTGCACTGCCAGTGGGAATCTGATTCTAATTCAGGTCTAGTCAGTGGGGTGGGCAACTAGCTCTCCTACTCACCAGCTGCAAACTTAGGGCTAAAATCCCAGCAGGGTGGTGCCTGCAGGATGATAGGCATCATCTGGGAACACAAGAGGAGCTACAGGATAGAACCTGATCTGTGTGAATTCTAAGGCTTTCCTCTTATGTTCTGCAAGGAGACTGTAAGTTTCCCTTTCTCATTCAACCAAACACCATCTTAGAGAACCAGGGGAGAAGAAGAAAAATTATGAAGTTTGTGCAAACTACAAAGGACTAACTTAGTTCTTGTGGGCAGCTGAACTTTGAAAGGCCTGAATATCATTTTAAACTGACAGCTTAATCCTTAAAGGATTAATAGGGACATATAGGATTTCCACAATTTAGCAAGATGGGATCCAAGACGTGGTGTGAAAACTAGTATAACTATTGTACTTTGTAGGATAATTTGACAATGTGGATCATTAGAGGTCTTCAAATTGTGTACCAGTATTTTATCACTAGAAAAATGGGAAAATATGTTTCAACACATTTCAGGGTAGAAAAACACAAGTAACTAATAAATACATAAAAGATGCTTGTTACCTAGTGGGTGAGCAAAATAAATAAAAACCAAATAACTATCCCCCCCGCAAAAGGCCCATTAATATAGAATCTAGCTGATTAAAGTGGAGACAAACAGGCATTGTGTGTGGCTTATGAAAGCATAAACTGCTTCAATCTTTTTGGAAAGCAATTTAGCAGTTATCAAAAATAAAACTGCACATGCCCTGACTAATGTGGCTCACTTGGTTGGGTGTTGTCCCAAAAAGCCAAGGGTCACACATTTGATTTCCGGTCAGGGCAAGTGCCTGGCTTGGAGGTTCACTACCCCATCAGGGGACCTACGAGAGGCAAACTATTGATGTTTCTTGCATCATTGTTTCTGTCTTTCTCCCTCCCTTCCCCTCTCTAAAAATAAAAATTTTTACAAATCCTGCACATTGTCTTTGATCTAGTAGTATCACTAATAGTATTTCTAGAACTCTATATCCATAGAAATAAAGGGGTATATAAAGATTATGTGCAGAATGTTCATCATGGTATTGTTTATACATAACAAAAAGCCATTGGGGGATAAGGGTTGAATGAATTTTTGCACAATCATATGATGTAATTCTTTGCAGCTTGAAACTGGGGGAATAGATTCATTTCTATATGCTCAATATACAGGTAAGTGAAAAAAAGCAGTTTATAAATGTGTTGGATAGTATCATACCAATAATGTACAGATATTATTAAACAATACATGCATAGAAAAAATGGGCTTTAATGTGTTGTTTTCCCAAAAATTCAATTAAAAAAATGGTTGACAGGATATATTACAAAGGTATTAAAAATAATTATACATAAATGCCAGTTACATGGGATTTATTGTGCATTTTTGATGGTTCTCGAATATTTGCAAATGACTACGTACTCGACAAGTACTGTTTTTTGAATATTTCAGAAAAAGATTGAAAGATTTTCAAAATTCCTTAATACTTAAATATTAAAAAGTACTTCAGATTGGTATCACCCATTAGTTATCAAACTGCAGATGTTTGTGTGAAAATACAACTTGACTATATTTTATACAACTCAGATTTAAAATATAAAATGGCCAAAATAACAAAGATGAGTATTTATCTTCAAACATTAAAAAAGTAAATTACTGTATTTTGCCATGTATAATGTGCACTTTTTTGAGGGAAAATTTATTATTTTCCCTCATTTATTTTTGAGGGAAAAATAAGGGTGTGCATTATACATGGGTAGTACTAATTCTGTATGTTTTCAATTCTTTTATTTATGCTTATGCATTAACAATGTAAGTCTAGAAATAATGACATCTGTATGCAAAAAACCCTGGAATATGATAATTGGTTTTGTTTCTAAATATAAATATTTGAATTAAAAATTAAAATGACTTTTTCCCTGAAGGTTTGGGCCAAAAACGTTAAGTGTACATTATACATGGCAAAATGTGGTAATTTAGTTCTCATTTATATAAAACAAACCAAGCATGTAATCTTACAATAAAAAACCACCACACTATAAGGGTGGGCAAAAGTAGGTCTGAGTATGGGAATAGTCACGAGTACACAAGAGATTCTTGCATTATTAATTAGTATATCATTTATTTGTATTGCAACTGTAAACCTACTTTTGCCCAATCCTGTATAAAGTTGAGGTTCTCTAGTTCAGGGGTTCTCAAACTTCTGGCCCATCAGAATGTGCTGGAGCGCTTGTTAAAGCAGTTTGCCAGTTACACTTCCAGAGGTTCTGATTCAGTAGGTCTGGGATGGGGCCTGAGAATGCACATTTCAACAAGTTTCCAGGTGATGTTGATGCTGGGGTACAAGAACTACACTTTGAGAATCACTGCTTTAGCACATATAATTATGTTTCAAATTGGTCACATCATTAAGTTAAATTTACAAGAAGAGATTTAAAAAGTTATTTACCAAAGTTCATACTTCAAAACTACTAATTACTGTAGCCATTACCAAAATCTAATTTGGCATGTCCTTGACACAGAATTTGAAAAACAACTATTACTATTTTTTTTACCATCAGCATCCCTTTGTAATAGATCAGAAACTAAGGCTCAGTGCATTAAACTTGTGTTTAACTGACAGGGCCAGAATTTGAAAGTAGGTGGACAATCCCCAGCAGCTGATAACCATAAGAAAAAGATGAATTAGACAGAGCCCTGTACTTAGGGTGCTCATTCTGGTAGAAGATGCAGAGTAAACAAAGAACAAGGTGTTAGGAGAAAAAGCAAAGGGAAAAAAGGTAACATATCCAAGAGTAATATACACCATTAGCTCTTAAACTACAAACCTCATAATTTAGAATTTATTAGACTCTTGCAGAGTCTTACATTAGACTTTGTCTTAAGTAGTCCTACTTCTCCAACCTCTCTGAGCTGAGAACCCATGTTTTCATATGGTTCTTAAGATACTAACATGTTTCAGAAATTCTTATCAAGTGATTGGTTGATAGGCTGATCTTCCAGAATGGCAGAAATTGTACACTTTGTGTCCAAAATGATGCATATTTGAAATACAGGCAAGAATCTAGGATTTTGAAAAATACATTACACGATAGTTACTAATATTCTTTGCACTTAACTTCAACTGTCTTAAAAGTGTATAGTTTTAATCAGTGGTATTATTAATAATGACTTCGTTCAGTCAAAATGTCTCAGTAGTTACAGGAATTTCAACAACTAAGTTTTGGTAGAGAAGACACAGGTAGTAAAATAAACACCAGCTAACAAAACTAAAGAATAGCTAGACAATCAGAGAAAGAACCAGGAATGGAATGTCAAGAAATAAAGAAGTGTTTCAAAAAGAGTCTGGTCAATCGTGTCAGGTAAGCTACTGAGCAGTCAGGGAAGGTAAGAATAAAGGTATTATGGGGTTTAGACACCCTAGCCCAGGGTGTCAAACTCATTTTCACCAGGGGCCACATTAGCCTTGTGGTTGCTTTCAAAGGGATAAATGTAATTTCAACTCCTTAACAGTTAAGGAGTACTTACATTTATACAGTCCTAAAATTATTTCGGCCCTTTGAAGGCAACCATGAGGCTGATGTGGCTCCCTGGTGAAAATGAGTTTGACACCCCTGCCCTAGTCATTATATTTTAAGCACACAAAACCCAGAATTGGAGTGGGTTGGGAATTATTTGAGGTGAGAATAGGGAGACAGCAAGGATAACAGACTTGAGAATTGTGACCACAAAGGGAGGGAAAGAGGTTCAGTAGTAGCAGGATAGGAATAGGTTGAGAGAGGATTGAAACTGTTTTTAAGATGTGATATATGACCATGGAAGGATCTGTTTTCTATTGATTTGCCCTAATACTATGGTAATGGTGGCAAAATCTTTTTCATTTCAGCAAAAAGCATTACCATATAATTTTTCAATTCCCTTGAACTGAACATAAAGGTCTCTCACTTTGCTGGGTAATGAATAAAAAGGACCAAGATCATCTGATGATGACTCAATTGTTTTCTTAGCAACATTAATTTCTTCAGATAGGAGGTTCTCTTTGAGCTGTTTAGTCCTCGAAAATATTGGTGTTTGGGCCTTTGCATTTCCAGCCATGGTACTTTTTAGAAGATCTTTAAGGCTTTTTCTCCTATTCATGTCTGAACTAGTTCTGACTTTAGAAGAGGATTCATCAATTTGCTGGAGTTGCTCTATGCTATTATGGGGCAATTCCTGATTCACAGTCTTGTGAGAGGATGGATTCCAATCCCTGTCTTTATTAGACTGATCACCCAAAACATTTGAAGAGTTCTGCAAATTTTCAAAGTATAAAACCTGTGAAGAAGGCAATTCACACAAAAGATCAGGTCCAGGTTCAATAGAGACATCTTTGTGCCCGCTCTGGTTCTTTGTGTGCTCATGTGTTTTTAATTCAATAAAACTGCCTACAGTAGTAATGCTGAGTTTGTTATATTTGGTGCGTTCTGAAAAAAGATCTGCAGTGGCAAGGTCTGCATCGTGTTTCCTATTTTCAGAAAGTTGCATATACTTTTGTTCCAGGTCATCAACTTGAGCTAAGAAAGAATTTTCAGCAAAGCTATCATAGTCACCAAACATGTCCTCTTCGCTATCATGATTCTGGAAAGAAAACAAAAAAATTTATGATCAATTCTTGCTTCAAGAATAAAAGTTTCAGCCTAGGGCTACACTAGGTTTTTAACTAAATGGTCACATATGAATCATAGATCTAAACGTAAATCATCATATGAAATAGGTATTATCATCCCCACTTTACAGATGAAGAAATGGAGGCCTAGAGAGGGTAAGTGACTTGCCTAAACTGCACTCCTACAGTATAATGATGCTGGGATCCTAATTCTTAAGTAAATGCTAAATCCTTCAAGAGGTAGGTAGCAAGGCTGGTAGACACCTATAGAGATGTCATCTCACGAGGAGTTCTGATACTGCACTAACCCTCCCCTCCCAGACTCCGATCTACAGAGTGGCTTGTAACAAAACCATGCTTGTACTATTGGACACTCCAAGGAGGAATTTGGAATTGAGAAGGAGAGTCTGCATACTGACTTAAGGCAGTATACTAAACAGAAGAGATGTAAACTTGGAGGTAGCGATATAGAGCAGTGATTAAAAACAGGATTTGTAGTCAGAAATGTAGTTTCTTAACCTCTCAGGGCCTGATTTCTGCTGTAAAATCTGGTTAATGTAACTAGCTTAACAAAGTACCTAGCACATAATTGGTCTGCAATACATGGGAGACTTTATCAGCACAGCAGAAGCAACAGTGACTTCGAAATCTAACTTTGCCTCAGTCATGCCACTTATCTTATGTCTCGGGGATCTATATAAAAACAGGGATAACAAGGCAATGCCTCACAAGTGAGAATTAACAGGGTTAACAAAATTGAGGTAAGCACAAGAAGACTAGTAGATAACTGACCAACTGTTTGCACCTGAGAAGGAAGGTGTCAAAATTCTGGAGTTTGAAGTTCCATGCCTTCTGTACCTGGTCTCCCACTCCTCTTTCAGTGGGTAAGAGCAGTAGGAGACCTAGGTTTGTATCACTGCCCCAAAGGTGGGAAATGGGATGAGGAACTGGGGTAATGTGAGAGCCATTACTGGGGCTGTACCTCGACCGGTTGCACGCCCGCAGTTTTCCGTCGTCGGCTCCCAGCCACCATCTCCTCCTCCTTTTCTTCCTCCTTCTCCTCCTCTTCCTCCTCCCCGGGCTTGAGCTCGGCAACGGAGGGCGTGGCAAAAAGGATCTCCAGGCTAGGACGGTTCCTTTTGCGGACAGACACCCGCCGGCAGATGCGGGAACCACCTTCATCCATGGCGGGCGCCCTGCCCGAAGGACGTTCCGAGCCCCAGCGGCCAAACCACAGTGGAGGGGGGAGTTGAGGACAGGGCAACAGCAGCAACAGCCGCAAAGGGCGCTACCCTCTTCTTCCACCTTGGAGAGAAACAAATGGATTGCTCTCCGGCCGGAAGCGGAGGCACTGACGTAGCAGCGCGCCTTCTGGTCGTCCAATCATAAGTGTCGCGGGCTTGCTGCGCGCTGAGAGTGGGAACGTAAAGGACCTGCGCAAACGCATTGAAAACTCTTTTTTCGAATCCCTGGCGTGTACTCGCGGTACCTTCGACGAGAGTCCTCAAGCCAGCAGGGGAAGGGCACCGGAAAGGACTTGTGGGGACGATTTAGAAAGAGGAAAGGAAGAGGAGGACCGAGGAACAATGGCGTGCGTGGTTGCTGTTTGCAGTGGTCTAGGGAGGAAAAAGTTGACGCACTTCTTAACGGCCGCTGTCAGCCTCCCAAATCCCGGAAGTCACGCCGGTAAAGTCTCCATATCCTTTGCTCCGTGTAGCACTGCAGCAATTGCCTTAGCGCGAATGAGGTCGGTGGAGTCGCCATCGTTAGTTAAGCGACGCTGGTTTCCGTGCTATGTCTTTCCAAGATAGGTGAGGATCTTTAATAGCCCATGACTAGTATTTTAAAGTTTAAGAGGCGTGAGGTGTTTTCGTACTGGAGGGTAATGGAGTGATTATTAAAAAGAGGCAGGGACTTGCCTAAGATCTCCGAGTAAGCTTGGTAAGGAAGGGACATTCCAGCAGCAGCAAATTCCAGATGTCAGAGGCCCCAAATCAGGGCGAAATTGTGACATAGGCCATCGAGTTTCTGATTTCTGCACTTTTATCTTCTGTGTGCTTCTCTATCAATAATTACTCTCTGTAGAGGTTCGGTTACTCATTTTCCTTTTGGTATAACAGTACTTTTCTCTTGCTTTCTCCCTAAGTATTTGCATTAAAAGTCTATTTCTAACCATGGAGTGAAGGAAAAGAAATACTGGAAGAGAACACATGAGAGATTGTGTATGGGTGGGGAAATGGTGTATATGCCCTTTTTCCAAAGGCCTGGAAAGCACATCCATATTAAGTCTTACTCTGCCTCAAATCTAAAGGTTTTTATCCAATTATTGGGGTGTAATGAATGTAAAACCTGTCTTTTATATTCAGGTGTCTTTAATTTTATGTCCCTTGATTCATTTTACCTCCGTAAAAACAATTTATTTATTACTCAACTAACAAAAAGAATTAGTTTGTTGCTGTTTCTGTTTAATTGCAGTGCTATGGAGACGTTCACAGTATCAACAGGTAACCAGCAATGAGGACCTGGTAAGAATTTTTTTTCTTCCTTTTTATAAAACATTTGCAAATATGGCCAAATTCTTATATTTTAGTTATTTGAAGATTTCAACTGCAGGACAAAACAATTAGTCTGAGTTTGAAAGTTATAATTCATTGCTGAGTAGTCACTTGAGTTTTGAAGAGAATTCCTAGATTCCTAGCAAGAAGCATGGCTTCTGTAATACCACATTTTTCTCCCTAGATATTAAACTTAAGGATATGTGCCTTGGGAATTAAAACAGGTTGTGGGGTGGTGAAAATCCAAAAAGCTTACTTACAGGTTGGATCTCTTCCCCATTTCAAATTCAGTTTTATCTTTGTTCCATTCATCACTTTTAGGGCGAGGGTGTCTTAATTAAAGAGGGATCAAAATGAAAGTTTCATACCTGAACATGTAGACGTAGTTTTATGGATCTTAAGTACTAGGAACTGGATTTGGGCCATATAGGTTTTCTTGCTACTTGCAAAGATAATTTGACACTAATCAGACCATACAAAGCACTTAGTACAGTGTAAGGAAGGATTATAGTCAGTCAGTGCACATGAGCTGAATATAAATTGGTTTAAGAAAGTATGAGGATTTGAAAAAAGTAACTCTAGTCTTCTGAGCTTCTGTTTTGGTTATTCAATTTACACCATACTTCAAGGGAGGAAAGGAATTACTAGAGCTTCTTTTTAGGTTATAAACCCCACAGAGATGGCTAATGAAAGCTATGGGCTCTTTCAGAAAATGGTGCACAGTCCCACTCATTTGAAATTTTACATATAATTACAGGGGTTCAAGGACTTCAAAGCCATTTCTAGATTAAGAATCTTTAGACTGGAGACACCAATACTTACTGTAGGAGGGAAGCATTGTGACAGAGACAGTGGTAAAGAAAAGGAAAAACCTAAAGCTGACACAAACTTACAGTCTGGGAGCCATAAAATTGTAATCAAAGGACCTTATAGTGAGCCATGGGGTCATTGTCTTTTTTTTTAAGATTTATTTATTTTTAGAGACGGGGGAGGGGAGGGAGAAAGTGAGGGAGACAAACATCCATGTGTGAGAGATACATCAATTGGTTGCCTCTCACACGGTCTCAACTAGGGACCTGGCCCCCATCCCAGGAATGTGTCCTCACTAAGGGTCAACAGGTCAACAGGTGACCCTTCGATTCTCAGGTGGGCACTCAATTCACTGAGCCATAGTCCCCGGAGCTCATTATCTTTTTGTAACAAAAATAGTGATAAAATATCTGATAGAGAAATATGGGGATGGGTTTAGGAATTAATACTAACTTAACCATTGCATATGGAATCTGTTTTGCTATAAGATCTTTAAAATTTAAATCTAAGTTAAGAATTTTTAGCCCTCACCTGGTAGCTCGGTTAGAGCATCATGCTGACATACCAAGGTTGCAGGTTCGATCTCCATAAGGGCACATACCAGAAGCAACCAATGAATGTATCAGTGCGTAGAACATTAAATCGATGTGTTTCTCTCTCTCAAACTCAATTTAAAAAAACAAATAAACAAATTTTAGTTACCTGCAACCTGGACAAAACATTTGAGGAGATTTGATTTGATTTGATCAACACTTAGTGCAGATTTGATTTTTTTTTCCTCGCATGAGCTTTTCTCCAAAAGTTGTATTTTTTCCTAGAACCTCCATGACTTATTCCTCCTTAGCCAAACTAAAACAAAGACCTTGCACAAAACTTGGACAAGCAGTGAAATCTTTTTAATAGTGAATCCTTTTCAGAAGCACTTGTTTTTTCTTTTGCAAGCCAAAATGTTGTATTTATTCCTTTTCATAGTAAGAAAGACAGAACTAATCCTTTGGATAGATTTAAATGTGGTAGCCTTAAGGTTTAGGTTTTTTTTGATTCAAGTTTAACACATTAAACTTTTGTTATCACATTTTTTTCCCCTGTATCCTAGCCTGTTCCAATGGAAAATCCTTATAAGGAGCCTCTTAAAAAATGTGTCTTGTGTGGAAAACGTGTAGATTATAAGAATGTACAGGTGAGATCTGGTTTTACTTCACTATACTTCATTCTAGGATTTTGCTTCTTTATTAGTCTTAATTAAAGAGAATCAAGTCAGTTTTATAACAGGCTTTGTGCGGGGGCAGCTGTTTTAGCAACATTGTAATTGCAAATCTGGTTATATTTCTATGTATAAGGCATCTGTATTTTATTCTAATAATAGCTCACTGTGGCATGTGGAGGTGAGTAGTTTGGAAAAAGCTCCTCTGGTGAAGTTGATTACTGTAACTCACCGACATCACTCCTTCAAATATAGTTTTATCTGTTCTATATAGCTCTCAGCAAGTTAAGTGGCAAATCCGGGGTAGAGAATGATGGTGGAGTTAAGTATACTGACAGTAGAATAAAGTGATAGCTTCCTTAAAGGGAGAAAAACCAAGACATTTTTAAAAGTAACATATTAGGATGATTATGCATAGTGCCAAGAACACTGCCTGGATCCTGAGAAGTGCTAAAGAATTTAAATTAATGAAACGTAATTACAGCAAATTACCTGATGTATCTATACCTCTTAAGGGACCTCACTGTAGTCCGTATTATGTGAAAGCCTATCATGATAGATGAAATGTTTAGTACTTTGTGGTAAGCAGCATTATGTTAGAAAATTGTCTCTTTTTTTAAAAAAAGTCAAGAAAACAGTTTTAGAACTGAAAGAATATGTTCATTAATCTGTTGTACAGACTTTGAACAGACTGGGTAAGAGATATTAACTTTAATAATTATGTTAGTTATTTTGAAAGCTGACCTATTAATAGAATGAGCATAGTTCAATATTTTCATATTTTATGACATTTGACTAAAATTTATTAATAAACTTTCTATAACTTGAAGTTGACAAATATGCACAATCAAAGCTGAGTAACGTATATATTAATGTAAATTTGTTTTTCTCTCCAAATGTAACTCCAACAGCTTTTGTCTCAGTTTATTTCTCCATTTACTGGATGCATTCATGGAAGGCACATAACAGGTATTTTGTTTTGTCTTATAGTTAACTTAAATACTTTTGTTACTTAAGAAAACTGGCAAGTTAGTGTTCTATCCAGTTCTATAACTTTGATTTATAGATTGGTTCTTTTGTTTCAGCAGTGATACGAGGGTAACTTGTAAATTTTCTGAAATCTAGCCATCTCTTTTTGCTCAGTGTCTTCTAAGAAATGCAGAAAGAGGATTTGTTCCAAGGAAACAAGGCAGATGCTGTTTTCCTATTCAGAGGCAACCAGTGTTCAGTGTCTTACACATCCTTCCAGACAATTTAATGCATAAGGAAGCAATGACATAGATATTTCCTGATTTTATATAAATGAGACATATCATGCATACTGCTCCATGCCTTGATTTGTAAACTTAGAGAGCTTTTCAAGTCAGTACAAAGAAAGGGGCCTTAGTCTTTTTAATAGCTGTATAGTATGTCATTGCAGGGATATACCCTAATGTCTTTTTATTATTTCTTTATTGATGGGTAGCTAGGTGTTTTTCAATTTTTCTCATTTAGAAACAAGGTGCATAAACTATTCTTGTACATACAGAATGCCGAATTTGTGAGTATAAAAAAGGGCTCTCAAGTGGACTTAAGTTTGAGGAATATGTATTCATAATTTTGATAGGTGTTGCCATGTTACCCATAGGGCCCAGAGGTATTTCCCACTCTCAACATAGACTGGTCAGTACCGGTGCCCTTGCTTTTTTTCACTAGGGTGACTTTTCTTTTTAGTTTTGTGTGATGTAATTGGTGAAAAATTTTTCTTGCCATAGATTTTGTGTTCTACTTAATGACTTCCTTGAATATTATTGAGTTTATAAAAGCCAACCTTACTGTTAATAAAAATATTTTCTCTTTAATAAATTTTTAGTATCTGCTAGGTCTTATAATGCTCATTCTTTTTCAGAGTTTTCCTGGCTATTCTTGCTTATTTATTATTATGTATAAAGTTGAGAATTGGCATTTACAATTCTGAAGTGGGGAAAAAGCCAGTCAATCTTTTTTTGAAACCACATTAAATGTATAGATAACCCTAAGGAGAGTTAAAAAAAAAAACTGGCAAATTTTCAAATAGTGCTATAAATCACCATTAGAAAGCTTACTATTTAAGAAAGCATCTTAGTCCAAAAGGGATATTATTTTACATGCCTTATTATCATCACAGGTACTATAAGCTGACAACGTGGAGAAAACTTAGGCTTAAAAAGTTGTGTTGGTATTTTGGTGTATACTATAATTACTCCTAGACTATTATTTATAAACAGGGGCCTATTTCCCATAGGCCACATTGGATCTGCCACTTATTTTTGCAAGTAGCTCAGTTTACATGGCATCCGTAGCTGGCTGCTTTGTGCAATAAAAGAATAGAGAAGTTATGATAGAGACTATATTGCACACAAAGCTAAAAATATTTATTCCCTGGCTCTTTACAGGTTTCCCAACCCTTTTACTCAGACAATTGTTATACATTTTGAATATTGCCATTTTTGTATGAATAAGAAAGCATTTTATTTTATAGGTCTTTGTGGGAAGAAACAAAAAGAAATCACAAAAGCGATTAAGAGAGCTCAAATAATGGGTAAGAGCATCTGAAAAAATGATTTGAGCTAATCAAAGTTTTGCCTGTTTTCTTTGGTAAAGAACTTTAATTATCTGTTTACAGGGCTTATGCCAGTTACATACAAGGATCCTGTGTACCTCAAAGACCCTAAAGTTTGTAACATCAAATATCGGGAGTAAATTGTATAAAGTTATCATCAATAAACTTATTTTAAAATAAATGGTTGTTGACTCAAAGATTTAATAACCTTTAGAAAATTAGTATGCTAAAGTAAATTTTATCAAATTGTATTGTCTTTAGCTCTTAATAATATGAAATCTTACAAGGAAAAAGTGTTTTAGGAGTAAAGAGGTACTTCCTATCCACACCAGTGAACCTTCCTTAAATAAAACCAGGTTATTTGAGGTGTTAATACTGATTACATTTACATACACATGAACAAAAAAATTGGTACTGTAGCATTGTCACTTATATCTGGTCTACAAATAGCCTATACAGTAATAGACTGCTGATAATGGGATGTTAAATGTGGAAGGGATGACTAGTACTGGAATTTTACTTTAGGTACAGGTTCTGTCTTGTAAGTGGGATTTTAGGGATTTGGGCACAGGAAAGTTGAATGCTTGTATAATATACAATTTCCAATGTGACAGGGTGTGGACCTGAAATTACTTAGGGAGATTTTTTAAGTAGCAAATACAGGTATACCTGTCTAGTGCAGTGCATCTTTCCTTTGTAAAGATGTTACATTGGCTAGATAGTGGTGGTGTCACAGGACCTAACATTTTTTCCTGGTCTAGTCTATCCTGAAAGTAGTCCAGTCCTTTAAATACACTGATCTATAGGCAGTCTATTATGTCATTGCCAAAAGATGGAGAAAAACGAGTCCTTCCTATAAGGACTCTTCTTCCTTTTCATTAAATACCCTGAATGTTGGGTCATCAAACTCAGTTGTGGAAGTTTAGCTGTGTAATAATGACCTGAGCAATCTCCTTTAATTGAAAGTTCAGTATCGCTTTCTTCAAAGGAGATGTATTATTGTGCAACAGTATGAGCTAAATGCTTTTGTTATGGCATTTTGCTATGGCATTTTAGCAAATCGAACTTTCCATGAAGGCACATTTAGACTTCCATCTGAGTAAATATGTAGGATTGTTGAAAAATCTCAAGCTGTTATCTAGAGAAGACATTTGCATGTATGTTGCCTATCAGTTGCCTCTAACATTCCTAATCTAGCCCATGTGCCCATCTTTGTTCATTTGTTGGTTACATTTAGTCATTGTTTTATATGCTCTGGTGATGTTTGCATCACTTTTAATAGGGTGATTCATACTGACAACCTATTTCCCCTCCTGCCCTCCACCAACATCACAGTGCTTCTTATGTAACCAGACAATCCCAGAAGAAACTCACTGTAAAATCATCCCTGATATTACATAGGCTTCATAAGCGCCCCATGGTAACTAATGCATGTTAACATAGATAAAAGATGATCATTTTTTATACTAGTTACAAATTTGCTCTATTAGGAAGTAATAGATGGAAAAGCAGTAGTCAAGGTGTGTTCAGCATTTCATCCAGTGAGTGAAAAGTGAAGGCTTCATGTGAAAATTCTTCACAATTATGAAAAAGATAAATACAAAAAAACCACAAAGAGCTCTTAATGTAAGCTTCACTTAACCAACTCATTAAACTGGATTAAACTAAACATTCTTCCTAAAACTCATGCTGAAGCCCATGACTTTCCTACCTGTTGAGTTTGCACTGCCAAGAAGCAGCTATTTTGTTCCCATATCTGTTAGTTGTATTATTGTATTGATGAAAATGAGCATTAAAAAGTTACTGTTGCAATAAAAACTAAGTAAATGCTTTGGGAGGACAATAAAAATAGCTTTAAAAAATAGTTGTCAAATTAGGTTTGGTTAGGACAACTGAGTAAGATTAGAAGTGAGAGGCTGCTGTGAAATATAAAAAACATAGTACCATTTTGTACTTCATTTTACAGAATCCAAACTATTTGTGCTGCATTATAGTCGTGGCATAATTAGAACTGCCAGATTTAGCAAGTAAAACTATGGGACATATAATTTAATTTGAATTTCAGATAAACAATAATTTTTAACTGTAAGTATGTCCCTAGCATTGTGCAGTGCCCAGAGTTTTATCTGGCAACCCTAGTCATAATGTACCATTTATCATAATGAGTTGGAATTGCAATGACTTAGAAAAAATAAAATAAATATTCATATTAACTTTCCCAATTCTAAAGAATACAAGTTTAAAAGACTATCTGTCTAAACTTTCCCTCAATAGTTTAGTAAAAGGGACAAAAAAGGTTTTGGTTTTAAAAGTACTTTATAAAATAAATGCACTAGAAATTTATGTATGAGTGCAAACAGCTGTACATAGCAAAAACAATAGAAATATTTGGTTTTACCCTTCAGCCAATCAAAATCTTTTGGCATAAAAGGATCAAAATGTAGGAGATTGTGGATAGTCATCGGAATCCTTCATTTTCTCAATTTCCTCATCTGTTTCTGGGCTGCTTGTGGATGCTTTTTCTTGGTTACTACTATCAGTATCTGTTTTAGATGGTTTGTTTTGTATCTCTAACAGCCGTGACTTCTTGAATTGCCATTTGTCATCTGTATCTAAAGCTTTGCGCTTCAACATTTGCTGTGCACTACTAGCTGGGCTAGCTTCAGGAATGTCGGTGTATTTTACCATTAGGGTCAGGTTGTCTACCACACTGAGTTGGTGACTGGCATTACAGCTACTTTGCGAAATATGCCTGTTTTTCAAGGAGATAACACGTGAATGAAGAAATTCACAATCTGGAAAAAAGGTCCGTAAAGCATGACAAAGAAAAATGTTCTCCTGAGGGTCTTTTTGGAAGTTCTTCTCTCCTAAACAAAATAAAATAACAGTTCAACATACAATAGTTCTACAAAGGTTTTACAATTATGTATTTGCTAGTAAAGTTGAGTCAAAAACAATTTTGTCAAATTATCTAACCTGAGAAAAACAACTTGCATAATCCCAAATTACAATTTATATGCCACAATATTCTAATAGACTATGATAGTTAAATTCTTCAATATCAACAACAGAGTGTACCTACAATCTTGCCTGTTCAGTGGGATTTAAGAGTATATAAAAACAATTACTTTTAGTCTTAAGGTGGACAAATTCATCAGTGCAGCTTGCTCATCTATAATTAAAATCAATTTTTTTTAAGCACAGAAGTAGTGATGTGTAAAATTTTCACTTACGTGCTGCTTGAATCTGTGCTTGTTTCCTTTTTTTAATTTCTCGTTTTAATCTGTTTACATCCTTTAGTAGTTTCTCTACCGCTTCCTCACTGTGTTCTACTTTTTTACATATCCTCTGCAAAATAAAATAATTTAAGGGTATAGATAAAATTCCAAGTTCTGTACTACCATCTGGGTTCATGAATAATATAAAATCCTCCACGGTACATAATATCAAATATTACTTGCTTTTTTTTAAAGAAGATTTTATTTTTAGAGAGGGGAAGAGAGGGAGAAAGAGAGAAAAACATCAACGTCTGGTTGCCTCTTGTGCCCCCTACTGGGGACCTGACCTGCAACTCAGGCATGTGCCCTGACTGAGAATCAAACCAGTGATCCTTCAGTTCTCAGGCCAGCGCTCAATCCACTGAGGCACCAACCAGGGCTATTTACTTTTTGTAAAACTTTAATTTTGCTATTTTATACCTATAGAGCGTTTGTATGGTGCTTTATGGGTATAAAATGTTTTCCAGATATATTAACTTCCAATTTACACAATAGGTTTATCATACCAGTTTTTTCCTTGATAATACACAGAAATATTTAATTTGGTTTGAAACAAAAAGCACTATACTATTTTGAGAGGTGCAGTTAATGCAAATATTTAACATTAAAGAAAAGTGACTACATTTTACTGTTATGAAAGAATTTTCATACAGGAACTTCATAATTCCTATAAAAGAAATTACTTTTGAAAAGCACACTAATCTCGTGTCATCAGTTTGAAGTATCAATGCCCTCTGACTCAGTGATTTCATTTTGGGAATATATTTTAATAACAAAATATAAATAATAAAATTTTTTTAGTATAATATCAAAAGTAACTACTTTCCAATTATGGGGTAAAAGGTTGTTATAGCCAGTTTTAGTGGATACTTTTAGAGATGTCTTCTCAGCATATTTATCATGAACTTGTTCATCCTGCCATAAGGGTTCACAAATAACCCCTTCAACAACTTCATCCTAGCTTACCCAAGCACAGATAATACATAGCAAATCAGGAAACCCTAATCTCTTGAATAGAAGAGATCTAACTGTAGTTGTGGGTTAGCCCTTCTCTGATAAGCCAGTGGATGAATAAACAGAAAGATCTGTAGATACTATAAAGGAACCCAATGTGCAGGCACAGAGGGAGAGAAGGTTGTGATGACATTCTAGCTTTTGGTTCCAATTCCTTCTGGAAACTCAGCTGCTTTCTGCCTATAATTACTGTAACATACCTCCCTACATTCCCTATTTTAGCTCAAGTTATGCTTTTAACATTCTAATGTACTATTCTATGAAATACACAGCCATTAGAAAGAACAAAATATGGAAGCAAGATGGAGAAGGAGTGATGGAAGCCATGCTAACCGCCTCCTAGGACCAATCAAATTACAACTAAATTGTGGAGAAATCAACCTGAACAAACAACTAACTATAATAGTGAGAAAGAAGCCTTATAACCTGGGACAGACAGAAGAATCAGCTTGAGCACAACCTGACTGTAACTGCAGAACAACATATAAGATGTAGTGGGTGGAGTGATCCTCATTCAACCAGCTGGAGGGAAGGACCCACCAAAGAACAACGCAACAACAATCAAAACCCAATTACACCCAGAGAGCCAACATAAACGGAATAAAGGGCATCCCAAGAGCATCAAGTTCAAGAGATCAAGGAGAATGCACCACTGAATCTCACAGGTCTCCTACTATAGAATTCCACACTACAAAGTCAGGGAGTCAAAACAGAGTAATTTAAGAAGCAGAAGCAAACAAGAAGAGTCTGACAAATAATGGAGAGACAAAGAAACAAGCCGTAATCAAAAGGAAAGAAGGAATCCTCAGAAAGAATGCTAAATGAAACAGAGGCAAGTAAATATCAGCTATTGAGTTCAAAGCAATGGTTATAAGGAAGCTCAATGAACTCAGTGAGAATTACCAAAACTATAGGGAAGCTACAAGGAACTGACTTCAAACTATAACAGCATGAAAAAGTTCACAGAAACTATCAATAAGAGCCAGGAGGGAATGAAGAATACAATTTCTGAATGTAAGAACACAGTAGAAGAATCAAAAGCAGGCTAGACGAAGCAGAGGATTGAATCAGTGAGCTGCATGACAAGGTAGATAAAAAAAACTCCCAGAAGGATCAAGAAAAGGAAAAAAGACTCAAAAAGAATGAAGAGGGGTTAAGAGAAATGCAGAACATGAAACATAGTAATATCCATATGATAGGGATACCAGAAAGAGAAGAGGAGCAAGGGATAGAAAACCTGTGTGAAAAAGGAATGATGGAAAACTACCCTAATTTGATGAGAGAAAAAGTCACACAAATCCAGGAAGCACAGAGGGTCCCAATAAAGAGGAATCCAAAGGGGCCTACTCTAAGACACATCACAAAATGACAAAATTCAAAGACAAAGAGAGAATCTGAAAGGTAGCAAGGGAGCCCCGATAAGGCTAGCAGCTGACTTCTCAAAAGAAACACTATAAGCCAGAAGGGAATGACAAGAAATATTCCAAGTAATGAAAAGCAAAGGCATGCAACCAAGACTACTCTAACCAGCAAGACTCTCAATTAAATTGGAAGATGAATAAAGGAGTTTCCCAAAGGAAGGTTAAAAGAATACACCTCCACCAAATAAGCACTATAAAATATATTAAAGGGACTGCTTTAAGGAGAGGAAGAAAAGAGTGAGAGAGAGGGGGACACAGGTACAAAGGGGGTAAAATGGCAATGAATAAATACCTATCAATAATAACCTTAAATGGAAATGGATTAAATGCTCCAATCAAAACACAGGGTAGCAGAATGGGTAAGAAAACATGACCTGCACACATGCTGCCTACAAGAGACCCACCTTAGAACAAAAGACCTACACAGACTGAAAGTGAAGGGCTGGAAACAAATATTCCAAGCAAATGGACAGGAAAAAAAAGCTGGGGTAGCAATACTTGTATCATACAAAGTAGACTTCAAAACAAAGGTCATAAAAAGAGACCCAGAAGGACACTTCATAATGACAGAACAATCCATCAAGAAGATATAAACATTGTAAACATATATGCACCTAAAAGAGGAGCACCCAAATATATAAGGAAAATATTGGAGGACTTCAGGAAAGATATTGACAGCAACACATTTATAGCAGGGAATTTTAAAACCCCACTGTCAAAATGCATAGATCTTCCGAACAATGAATCAACAAGGATATTGCAACTCTGAACAATGCCCTAGATCAAACAGGCTTATATATATAGAACCTTCCATCCCAAAGAAGCAAAATACACGTTCTTTTCAAATGCACATGGCGTATTTTTAAAGATAGACCTCAGGGTAGGACATAAAACCAGCTGCAACAAATTCATGAAAACTGAAATCATATCAAGCATTTTCTCCAAGCACAAGGGACTGAAACTAGAAACCAACCTCAAGGAAAAAACTCAAAAACACTCAAATTCATGGAGACTGAATAGCATGCTCTTCAACAATGAATGGGTTCAATAATAAAATCAAGGAAGAAATCACAAAGTTTCTGAAAATAAACAAAAATGAACTCACAACAGTCGAAGGCAGTTGGGACACAGCAAAGGCAGTCCTTAGAGGGAAGTTCATAGTGATACAGGGCTACCTAAAAAAGATAGAAACATTTCAAATAAACAACCTAACCCTGCATCTATAAGAACTGAAGGAATAACAACAAAAAAAGCCCAGAGCAAGTAGAAGGAAGAAAATAACAAGGTCAGAGCAGAATTAAATGACATAGAGACTAAAAGAACAGTGCTAAGGATCAATGAATCCAGGAGCTGGTTCTTTGAAAAGATAAACAAAATTGACAAGCCTTTAAGCAGACTCATCAAGAAAAAAGAAGACTCAAACAAAATCAGAAATGAAGAGTGGGTGGGCATGGTGCAGTAGGGAGAATCTAGGCACAAGATGGCTGCTACATGCCTGAAGACCAAGAGGACAGGGGAAGGAAACAAGATTGCACAGCAAGGAAAGAGACAGATGGCACTGGAACTTCCAGCCAAGATGGAGGCGTAGGTATTATACTTTGCCTCCTCACACAACCAAAAGGACAGCAACAAATTTAAAAACAAAAAACATGCTGATCCATCAGAAAATCGACCTGTTCAGAAGTCTGACAACCAAGGAGTTAAAGAAGAAACATTCATCAAGACTGGTAGGAGGGGCGGAGATGGGCAGCCGGGGCGGAGATGGGCAGCCAGGGCAGAGAGGACATGCACAACAAGGCAGTGGATGGCGGACTGGGTAGCCAGAAAGAGGCTGGAGGCCCGACATTTGCATGCACATAACCTGGGAGGAATAACTGGGGACCAGGACGGACTGCCTAATCCAGGATTCCAGTGTGGGGAAAAAAAGCCTCAAAACCTCTGGCTGTAAAAATCTGTGGGGGTTGTGGTAGCAGGACAAACTCCTAGCCTCACAGGACAGCTCACTGGAGAGACCAACAGGGACTTGGAACATACACAAACCAACCCACCTAGGAATCAGCACCAGAGGGGCCCAAGTTGCTTGTCGGTAGCAGGGGAAATGACTGAAAGCCAGCCGAGCGCCAAGCAAGCAGCATTGTTCCCTCTCTGACTCCTACTCCACATATAGCACCACAACCTGTAGGGATGTGAGTTGCCCCACCCTGGCAAATAGCTAAGGCTCTGCCTCTTGCAACATGACAGGTGCGCCAAGACAAAGAAATGTGGCCCAAATGAAAGAACAGATCAAAGCTTTAAAAATAGAACTAAGCGATGAAGAGACAGCCAGCCTATCAGATGCAGAGTTCAAAACATTGGTAATCAGGATGCTCACAGAAATGGTTGAGTATAGTTGCAATATGGAGGAAAATGTGAAGGCTATGCAAGGTGAAATAAAGAAAAATATACAGGGAACCAACAGTGAAGGGAAGGAAATCAGCACTAAAATCCATGTTTTGGAGCAGAAGAAAGAAATAAAGCATTCATCAGGAACAGAATGAAGAAACAAGAATTCAAAAAAATGAGAAGCTTAGGAACCTCTGGCACAACTGTAAACATTCCAACATCTGAATCATAGGGGTACCAGAAGGAGAAGAACAACAGCAAGAAACTGAAAACATATCTGAAAAAATAAGGAAGGAGAACTTCCCCAATCTGGCAAGGAAATAGACTTCCAGAAGTCCAGGAAGCCCAGAGAGGCCCAAAGAAGTTGGACCCAAGGAAGCATACACCAAGGCACATCAAAATTACATTACTCTAGATTAAAGATAAGGAGAGAATCTTAAAACCAGCAAGAGAAAAGGAGACAGTTCTTACAAAGGAGTTCCCATAAGACTGTCAGCTGATTTCTTACAACAAACGTTACAAGCAATAAGGAGCCTGAAGGAAGTATTCAAAGTCATGAGAGGCAAGGACCTTCATCCAAGCTTACTCTATCCAGGAAAGCTATCATTTAGAATGGAAGGGCAGATAAAGTGCTTCCAGATAAGGTCAAGTTAAGGGAGTTCATAGTCAGCAAGCCCTTATTATATGAAATGTTAAAGGGACTTATCTAAGAAAAAGAAGATCAAAACTATGAACAGTACAATGACAATAAACACAACTATTAACAACTGTACCTAAAAACAAAAACTAAGCACACAACTACAACAGGAACAGATTCACAGAGGTAGAGATCACATGGAGGGTTATCAGTAGGGAGGGGAAGATGAGGGGAAAGGTACAGGGAATAAGAGTAACTGGTATGTACAAAATACAGAAGGGGAGGCTAAGAATAATATAGAAAATAGAGAAATCAAAGAACTTACATGTACGACCCATGGACATGAACTAAGGTGGGACAATGCTGGTGGGAGAGGGATGCAGGACAGAGGTGAATAAAGGAGAGAAAAAAATGGGACAACTGTAATAACACAGTCAATAAAATTTAAAAAAAGAAATGAAATGGGAGAGATTACAACAGATACCACAGAAATACAAAGGATTGTAAGAAATTACTATGAACAACTGTATGCCAAGAAATTTGAAAGCCTGGACGAAATGGACAAATTTCTAGAAAAATATAACCTTCCAAAACTGAGTGAAGAAGCGGAAATCCTGAACAGGACGGTAACAGCTGGTGAAATCAAAGCAGTAATCAAAAAACTGGCACAGATTAAGTGCGGGCCTGTGAACCAAGAGATCACGGTTCGACTCCCAGTCAGGGCACATGCCTGGGTTGCAGGCCAGTTCCCAGCAGGGAATGCACAGGAAGCAACCATACATTGATACTTCTCTCCCTCTCTCCTTCCCTTCCCCTCTAAAGATAAATACATAAAATCTTCAAAAAAAATTAAAAAACAAACAAACAAACAAAAAGAACTGGCACAGAAAAGTCCTGGAGTGGATGGCTTCACAGGAGAATTTTACACAACATTTAAGGAAGAGCTAACCCTTATCCTCAGAGTATTCCAGAAAATCCAAGAAGAGGGAAGACTCCCAAACTCTTTTTTTGAGGTCAGCATCATCCTAATCCCAAAACCAGATAAAGACACAAGAAAGAAAGAAAACTAGAAGCCAATATCACTGATGAACATAGACACTAAAATTCTCAACAAAATACTGGCAAACCCCACCAAGCAATACATTAAAAAGATCATACACATGATCAAGTGGGATTCATCTCCTTAACGTATCCTTTCCTTCTCCCTAGAAAAAAGTCAGCTTGAGCTAAGATGTTAAGGTGGTTTTTAAGGTACATAATCCACCATCTTCTCAGACTGCTGACATCTGAATAAAGTAACCATTAAGATTCAATCCTTGTCTCTACTTATTGGGTCTGGTAGTGATAGGCAACACGAACACTAACTTTTCTGGTTTCAGAATGCAGATGACATTTAAAACAGAAGCAGAGTTGGAGCCAAAACAATGTGAGATACAGTTTTGTATTTGTAGGCCACTGAGTTTGAGGTCTTTGTTATTACTGAAGCTAAACTAAATTAAAATATAAATCTAGTCAAATGTCAGGGTATCCTTAAAAAATTTCGGTGATCAATTTGATATAAATTCTAGAGGAGGTCTTTAGGTGTTGAATAAATTAACTTACCTTTAGTTCCTCTTGTAAAGAAGCATACATTTCATTTATCTTGTGTACTTCTTTTAAAGATCCATCTTCTTTAAAAAATTCAGGGCTATAAAAAATAACCAGTTCCTCAGGTAAGTAAGTGCACAGAATTCATTAAATGATACGATGAAAAACTTACCTGTACTTGAGCTATGGAAGAATCACAATCATATTTTACCGACTTTAAGGCATCATTGATTGAAAGAGGAAGTATTATTTTATATACCGTGAATAAAAAATGTTAAGGCATGGTTATTAAAACATCCCAATTTGCAGTAAATTTAAAAATGTACATCTTAGAATCAATGAAATGTGGTATTTAATTTCTATAAGACACTGTTAAGCACTGTGGGAACACAAAATAAAGTTTCTCATAATGCTTATACTGCAGAAGTATCCTATGGTATCAGTGTTGTTATTTCTGAAAATTATTCAAGACCAGAAAATGTTTAACTTAGAAGCCTATAATATTTGTGAGTCTTAGGAAAAGCTTCATTTTTTGTCTTTATTATGTAGTCTAATTTCACACCTTTAATATGAAATGCTGCCTTAGAAAATTATTATTTTGAGGCTACCTATTCTTAGAAAATATTTTAAAATATGCAGTCCCCATCTATGCATTTTATAGACAGACAAATGTAGAAGGAAATATAGAAAAAGTAAAAACAGTCTAGTTTATTTGAGTGATGTGATCATTAGTCAGTTTTCCTTTTATTTTTATTGTGCTGTTGTGTAACAAAAAAGTAATTTCAATAAGAGAACAGGAATAAGTTCAGTGGGGAAGCAACTGAGGAATCTCACCTGTGTGTTTTTACTGCTCGGCTAAAACCAGTGGACATACAGGAACCCGATACAGTTTTATAACCTAGTTGTTCAGACATGCCCAGGTTGGCCACCACTAAAGGTATCCTATGAAAAAGTCTGAGGAAATAAAATATTAAAATACAGACTTAGAATAAAGTAAAAGATTAGCATCTACTTATTAGTATAGACTACATTTCTCAGACTAAAAAAACAAAAAATCTCATTCCTTCCAACTTACCCAAGACAGAATTTACTGACTTCGAAATGGTTTTTAAGAGTTGTGAAATGTAGCCCTGGCTGGTGTGTCTCAGTGGGTTGAGCACTAGCCTGTGAACCACCGTTGCTGGTTCGATTCCCAGTCAGGGCATATGCCTGGTTGCAGGCCAGGTTCCCAGTAGGGGGTGCTTGACAGGCAACCACACACTGATGTTTCTCTCCCTCTCCTTCTCCCTCCCTTCCCCTCTCTAAAAATAAATAAATAAAATCTTTTTAAAAAGTTGTGAAATGTATGTGGGGGAGGGGAAAAAGTTGTGAAATGTATATAGTGCAAAATAATTATGCAAAAAATACTTCTATGGCTATTTTAACTGATTAGCACAATGACCACAAGGACTCAGAGGCCACCATCAACCACCTAGAGCCCTATGCTTCCTACATCTACCTGTCCATGTCTTACTACTTTGACTGTGATGATGTGGCTTTGAAGAACTTTGCCAAGTATTTTCTTCACCAATCTCTTGAGGAGAAGGAATATGCTGAGAAACCAATGGAGCTACAGAACCAACAAGGTGGCTGAATCTTCCTTCAGAATTATCAAGAAACCAGACTGTAATGACTGGGAGAATGGGCTGAATGCAATGGCATGTGCATTACACTTGGAAAAAAGTGTGAATCAGTTACTACTGGACTTGCACAAACCGGCCACTGAAAAAAATGACCCTCTTTTTTGTGACTTCTTTGAGACTCACTACCAGGATGAGCAGGTGAAATCCATTATAGAATTGGGGGACCATGTAACCAACTTGTGCAGGCTGGGGGCCCCTGGATCTGACATTGTGGACAACTTCTTTGACAAGCATACTCTGGGAGACAGTACAGAGAGCTAATAAGCCTCAGGCTGCCTTCCCACAGCCACGTGCATGACATCCCTGGTCACC
>CM052538.1:94027661-94098520 GCA_028533065.1 Trachops cirrhosus | reverse complement strand
GTAGGACCTCAGACCCTTCCGCCGCTTTCCACAAGCCAACTGGGCCCCTCTGGCACCAACTCCGGTGTGGGTGGGCCTGTGCACCCCGTGGGACCTTCCTTTTCAGTCAGTGACCCAAAGCTCTATTTCCCAGCCCTGGGACCCTGAGTGCAGTGCCTTGCTTCACAATGGCTGCCTTGCTGGGTCTGCCGGTCGCCACCGCCCCTCCCCTGGCGTGGCCCACCAGCCACTGCCTGCCACAGCGGCTCGTGCACCCAGGGTCTGCCCGCTGCAATCCTGCGTGCCTCCCTGGTTGGTCAGCTCTCTGCTCCACGTCCCTCGCCTGGTCCGACTCCGCCCCTCCTACTTGTCTGGATGAATGAGTCTATTTTTAAATCCTTGGTTGTCCGACTTCCATACACTTCAATTTTCTCTCAGTTCTGGTTGTTATTTTGTTTCTATGTTGTTGTTGTCCCTATCTTGGTTGTGCGAGGAGGCACAGTGCGTCTATCTATGCCTCCATCTTCACTGGAAGTCTACATTCACTTATTTTAAAACAAGGGAAAACTGTGTGGTGTAATATTGGATTAGAACTCAAGAAATCCTGATTCTTCTAGTTTTTGCTCTACCATTAACCAGTTCTATGGCATTGGTTACATCATGAACTTTTTAGGCCTATTATTTTATTGCTAAGGGAAAATAAAATGTGTGATAAACCTTTTTGAATTAGAGTCATTTTAGGTGGTTCTCCTTATGCCCTTGAGGCATAGGTTTCTCATCACTGGATCAGATGGTTTCCTCAGCTCCAAGACTCTATTAAGTTGGTCTAATTATTTAAGGTAGTCACCGGAAGATATGAATTACTTTTAACTCTCTTAATTGTTTGCTGGGTTTATTTTTTTAATCCTCACTTGAGGACATTATTTTTTTCATTGCTTTTAGAGAGAAAGTAAAGGGGGGAGAGAGACAGAGAAACAGTGATTGGTTGCCTCCTGTATGCAGCCTGACCATTGAACACACAACCTAGATATGTGCCCTGACTGGGAATTGAACCCATAACCTTTTGGAATTTGCTGGTTTTTAATGAGTCTCCACCAAGAATACCTTAGTCATTCAACAATTATTTTTGTATGTCATTGTACATAAGGCACTAAAGGAGCTGTACCTCTTTTGGTACAGCAGTTCAAGGCTATACTAAGCCTTTATTTCCATCATACCCTACCACAAATCTTTCTCACCTTAAACATGCTGCACTGCAACCCTTACACAACCTTAGTGATGAGTACATACAGTATGACTGTGAGATAATAATCGTTTTTCATGTATGATTTATATAAACCATAAAGCTGTTCTGTTAAAACTACACCAGGCTGTGGTTATAAGTGTGTGCTTTATGAAAATTCATTTGTGTACTTTTCTATATGTATGTAAAAATACCTCAATAAAGTTTTTAAAAATATCACAGCCTATATTAGGGCTAATAGTGCTACTACTTATAGGAGACCGTTCTGCATGGCGTGGGCTCAGATCCCATTCTGAAAGGCCAGTGGAAAGCGAGGTCTGGTACACAGGACCCACACCCACAGATAGGTTTTCCCATGGGGAATCAGGCCTGCATTGTACCTAGGCCGCTTTGAGACTTGCTTTTTGCTAAAACTCCCTCACCCTGAATTGAGGTAGCAAAAGTTCACTGCGTATCTTTAAAGTGACTTTCTAAAATCTGTGCTAAGTGCCTTCCAAGGATGAGTGTAACCAGTTCAACCACTTTTCCCTTTGCATTTGCAAATATCCCTCTTCTGTGATGTGATTAGTGGCATCTTCTCCTTTGTTTTCTCTAAAAGGTAACCACCTAAAGCAAACCTGTGCATAGTAAATGAGGACCATCCTCAATGTAATGTGCCCAGAAAAGCAATAGAAGTCTGTCAAGGCAAGGGTTGGGGCCCTCTCCCCTTAAGAGAGTAGCTGTGCCATCCCTTTTCCTCCACAGGACTCTGTAGTCCATGTGAATTTGTCTCGTTTCATCTATAATGCCGTAGACACTGCTGGCCGGTGTCTGCATCAACTACCATCTGTCAGACTAGCAGCACAAGTTTCCACCCTAGAAAATCAACAGGAAGCAGGTTAAAGAAACTAGCTGCTTAACAGACAAAAGATAACACTGAAAAATATAAGTGAGGAAATAGATGATAAACTGGAATAAAAAGGTAGAAAAAAAGCGTGCTTTTTTGTTGATGTATAAGAATGTGTCACTAAGTTGTAATATGCAATGAAATGAGTGGGTGTGAGAAGGAAAAGCAATCCTCATGATAAACTGGTACTGGGAGAGGTAGTGGAGACCAGGTAAAGCAAACATATAAATACAGGGGAACAACACAGGCTCCTGTGGCTTAGTGGATTAAGTGCCAGTCTACGAACCATAAGGTCATCAGTTTGATTCCCAGTCAAGGCACATGCCTAGGTTGTGGGCAGGGTCCCCAGTTCAGGGCGTGAGAGAAGCAACAGACCATGTAAATAAAATCTTTTAAATAAAAAGCTTTTAAAAATACAGAGAACGAACTAATCTATAGGGTTGAAATGAACAAGTGAATTTTCATGTATTTTTTAAAAAGTCTTTTCATTTTAATTGGCACCACTATGTATAACAATGATACTTTGTTACTTTTAAAAATTACTTCACTTGCAGAGAGTAATTTTCACAGAGGATTATTTACTTGCTCTTACTACTCACCTAAAAAGCTGATAACATGGAATATATTTCTGAATGTCTGGAAAAAAGAATTTTTAGTTATAATTACATTAATTGTCACTTGAATAACATATGTTGAACACCTTGTGCCAAGAAGTACATTACCATTACCTCATTTAAACCTCACAACGAACCTATGAGACAGAAGTTATCATTCCTTTCATTTTAAAGACGAGGTAACAGGCAGAGATATTAAATGGCTCTCCCACGCCAGTGGTAGGACCAATATTCAAAGAGCCTCACTCCTAACTAGAGTGGCATACTCCTTCTAAATGTTACTAACAATAACACAAAGGATAATTTCAAAGCTGCTATATTTTTATTTAAATTCTAAAAAGGGGTATGCTCTAATTTTACCCTATTGATAAAAACAGCTGTTAATGGGATTATCTTCTGTTATTCCAAGTAGTTGCTTCACAAAGGATTTGTTAATGTTAACTACAAACTGTCAAGGAAAAAAACAAAATATCTTTTTTAAAAAACTGATTTTAGAGACAGAAATATAGATTTGTTGTTCTACCCACTCATGCATTCATTGGTTGATTCTTAAAATTATTTTTTTTAATTTATTGATTTGAGAGAGAGAGAGAGAAGAAAGAGAGGGAGGGAGGAGGGAGTAAAATACTAATTTGTTGTCCCACTTATTTACACATTGACTGGTTGACTTCTCATATGTACCCTGAGCAGGGACTGAACCCACCACTTCAGCATATTGTGACAATGCTCTAATCAACTGAACTACCCAGCCAGGGCCCCACTGGTTGATTCTTGCATGTGCCCTGACTCAGGATCTAACAGAAACCTTGGCATACTGGGATAACGCTTTAATGAACTAAACTACCTAGCCAGGGTCAAAACACCTTTTTAAGAGGCTTTATTCTCATCATTAAAAATAAATCTAAATAGGAAAAGTGATAATCCTCTTTAGACATTTTTCTTCTAGTAAATGTATGCTACCCTCAGATAAATTCCTCTGTCTGAAAAAACACTGAACACAAACAATCTTTGTAACTGTTAACAGCCAAACATTCTCTGGTGTAGATAAGGGAACAAATAAAATGAAAATCTGCCCTGGCTGGTGTGGCTCAGTGGACTGAGTGCTGGCCTACGAAGGGTTGCTGGTTCGATTCTCAGTCAGGGCACATGCCTGGGTTGCAGGCCAGGTGCCCAGTAGCGGGTGCTCGAGAGGCAACCACACATTGATGTTTCTCTCCCTCTATCTCCCTCCCTTCCCCTCCCTAAAAATAAATAAATAAAATCTTTAAAAAAATGAAAATCTCATTAAAGCAATGTAGTGATTTGTGTATCTTGGATTTTATCTGTTACCGTTCGTCTTAAAGTAATCTAACATTTTGCCCTGGCTGGTGTGGCTCAGTTGGTTGAGCATCATCCCACAAACCAAAAGGTCACTGGTTTGATTCCTGGTCAAAGCACATGCCTGGGTTGCAGGTTTGGTCCCCAGTTGGGGCATGTAGGAGGCTACCAATTGATGTTTCTCTCTCTCACGTTGATGTTTCTCTTCTTCTCTTTCTCCCTCCCTTCTCCTCTTTCTAAAAATAAATAAGTAAAACTTTTTTTAAAAAGTAATCTAACATTTTAACATAATTTGAGCAAATACTTAAGCATTTCTACAGCACTTGCCTGATACCTTAAAGCTAAGCACTGTTCCTGGCACAATGAAGTTGCTCAATAAATGATTGCTTAATTAGACTCCTCAAATATATGTTAGATACTCTGAGTAGCATGCCAATTAAAAGAAAAAGCCCCCCCCCAAGGTCAAATACATAAACTCTTAACCTCCTTTGTAATTAAGAAATACAAATTAAAGCGATTATTGTTTTTAATTATCAAATTGGCAAAGATTAAAAGACTTAATTATTAATAGTAGCAAGATTGTGGGGACCCAGGCACTTTTACATGTTGTGGAGGAATGTAAGATGGCATGACTTTTCCAAACTGCAATGGTCTACCACTAGGAACTTGATTTCCAGTACAGTCAAAGGCACAAAGATATATGCACCATAAAATGTCCACTATTTCATTGTTTTGTATTAACAAAAAAATAAAAAGTCATTCATAGCTGTTTAAATAAGTTATGGTACATCCATATAATGGGACTCGAAAGCCTTTAGAAAGAATGGCAGACTCTACACACTGATACTATAATGTACTAATGACATATTAGAGGTATTTATCCATGTATAGTATGATCCCATTTGTGCAAATAAAAATATACACGCGTGTGATATATGTACTGCTAATTAGTAAAATAATACTTATGAAGCCAACAGTGGTTGCCACAGAGACTAGTAAGTTTAAATCTACTTTATATATTTACTTTACACACATATATATATTACATTTATCTACATGTACATGTACTTCCATTTTAACCTTTTAAAATGGCAAACAAAATAACATGGATAGTTTTAACATAAACTGATATCTTTCTTTTCAGAGAGCAATTTGTGAGTACAGATCAAGAGCCTTAAAAATGTTCATATCCTTTGACATTATAATCACATTCCCAGGAAAATGTCTATAATAGATATGGCCAAGGATGTTCTCTGTAGTGCAACTTAGGATACTAAAAAATTGGAAGTAATTCTGATCATAATTTACTTATTTAAAGGACTGCTGAAATTATATAGTGCCATAAGAGTACGGCCATAGACAATACAATACACTTATAAAAAATGATATTTAGAGAATAATTTAACGTGGGAAAATGTTCATTCATACATAGTATATAATGTCATGCCAAATTTTTTATAAAGTACACCAATTTTGTTTTAAAAGTGTTTTAAAAAACTGTATATGTTAATCAACTCTGGCCATGTGGCTCAGTTTTTTGGAGCACTGTCCTGTACACCAGAAGGTTGAGGGTTTGATTCCTGGTCAGGGCACATACTGAAGTTGCAGGTTCGATCCTCAGTCAGGGCATGTATGGG
Organism: Trachops cirrhosus; assembly: GCA_028533065.1. Classification (NCBI taxonomy): domain Eukaryota; kingdom Metazoa; phylum Chordata; class Mammalia; order Chiroptera; family Phyllostomidae; genus Trachops; species Trachops cirrhosus. The sequence goes on along the minus strand of CM052538.1, from coordinate 94,092,844 downwards.
GGTCAACCAAACTATTTTCCTCTCTCACATTGATGTTTCTCTCTCTCTCTCTTCCCCCTTTCCTTGATCTCTAAAACAAACAACCCCCCCCCCAAAAAAAAACCTTATCTTTGGTGAGGACAAAGAAAATAAAAAAACAAAACAAAACTGTATATGTTAATCGGAAAACTCCCTATATGTTTTAAAACTCTCTTTTCCCCCTGAAAAACCAGCTGCCACCAGCTACAGTTACTTTACTACTTACTCCTCAAACCCTTGCAGTCTCTTTTTCCCCCATTACACTCTAGAAATTACATGAGGTTTTAAAGTTCATACTCACTGAGTTTTTTCAGTTCTCATCTTCCAACTTTTCTGTAGTATTTAACATTTTTGTCCAAGCTTTTACTTTTTTTCTTAGTGTTGAAATTTGGATCCGTCTCCTTTTGCTTGGCCATCTTTCTGCCACTTAAATATATGCAGGTGCTATTTCATCCCTGCCCCCTCACAGTAATCTTATCTGCTTCTGTACCAGATTGTTTCCTACTTCAAACTAGGCCATTGCCATAATTTTAATTGAGAAATGGGGGCAATATGTTCTTTTAAAATCTGCTTTATACATTTTATATCTGTTTTTTTCCCTATCAATTTAAAAAGTAACTTACGTTGATCTCTTCCATCATAAACCATCAAAAATAGGAGACACAGAAATAAGTGACTTACCTATTGTATAAATAACTTCAACATCATCCATTTGAGAATCAGTAATGCTATTCTTGGCTTCACCTTTCACTTCCCCAAGGAGAAAACCTTCCTATGGATAAAAATAAGAAGCAGTGAGTATATAGAAGATACTGATAGTACTACCATTTAGTCACTTAACTCACCACTATCTCAAGTACTAGTACTTAACAATGTATACAATACGTGCTTCCAGCTTGGGAGCACAGAAAAGACCAGGTGCACTATCAGGTTAGCTGGGAAACATTAACAATCAAATACCAATGAGTAGAAGAGACTGTAAACCACTGTGACTTTGGCACATTTGGAAGCATGAAAGGCTTGAAGCCAGAAATGAGGACACAGTGCCTCAAGATCTAAGAGCAGAGCAGTTTGCCTTGGACCTCAAGGCTCCCACTTGCAAGGAAATCATAGATAGGAATAACTCCAATAAAGGAATGCCCCAAATGACTAGTCAAGGGCTCTAAATTAATGGCACATACTTCTGGGAGCCAATGGAGGCTTCGGAGCTATGAAACGATACAATGATCAATGCTTCTAGATTAAAAATCATGCAAAATATTAAAGATTTGAAATTCAGTGCCAGTCTGCTTTCTAAAAGGGGAGCTGCAGGCCTTAATTCTTTAAAAAATACATGTATTTTATCCACAGCATTGATGATTTTTTTGAGTTTGGGAGAATTCCATTATTTCTCTTGGCACATTTAAAGACCCATTGTGCTTGACAGACAAGGAAGATTTTTGTCTTCTTAGTAATTTTGAATGTCACCCCCCCACCCTAGACAAAAAGGATCAATCCAGAACTCTGCACTCTAGACAAATCCTGGGAAAGGAAATAGGGACAATGAAAGTATAACTATCCAGAAAATCACCTTTCAAGACTATAGGAAAAATAGTTGACAAAGGCCTAATATTATGGTACTTTCCAACAGCTAAGTTTTATGCTACAGACCCACTCTTTATATTTACAATAAGACATCCCAAAATAATTTCCACAGCTATATACATTTAAAATTGTCATATATATATTTGCTCCTTTCTAGGTGTAATCTACAAGGTTATTTAAGAAATTACTAGAGTTTATTCAGCATGGTATTCGCAAGTTACTAAACACTCTAAGGCACTACTTAGGTTTAAAGTTTTACACTGTTTAATTTCATAAAAATACAAGTTTTTAAAAGTAGGCACTATATTTAAAAAAGTACTTCACTACTTTATCCAGTGGTTTTGAACCTAGACAATTAGTGAAAAATAAGCTTTTAAACATCTAATATTTGAACATAAATGTTTAAAACATAATTGAAAGCATCAGAAAAGGAACTAGATGCAACCTTACAATTTAATAAGTTAAATACTAATGCAAAAGTCAGATATCCGATACCAAACTAAGCTTTTTCATCCACTAAGAATTCCTCCAAAATAGTCACTGATGCAGTATCTCTTACTCCTTTAACCACCCTACCAAATCAATAAACATGCACAGTAGCCGCTCCGCATAAAAAAATTCAGTTGTCTTTGGAAGTACTGTCGGTAGTTAGAAGAAACTGAAAGTAAACCGGCAACCTTCTGGAGGTAGCAGACTAATGCTATGTGAACTTTCTACCCTTTCACAACCCAGGTGAAACAGAAAAGGGGGGCTGTTGAAAGTGAGAAATAAGAGCGCATGTGGGTCACTGGAACAGGGACACGGAGACAAACACTGCTCAGAAGAGGGCAGGCTAAGGGAATGGAGGGAAGGGGAAAAGGGTATAGGGAGGATAAATGGTGATGGAAGTAGACTTGACTTGGGGTGGAGAACACCCAAATACAACATAGAAATGATGCATTGTAGAATTGTACCCCTGGAACCTACATAATTTTATTAACTAATGTCATCCCAATAAATTCAATTTTAAATAATAGTTTTTAAAAAAAGGGAGGGCTAATCTTGCAAAAGACCTAGGGGGCAGGAAGGACATTTCACGCCACACTGCCCGGGAGCAAGAGAAGGCAGAGTCCGGAGGGCTGAGGCCCGCGCTGCGGCGGCCACCAGCGAGCTCGAGGGCGGGGAGGGCGCCGTCTAGGCGAGTCGTCTAGGAGACGCTGGATCCCGCCCCGCCCCTCAGCTCACCGAGTCCGAGTCTGTATTGAGGTGTTGGAAGGACAGCGCGCCGAGCACAAAACCGGAGAGCACCGCCGACGTACTCTCGCCCTCCATGCTTAGTCGGCCCCAGCGACGCAAGAACGGAAAAATGGAGTGCTCCAGACCCGGAACCTTATCAGTGAAGTGGATCCACGTCAAAGCAAGCCGAGGGGAGGAGGCGAGGAGGCGAGGAGGCGAGGAGGCGAGGAGGCGAGGAGGCGGGGCCGAGCGAGGGGCGGTGCACGCGCCGGCGCAGAGGGCGCTCTCGCGGGGTGGGGGTGGGGCGGTGGGGGTGGGGCGGTGGGGGTGGGGGTGGGGCGGGGGGAGGTCCAGGCTGGGGAGGCTAAGGCGCGTAGGGTTGAGGTGTGTGTTGCTTGGCGGCAATGGAGGGCGGGGCTTGCCGCCCGCCCTTCCTCACGCGGCTTCGAGCTCGGGTCGTTCCTGGTTCTCTGACGATTTAGCTCTTTAGGCTGCCTGGTGGGCACCTCTTGGGAAGGTACAGAAGGCGTTTTGGTGGCCAGCTGCTCTGAGGGACCCATGGCATAATGGAAGCATGACTTAGTGACATTGATATGCTGCGTTTGTGGTTTTCAAACTGCGTGATGCTGCCCTTTACTTCAAGGAGGTACTGGAATACTAATTCGAGTGTCAGGGATTGTCTTTCCTAGAACTCTCCAGCGATGTTGGGGAGGGGGGTGGGGAGCGGGAGAAAATTTGGATTTCTCTGAGTGCTTGCTTTTAGAAAATTATGGACTCCAGTTAATTTAAAGAATACATAGACTTTTAAATATTGTTCTGATAGATTAATGACAGGTATTAACCATACAGTGTTGGAGCACTTGATATAAATTATAAGGGGAATGGGAAGACCAGGGCTTGACAATATATACACACACGATATGCAAAGATGCGGTTTTTAAATGATTGTAAGAGAGCAAAATATCAGACTACAGGTGCCCCTTCACGTACAATGGGGTTACTGTACATCCAGATAAAATCATTGTAAATTGAAAACGTCCTAAGGTGAAAATGCATTTAATACACCTAACTTTTACAATATCATAGTTTAGCCTAGTTTACGTGATGTGAGTTTTAAAAGATCCTAATACAAGCACTATGAAAGCTTGGGTGGGCCAAGTGGACCCCCTATTGTTCCCTCAACATTAAAATGCCCCAAACAGGTCATGCTCTATTTCCCTATTTTGGAGGAATTTTAAAAACTGGAAAATAATTACTACAATGACAAACCCGACCAGGAATCATCTACTAGGTAAGAAAGAGGCCCAACACAAAATCATTAACTTCACTTAAAACGAGGTTTTTTTGTGGTTACATGTCATGATATATTCAATGTGTGGCCCAAGATGACTCTTCTTCTAGTGTGGCCCAGAGATGCCAAAAGGTTGGACACCCCTGATAGGCCAATACTCAGTCAAATTAAGGTAAAGACTAACAAAAGTGTCCGGGCTCTGTGGCTTCGGACCCAAAATCTAATGTACAGTACTGGGTAAAATGGTCAGGGGATGAAGAAAAGTTTCCGGGATTCCTTGACACAGGAGCCTCATGCCTTGTTGTACCAACACCTGTTGGTAAAGCTCCAATATGGGCTACAGTTAGTATGAGTGAATATAAAAATGTGTAAGATTATTGATAATAATAATAATCTTACTATTGACAATAGGATTAAGGTAAAAGTTTGAATGAAAATTGTAATGTTTAAACAGGCTTTATGTAAAGAAATTGTGTTTCCTTTACCTGAATCCTTTATGGGAATAGATATTATATCTAACTGGAAACACTTCCCCTACCTAGCACCGTAAAACCAAAACCTATCAAGCTTTTTATATAATTTATATCATCTAATTGTCCTATAGTAAAGTTGCTCTAATTAAAAATTTGATAAGAAATGAGTGCCTTGAAAAAAATGAAATGTCGTAAGATGGAATCTCTGACAATTTTATGGGTCACAGATTTTCTCTTAGATAATTTCAGTTGATGTAATTGGTACTACTTTGCTTGCTCATGAAACCAAGACATGTTTTTTGGTCATTTATATTTGTTCTCTTGTGAATTACCGCTATATATATATATATATATATATATATATATATATATATATATATATGCCCCTTTTCTATTGCTCTTTATATCTTACTGATTTAACAGTGTGTATGTATGAAAACTATTAACCTTTTGTCTGTCAAATACTGAAAGTGGTTTTTGCCTAGATGTTTTTACCTTTAATTGTGTTTAAGGTAATTTTTAAAATCTTTACCAGAGAATATGTGTTTTTTGGTTTTTAGAGAGAAAGAGAGAAAGAAACATTGATTGACTGCCTCCTGTACATGACCCAATGGAGAAGGAACCTGCAACCTTTTGGTGTATGGAACGATGTTCCAACTAACTGAGCCACCTGGCCAGGACTCAGGTAATTATTTTTAATACAAAACTTTAAAACTTTGTGTTTAAACTTTTATTCATGCCCTTAATCTTTTTGTCTAAGGTATCATATTTAAGAAGACTTCCCTGTCTTATGACACTATCCTTGAATAGGAGGCAATTAAGTCCACTAATTAAGACTAGTGTGGACTAATGCCATTGGCTGAATGGAATCACAACAGAGATCGATTACCAAAATCTTGAACACTGGACCCATACAAGCAATAGAATTGTTTTAAGAAGACTTTTTTTTTTAAAGACTATCTATTCCTTTCTTCACTAAAAGGAACTAGTGCTCCTTGGAAAAAAGGATGATTTTGAGGCAGAGAAAATACAAGATGAGCCTGGAACTTGTTTTTGATGCCAGAAAATAAGGATGGGTTCAAAGAATGATGTAAACATGTCAGCCTGACATAGGAGTTAGGAGGGCTGATACTGACCAAATCTGAGGCAATCTAAATATCACAATAAATAATGATAGTGATGGATTACATCCCATTGAATAAAATAGGAATCTTTGAGTCCACATTGATGTGAATGAATGAGTAAATGTTATAAGAGAAAGCTCTCCCTTACAGTAGAATACCAACTAATGTAGAAGAAATCTTGAAGTTAGAAATTTTTTTTGGTGACTATCATCATCACAATAATTGATACAGGCAACAGATATTGAAACTAGTGGGAAAAGTTTGAGTAACAGTCTCTTTATGTAGTCTCCAGGTATCTCCCCAAAGATATTTATGAATGACAGGAGACAAAATAACTTTTAAACACCCCCTTAAGCAAATAATGAAGGTTAACATCACCAGTAAAGAGACAAATACCCATCAGCCGCCTCCTCATGTGGTATTCTGAGAAGACCACAGCATCATTTATGCAATGTTCTTGCTAAAAGTGTGTAAGTTGAAATTTATCACTAGGAAAAATCAGACAAATTCAAATTGAAGGACATTTTATAAAACAGCTGACCTGTATTCTTCATAAATGGTAATGACATAAAACAAAAAGACTAAGGAACTGTTCTAGATGAAAGGAAGCTAAAGACACAGGACATCTGAATGCTGCAAGGAATAATCTACAATGACAGGGATAAATTGGTTCAAATAATACTAAAGTATTGGTGAAAACAATTTTTCCTTGGTTTTACGTTGCCTTATCTATAATTAGCATAGGATAACTCAGAAAAACCTGAAAAATAGAGCAACTCTGGAATCTGCACCTCAAGAACTATTTTTTAAAAATTACAAATAGATTTCCTTCAGTTACCCAAATTTCAAAGCTTTGAATATATTTGAATAATGGTTTATACGTTTTCTGGTTAGATTGAAACTTTTCCTTGTCATGCTCTCAATTTTACTTAAGAAAAGGTATGGATTTTATTTTTCCAATCTAGGGAACTCTTTTAATCTATCTTTAAAAAAACCCCTAAAATAGTGTTTGGGTCAAAGTTGACATTAAATATTTGTAGAATGAATAAATTTTGGAGGGCAGGAATGCTTTCCTTGAATTCATGAATTCACAACTATTGAATCAGGTAACCATGCTAGCTACTGAAGGTTCATTGAATAACAAATAATTTGTAATCTAGTTGGAGACAGAAACATTAAAGACAAAATCTCTTTTTTTAAAGTAGATTATTTTATTTTTCAATTACAGTTGTCCCAACTGTATTTTCTCCCAACCCCTCCCCACAAAATCTTTTACATCAAGATTCAGATCAACGCCTTGCAGGAAAAATGAAGCTAGAAGCAAGGATAACTAAGGTACTTACTCCCCCTAGTGTTGGGATTAGGGAAGGTCTTCTCAAGGACCTAAATGCCTCAGAGGAAAAGAGGGGAAACAGACTGCTCATGGAAAGGAACATCCTGTGTGGAAGATCTGACCAAAACTTAAGGAAAGGGCTGCCTGAGCTGAGGGAGAAAACTAAAAAATATTTTGGATTCTTATTTTGAGTTAACTGTGAAGGGGTTCTTTGTTCTGGGAAATTACCTGAATGGACCCTTTAATTATAAGAATGTGAAGCAAGTTACTTAACTGTTTGTTTTTAGGAGAAAAATAAGAATATAGAAGTTGCCCTGACTGGTGTGGCTCAGTGGGTTGGGCATCATCCCACAAACAGAAAGTTTTCAGGTTCAATTCCCGGTCACAGCACATGCCTGGGTTGTGGGCCAGGTCCCCAGTTGGTGGTCTGGGAGAAGCAAGTGATCAATGTTTCTCTCACACATCGATATTTCTCTCCATTTCTCCCTCCCATCCCCTCTCTCTAAAAATAAATACATACATGCATACATAAAATCTTTTTTAAAGAAGATAGATGCTTTAGACACAAATCTTAGTGCTATGTTTGGTCTCTAAATAGTTGTATATAGTTGAATCATTACTGTACACTGAGACTCCTTTGCTTCTATGATGAGAAATGTTTCTTGCCTTCATTTATACCTAGAGTTTATAGCAACCCTTGGGGAGGTGGTTGTGGGCTTATTCAAGAATTACTTGCGGGAGATCCAGAGTTTTTACCCCAGAGCCAAGGACCCAAGTCTTCATTTTCTGCTAGAAGACACAGTAAAGAGGAATGGGACTTGGCTTGGCACAACCCAGTCTATGCTGGATTGTTGATATCTTGCATGTGACTGTAAGGCAGAATAACCCAAAATATGCTGATACTTGCTTTCAAAATGATTGCTCCAGTAACAGAATGGAAAATGGACTGGAAGGGAAAAAAGTGGATTCATCCTAAGTAATTCCGAATTTATGGACTTCAGTTAATTTCTTCACATAATTTCTTTGTGATTATTTCATTCTTCTTTAATTCCAAGATTTATTATAATATCTAGCATATACATAGTATGTTCCCCATATTTGCTTATTGAATGAGTGGATTTTTAAGATTTTTTTGAAAAAGTCTCTATATGGCCCTGACTGGTGTGGCTCAGTTGGTTGGGCATTGTTCTGCAAAGGGAAAGGTTGCAGGTTTGATTCCCAGTCAGGGCACATGCCTGGGTTGCGGTGTTGGTCCCCAGTCAGGATGCATATGAGAGGCAACCAGTCAATGTTTCTCTCGCACATCGATGTTTATCTCCTCTTTCTCCCTCCCTTTCCTTCCCTCTAAAAATAAATGAATAAATAAATAATTTTTAAGGTCATTATATAGAAAGCCGAAAGTCACCAGAATTTGGAAATAAGAACAACCTTTAAGAGTGAAAATAATGTATATATTTATTTCTTTTTTAAAAGGCTTTATTTATTTATTTTTAGAGAGGGAAAGGGAGGGAGAAAGAGGGAGAGAAACATCGATGTGTGGTTGCCTCTTATGTGCCCCCTACTGGGCACCCAGCCTGCAACCCAGGCAAGTGCCCTAGACTGGGAATCAAATTGGCGACTCTTTGGTTCACAGGCTGGCACTTAGTCTACTGAGCCACACCAGCCAGGGCTATTTCTTTTTTATTTAATAATTTGTATTGTGTTTTTTCATAACCATTTAGTCCTCTTATACCCCGTCCCCCAGTATATTTATTTCTTTGTGCATCATTTTTTCCTTGATAAGAGATTCTCACTTTGCTCCAAAACTGACTTAAGGAATGAAAGAAGCTATATAATGAGTCATTCATAGTAAAAAGAAAAATCAGGAAAACACTAATAAATGTAGGTACCAAAGAGATGTAAGAAACACACAGGAACATGACTAGAGTAAATTTCCCAGAAGAATTATCAGAACGTGACTTACATAAAAGTAACTGGTGACCTCACTGACTGACAAGAAATCTGTTTAAAGAATAAAGGCAGGGATTCCAAGTGGAATCAGGAAAAACAGAGAAAGCAGAGAAACTGATTTGGGTGGTTATCATGTAACTTGACCAGGAGAGGCCTGGCAGTGGTCACTAATCCTTTAGTCACACAGCAGTCATTCTGTTCCAGTTTTCTACTGGCCCTGGGTGAAAGAACCCTTCACATTACACATGTCTCTTGCTCTCTTTTCTTTTTATTATAAGCTTGGCCTTCCATTCCTTTGACACAGTGAAGGAGGAGACACTATATTTTAAAGATATTCTGGCCACTAGAAAAATATATACAATATTACAGTCTCCTGTTAATTTATTTAGTATAAACTGGCCACAAAAGCTTGACCAAATCAAATTTATAAATCTTAAAGCCAAGAGGTATTTTAGCTATCTCAAATGGAGATGATCACACTAAGGAAGTGGTGGGTTCCCATTTTTGATATTCTTTCTCACCACCTCTCACCGCATAGGAATTTTACAGAGGGGCTATGTCTCATTAGAGTAGCTCACTCCCAGGCAATCTTGCAGAATCTCTACTGTGGAGTCACTTACATGACTTTGGCTTTAGGAGTGCTGGGGGAGACTGGATCACCATGTTTTCAAGGTAGGAGTCACAGAGAAAAAGCCCCCCAGACATACTTCGTAAAGGCAAGTCAATAGAAAAGTCTAAGAGGCTGAGACTTCAGTCAGCAGTCAGCAAGCTGATGTTCTTCTTAATTGATTCATTGCACATGTGTTGGTGAACCATCTGCTTTGTAAGGTTTTTAATAATAGAATCAGGTTGGGATTTTCCTGGTTCTAAAGAACATTTCATATAGTCTTAAATTCATTATATTCAGAACAATAACACCACCTTTCTGGGATGCTCAACCCAGAGAATTCTCAGATCTCTAAGAAGATATTTATGTACTCTAACCTAAGAAAATTGAATTTAAAGAGTGGGTGGCTGCTGCTTACTCACAGAATACTTATGGACCCTTGAAACATGTTTGTGTCTCCCATGGTTCCAGGGACTCCACTTTGAGAAGCACTGGGGAGAAGCCTTTACCTGTCTGTTTACTCATACATATGGTTGGGTTACCATTTTTCTTTTCACTTATATTGAGGTCCTACCCAAAATATTGTTAGTCTTCTACTGAGAACAATACCTGGTGGACTTAAATATAAGTAAAACAAAAAAGTTTTTGTTTGCTAAAAAAATAGTGGAAGTAACATAGAAATCACACTGGGAAGTGCTTGACACCATTACCTATTTCAAACTTTGCTCAGCTAGACTATGGTTTGATGAGGGGAGTGCCTCTCCCCAGGACTCCATGGAGGAGATACCAGGAGGGGACAAATAAGAGTAATTAGTGAAGCAATATAAATAATGAGTGTGTTATAACAGTCATCATGGCAATTGAAGAGATTTTATTTCAGAGGCCAGAGTACATTGAAGCCACGAATCAGTCACCAGGTTGTTTTCTTTTTAATTATTGGTGTCAGCTACTTGCTCTGTGCTCAAAATGCAGAAGTGAACTTTAGCACTATATATTACAGGGTGGTGACAGCAACCATTAATCAAAGATAACTCTTATGATTTGGAAAGGTTTTTAACTTATGAACTTCCAGAATGAAAGACTCCAAGACTAATCCTGGGATAAATTTGACTATTCTCTTTAACTATTAATCTATTTATTTTTATTCTGCTTTATTTAGGGAAGGTATGCTCCAAATAATATTTAAAATCCCAGTTTTCACATATTGCCATTTGTCCTAATATAAGATCAGAGCTGCATTTGGTCTTTAAAATTGTTTATTTTTAAAAGTTTTTTATTTTCCCTGAAATGTGAATACTAAGGGCAGAAAATCAATCTCTGTGACAAGTTTTCCAATTATGAATAAATTTTGGTGTGTGATTGGTTATACTATTAGAGAATTATAAATCATGAAACCATACCTGGAATCACCAAACCACAAAGACCTGTGTACATGCATGTATGTGTGTGTGTAGATATGATACAGTACTTTTCCAAGAGAGATGAGAGCTTTACCCACTTTCAGGTAAGGTCAGAAGACTACATATAGTATCAGCATCAGAGCAATATATTGGTATTACCCAGGAAATTCAAATATAAAGTCAATTTAAACAATCTGTTAAAGGTTTTAGTGATTATTATAATAATATAAAGATTTTTCCAAAACTGAAGAAATATTTTGGGAAGTTTGGTAAGTTATATAAAAGTGGATATTACTAGGGTTAAAGTGATTACAGCTACCTGAGGAATACCCTCCCCAAGTAAGTAGTTTCTTAATGGAAAATTTTGCCAACATTTTTATTATTCTCCAGTTGATCCTCCTTTGTCATCATCTCCCCCGCTTCCCCAGAGGTGCCCAACTCTATGGTAGGGTCATCTGTCTTAGTATTGTCCTGGGGACACAGGGAACTTGCCCATCAAACTCCTTCTCTAATTTTTCTAACAAAAATTAAAAATAAAAGAAGGAAGAAGAGAAAAGAAAGAAAACCTACTTTTTCATAAAATCTAGTTCTTAGGAATACTGAGAATCTGAAGCTTTGGTACTGATGGGGTGATAGAATTCCAGATAGAAGAAATTCTGACTAACCAGGGCTAGCTGAAGTTTATCTACATTCAAATTAAAATATACTGCAAGAGTCTAAGGAGGTACTGAATTTTTTGGACTGCAAGACCATAAGATGCACTTAGGTTTTAGAGGAGGAAAATGGGAAAAATTTTGAAGCAAAAAATGTGGTAAAATCTTTAATAACATAAATAACATAGGCCCCCCCTACCCCAGTGAGCCAGGTAAGCTACATTCAGACTATAAGACACACCCCCTTTTCCTCCCAAATTTTTGGGGGGAGTGTGTCTTATAGTCCAAAAAATACGGTAATGAAAATGAAGAAGTAGGCTGGTATTAAACAAAATTTTAATAAGTACTTAAGTCCACAGTACATGTCATTTTTCTCTCAACTCTACCATAAGAAATCCATCAATGCCATGGTGATGACAAAGACCACGAGAGGAATGGAGATAGAGCACACTGGAGAGGTTATGCCCTACAGGAATGTGAGCTCAGTGTTGCCTGATAACAGAAGAATCCAGGAATTCTACTTTTAGTGCAAATATTTTAGTATGTGGACAATCTGTTCAAATTTTCTAACAAATTGAATGGGTCTTTATAAAGGCCCCCTCATTTCTGACTGCTGGTTTACACATAATCGGTGAATAAATAGATTGGGAAAAGAGCCTGGGCTTTCTAGTCAGAGGCTTCCCTTCCCTTTGTATAAACCCTTTTTGAAGATGCATTATTGCCCTTTTGGGACATTCTGTACAATTCAGCAAGTATGCATTGAATACATCACTGTATCAGAAGAAGTAGAAGAGGGTAAAGGAGGCATAAATGGTGATGGAAGGAGACTTGGGGTGGTAAACACAATACAATATACAGATGATGTATTATAGAATTATACACCTGAACTCTATATAATTTTATTAACCAATGTCACCTCAATAAATTCAATAAAAAAGGATATATCATTGTATCTTAACAATTTGCCTTGGGATGAAAAATTTTCACCATTAGTTCTCAGTACTACTTTTGGAGACTTGATAGAGTAGCTTCAGATATCAGATCCTATGACAGATTGTAAATTAGATTCCATGGGGTCGCTCTTGGATCCAAGAGTCCGGCTACAAGCCCATCCATAAGGTCAAACTTGGGTATGTCAAAGTCACTCTTAAAAAGTTCCCTAGGAACTCTCCATCATGGAGACCAGTAGGCTCCCCCTCAGTATGTCAATTTTCTCTCAAGTACTGCTTCTTGGACTGAGCACAGGTGATGTCGTTGCTTGACTTATAGAGGCTAAGCAGTTTGAGAATATGTACTGTAGCTTTAAACACCCGTATGATAGTCAGCAGGGGAGATGTCCACACTTTGAGAGATCTCCCTTCTCACAAGAACTGAGATGTCTCAAGGAAAGCAGATTTATGTTCTCTGTCTCCCAATTCTTCATGAGTAGAATGGCCACCATTTCATTTTTGTTGTTTTACTTTTCTAGTCATATAATTTGATTCACATAAATTAAATGAGGCGTAAGGTATGAGACAATCTACTATAAATAATGTGCCCCCAAACACAATGATATTTTCATCAGAGAAATACTTTTATGCAGACCTTTTATATAGGTCAGTAGTTCTCAAAGTATAGCCCAGGGACTCCTAGAGGTCCCAAAACCTTTTCAGAGGGTGCATGAAGTTGCAACTAATTTTATACTAATATTAGGATGTTACTCTCCCTTTTCACCTGTGTTCTCTCACACATGTGATTGATGATCTTTCTAACGTATGCACCTGGCCAGGCTATAGTCCTCAGTTATTCAATGGAACACTAATCTAAATGAAGTTATTTTGTAGATGTGATTAAAGTCCATATTCAGTTGACTTTAAGTAAGGGAAATTATTCTAGAATATCTAGGTGGGCCTGAGTTAATCAGTCCAAAAGCCCATTGAGAACAGAGCTGAGGATTCTCTGAAAAATAAGAAATTCCACCTGTGGACTGAAACTACTTGTGCCTCCCCTTCCTGATAGCCAGTCCTATGGATTTCAGACATGCCTAGCTAGCCCCCACAATCATATAAGTGAGTCTTTGCAGTAAATCTCTTAATATAGCATATATCTCCCACTCTTTCACTTCTCTGGTATAATTCTGACAGATTTTGCTAGTGGAACTGGCTATAGAAGAACTGAATCTTAAGGATGAATTTTCTGGAGCTGGTCTAATCTGAGTAGATTTAAAGGCACTAAAGATTCTCTTTTCAGTGGTAATGAGGACACTGGTACTCCTTATCATGAAATGGTAAGAGATATGCAAAATACAGTCATTGGATACTCCTAATTAATATCAATAGAGGGCAAGATTCTGGGTGACCATTTCCTATGTTCTATTTGCTATTTTAGAACATTTTATTCAATCTAAGGAGTATATTGAGATTAGCTGGTTGTTTCTAACTGTATTCCAGTGGTATGGAAAGGAAACATAACTCAGGGCTTCAGATTCTCAGGTTGAGGTCCAGTCTATATAAATGACCTGAGATCTTCTGTATCTTCCTTGAAAGAAACCTGACCTCCTATAGACATGGACCAAGATTTCTGAAAACCAGAAACCTACAGTCTTATTCTATGGGTGGCTGAATTTCAGCACAAAAGTGAGGGCATTGATTGAGAAAGAACAGGATCCTGAACATTGACATGGGGGCATATGGGCAGATCTTAATGAAATGAGGACATTGAACCCCTAAATTCTGCTGAGTCCTTTTTGCCAGTTAGAAGCAGCTTCCTACCTCTGCTTGAAGAACCTGCAGGTACTTGCCCTATAAGACACTGCAGATTCTCCTCAGAATCTGCCTTCACCACTCTTTGCAGCTCAACCTGTAACTAAATTCAAGTCCTAGCAGGTTTTGAAAGGTTAGGTACAAAGTGTGACCCATGAAGAGATGTGCTGTGCTACAAATGTGCTATCGGCAGTGTTGGTGGCAAAGTTGGACCTCAGTTCTTGAGTTTGGCAAAGAAATATTTCAGAGCCAAAAACTCTAATTGTAAGACAAAGTTTATTTAGAAAGTTACAGAAATAGTAGAAGTGAGCCAGCTGGGCTGCATAAGCTCAGGGAACAAGTTACAGAAGCAAAAGAAGGGCCCTTGGAGCTTAGGAGAGAGAAAGGCAAAGGTAACATGCTTAGGGGGAAGATGAGGGGGAGGGGAAGGGCACCAGATGGTTTATTTTTTAAAAACTTTATTTATTTTTTAGAGAGCAAGGGGGAGAAAGAGAGGAAGAGAAACATTGATTGGTTGCCTCTTGCATGCACCCCAACTGGGGACCAGGCCCGAAACCCAGGCATGTGCCCTGACCAGGAATCGAACCAGCAATCTTTCACTTTGCAGTGTGACACCCAACCAACCCTGAGCCACATGGGTCAGGGCAGAGGGTTTTTTTTAAAAGTTTTTTTCTATCATCATTTATTTCTCCTATACTCTCTTCCACCTCCACCCTGCCCCCACCTGGACCCCTTACTCCTGACAATCACCTCGCTACTGTTCACATTCAGGACTTTGTCTTGAGGGTTTTAAAGACTGGGAGTTTAAGGGAGGTCTTAGCGGAGGATCTCAGTATAATAGACATCAATTTGGTGGTCACTCACCAAAATGGGATTTATTTCCTAGACTTTATCTGCCCTTGGGTGTGGTTGGCACAAATGGTGCTAATTGGATTTTTGTTATCTGTTTCACTGAGTAGGGTGCTTTAAGCTATTTATCTTTGGGTTGGGGAGAGAAGTGTAAACCATTTACTCTTAAGTGTGCTTGGTTAGGAAAGATAGGATTTTGCAACTAGGTGGCTGAAACTGCTTGGCCTTTTAATTATTTGTCTCAGTTTCCCTATTCCACTTTTGTTGGCTTACTAGCCTATCTTAAAAGAACTGTACAATATTTCTAATTTCTACAGGCAGAATATGTGTGACAATGGATATTAAGGGTGTGACAGCATGGTGGAAGGAATATAAGGTTGGGTCAGCTAAAATTTATTGAGTGGGCCCACTAAGCAGAAATTCTGGACTTGGTGTTATATGAAACATGAATCCAAAGGTGTTCTACACTAAATTAGTTGAGATGCCAGAACTGCCTTGGTGCACAATAGAGGAAAGCAGACAAAGGCTTAGTGAAATTGGATGTTACAGTGGAATATGTATCATGTAAGACCTGCTCACTCACCCTGGGAAGGTCCAAAGACATATATATACCTTTTACCTCCCCTGCGAGAAATAAAGTTGTGAGGTGAGCCCCAGTTTCCTTGAAGAGCTCTGTGGTTGCTCTTCTTTCTAGGTCAGGATTTACAGTGGCAACTGCTACCATTGAACTGAAATCCCTACGTGCAATGAGGTTAATGGGTTTCCTGGAAGGCAGAGGCCAAGTGGTTGCACTGAATTGCCAAAGAGGAGGTGAGTATGATAACTCTAATGAGTAGCAGAGTCAAAGTTGTAATTCAGATAGTCTGACTCAAAGAAACCTGTGGCATTGTCTAGGTGACCAAAATAAATAGATGGGCAGTCTAGCAGATTCTCACTTGTATTCTATAGAAGTGGAAGAGTTCTAGGTTAGTATACAGAAGTCTAACTTGAACCACTACTAAACAGATAGTCATGGTCCATCACTTAATTTCCAAACTTGAACCAGTTTGTAGACCCAGAACCACTCCTCAAGGACTGCTGAAGTTTTATACTGTTAATCTGTCTCCCAGTCTTCCTTAAAGGGACTGTCAAAATAAGAAATGTCCAAACCTGTATGAATTTTTTAGTTTATTTAAGCCAAACTGACGACAATTGCTGGGAAGCAAAATCTCAACAAATTGAGAAAATGCTGCAGAGAATGGCAGTTTTGCACCTTATTTTATACATTATAATAAAAGGAGGAGACATATGGCTGTAACATGAAATCCACTGGTGATAAATTAGGGAGGTGGGAGAAAGCAAGGATGGAGCAGAATCTCTTGGACTGTATAAAAAGTAAAAGGAATAGACACATACTTCTTTTACATAAGTGGGTATAGGATAGTTAACAGTATTTAAAACAACAATAACAATGAGGGGTTTTTGTAGTCTTCTTTTCAGTTGCAATGACTGCCTGGAGGGGTCTGCACACCCTGACATTCCAAAGGTATGTTGTCATAGATGCAAAAAGATAATAGGCTCAGTTAAGGCAAAGTTTCCTTTGTCAAGGAAAATACTAGCCTAGGACAAGACTACCCTCCATGACTCACTTTTAGTTAGGAAGTTTTAATTTCAGATCATCTTTTGTGGTTACTTTAGGTCTCTGAGTTTGTCATGCTTGCCATGCTAGCCTTTCCTGAGCTTGTCAGGTTTAGTGTGTGGCCCATTTTTTGTCCACAGGACAAATGGCCATTTACCAGGGTTACTATACTTTGAATAAAGGGAAATAATTAGACTCTCCAGGGAATACTGGACACTGTTTCTAAACTGACACCAACTCTTAGAGACCCAAAGTATCATTCTGCTCTCTCAGTGAAAATAGGAGCCTATGGGAAACAACGGAGTTTTAGCTCAGGTCCATCTAACAGTGGGCCCAATGAGTCCCCGAATCTATCCTGTGGTTATTTCCCCGAGTTCTGGAATGCATCATCAGAATAGACATCTCAGCAACTGGCAGGATCCCCATGCTGGATCCCTAAGCCCTGGAGTGAGTAATATTTGAATGAGAGATCAGGAGAAAGATGTGCAGGAAGTGGGGGTTAAAGGGAGAGCATTATGATGTGATCAAAGACCCAGAGAAGAAGATATCCTGCAGAAACCAGGGGAAGGTGAGAAAGGTTTTGTTGGACTGTGATAGAAGTGAAAGTTGGAGTGCTTCAAGATTTAACCTAAGATATTTGATATTTGGACTTTAATTTTTGACTAATTGGGAGTCTTTGAACAACAGTGCAACGTGAAGTAAAATTCTATGCAGGTAGATAGAGAAGGAATGGAATATAGGCAGGGAGTTATAGGTGAATATGTGTTTCCTGATTAAGCAAGTACATAAATCAAGGCAGGATATGATGAAGACCCAAGAAAGTTGTGAAGTCAGAGAAAAGAGAGGTCTCAAAGAGAGAATGAAGGCAAGAAATGCTTTAGCAACCTGCTTCACCTGGATTTCTCTGTTGTACCTCTTACATTAAATCAATATTTGTAACTTGGCTCAAATTATGATATCTTATTTGCCATTGGCATCTATTCATGAGAGTACTGATATTTGCTCAGAGCTTTTTAGCCTAAGCACCTCTGTTCCCATTGTCCACACTTGCTGTCAAAGGAAAAGAAGAAAGAAGATGCAAATACCAGTCCTTGGGTAAAGGCCAACTCTTTGGAATTAATTCTTTTTTATGTTGGCCTCCTAGAAACTTATCAGGACCCCATGGACTTTTGATATCAGTTAAATGTAACACTCTCCTCTTTGTATATACTCTACATGCTTGTTATTCAAGGTGGGGTCTGTAGACCAACGTCAGCATTACCTGGGGGTTCACTGAAATAAAGAATGTCGTCCCCCTCCTAGCCCTACTGACTAAGAATCTGCATTTAACAAAAGCCCCAGGCATACCTACCCACAGTGAAGTTTGAGAAGTTATGGACTAGATGCTGATTCGTTTTTGTCATTCTTCAATACAACTACACTTTGCCTCACATATTGACAAAGGGTCATGCATGGACTTGACAGTGAGTTTTGTCAAAGAATCTAATATTTTAGGACTGGAAGGGATCTTAGAAATGCCGTAAGCATAAAGGAACCATGTGATTTGTCTCTCAAACCAGGACATTTTTGAGTGAAAGGAAGCATTATTAAGATATATACCAGGACAAGAGGTGAAAAACAGGGTTGTACTTGTAACCGTACAGCTAGTGGTCCTGTCCTGTTTGACAAGATACTGAGTTGCTTTTCAGAGACAACAAACCAAAACCGTAAGTCATGCAGCTAAAGCTTGTGTAGAGTAGAGAATTTTGACCTGTGGCTGCACCCGAAACAGAAGTTTCCACCCACTCCACTCCCTGCCCCCACATACACTATATGGAACCAAAAGACCAGCATGTAACTTGAACACTGGAACCCTTTTAGAAGCCAAGGTCTTATTTTCTAGGAACACCTGAAGTGGATGCCCATTTACCATAAATGGCCATGTTCCAAGGATTTCCAATTAAAACTTCCCTACCAGCACTTCTGCATACCTGTTCCCTCTGACCCCTTAAAATCCTTTAACCAGCCCTGGCTGGTGTGGCTCAGTGGATTGAGCGCCAGCCTGCAAACTAAAAGGCTGCCAGTTTGATTCCTAGTCAGGGTACTGTGGGCCAGTACCCTGTTGAGGGCATTCGAGAGCAACCCATAGATGTTTCTCTTGCACGTTGATGTTGCTCTTCCACTCTTTCTCCTCCTTTTCATCCTCTCTAAAAATAAATAAATAAAATCTTTAAAAAAAACCCAAAACATATAAAAATAAATTTTAAAAAATCCCTTAATCTAATCTATCAAGCAAGGTGGATGTGAGGCACCATTAGATCTCCCATCTTCTCATTTGGTACCTTCTCTAACGATAAATCTCTCCTTCCTCCAAACTCCTGAAATTTTGTTTTGGACTTTGAAACGTTAGGCTCATGAACTTTGGTTCAATAACATACTGAAAATGAAAAACCTCATTATTGAATATTTACTATGAGCTAAATTTTAAATATATAACCTCAACCCCAATAACAACTTTTTTGGGTAGGTGTATTAATCTTAATTTACAGAGATGGTAAGAGTAGTGGGTTGAATTGTAGCTTCCCAAAAGGTATGCCCAAATCCTAACGCCTGTACCTGTAAACGTGACTTGTTTCAAAAAAAGGTTTTTATAGAGTAAGTGAGAATCTCCAACTGAGATTATCCCAGATAAGGGAGGACCTTAATATAAGATGATAAATGTCTTTAAAGAGGAGGGAAGAAAAGACATAGGAAGAAGGCCATGTGAAGACTGAGGCAGTGAGTGGAGTTATGCAAACCCAAGCCAAGAAACTCTGGGAGCCACCAGAAGCTGGAGGGAAGCAAGGAAAGGTTCTCTGCTAGGGCCCTTGGTGGGCATCTGCCTCAGCAGATACCTGGATTTCAGACTCTGGCCTTCAGAACTGAGAGAATAAATTTCTATTGTTTTAATTTACTAAATATGTGGTAATTTGTTAAGGTAACCCTAGGAAATTAATACAGTAAGTGAAGGGAATACAGCTGGAAGGCAGGGAGGATCCTGCTTAAGTTTGATTAAAAGAGCTTCAGGGGGACAAGGAGAGGGGAGGGATGAGGTGAGTGAAAGGGAGCAGTGGGATCTCCGGCATTCCTTCTCTTTCCCCCATCCTTTCTGGTCACTGCAAAAGTGAGCCTGTCTTGGCTTTCCTGAGTTTTAGGTGAGAAAAAGATGGAGACCTTTTGCACTTGTACCAGGCTGCCTTCTGATCTCTGCAGAGAGCTTTATTGTTCACAAAGTAGTTAAAACACAATCATATTTGACCCTAAAGAAAAATCAATTTTACTAATGAGAAGGCTGAAGCACAGAAGGACTGAATGAAGTGCTCAAATTTGTGTGTCTGTGCTAGAGTCAATCTAAGACTCCAAATTCTACACTATTACTATTCCACCATTCTGTTGGACAATATTCTTCCAAAATAGAAAAACAAAAACAAATAAACAAAAAACCCAAAACTAGTTCATGGAGTTTGGTTGTGAGCAACAGTAATCATTGGAGATTGTGGGCACTCAGCACCCATGTCTGGATGGGCAGAAAGAGGCTGCCCTTATAGGAAGTTGCCTGTATGGGGACTTTGTTGGGTAAACTTTGGTACAGTCATTCAGCATTCCTTAGGAAATAAAAAGAGGGCCTGATTGTATAGTGTTAAGTGAGTCAGTATAATTTTTGAGGTTTTGTGCTGAATCCATGTTTATTTTCAGCAAGGACTTTCAAAACATTTTGGCAATTGTGCTGTCCTTGATTTTGTAAACTGGCGGAAGTGTAATTTTGAGAAACCAAGTGCTTGAACTTCTTCATTCATTACTAGTTTTCTATGAGCAAGTTATCTTTTTTCTCCCCAGTGGGAGAGGGGGTTTGTGATACCTAGCTGGCAGGAGGTGGAGAGGACAATCATTTACATTCTTTGCAGTTGGGCTTCCCTCATCCTTTCTGCTTCCCACTTTCTCCACACCCTGGGCAGGGGCCACTTTCTTTGCAGTATTTGCCATCAACAGTTTCCATTCAGTTAGCTGGCCCTCCCAGTTTTTCCAGCTTGAAATAACTCCTGAACAAGACCTGTATGGTCCCATTCAGTGGTGATCTGGAAAACCTTGGCAGTGATTTTCTTGTCTACTGCACTCCCAACAATCCCAATTCTCATGCTCATTCTTAAAATCAGATCACTTCTCTAAGAGACATGGACTCTGCAGTGAAGTAAATACCTGTACAGGGTTTTGCTCTTCATTGTTCTAATCCATGCTAGCAAGGTAGCGGTGTGGGGATAATATACAGGGGGCTCTGTCAGCTTGCTCAAGGCTTGCCTGGTGTTTTTCTGCAGCTTTCAGTGCGCTGGAGTGTTGGGTGAACGGGGGAGCGGTGGAAAGGGATCTGTGGTTGGATTTTATCCCAAGAAGAGAGCAACCCTCAGTGGAAAGATTTCTGTGCCTGGGAGACAGCCGCCGAGAGCAGTAGACTACTCATGGAGAGAGCTTTCCACACTGCTCTGATAAGCTCACTCTGATAAGATCAGTTCCTCAGGGAAGGGAGGCGAAGATGTGGTAGAACTGAGAGAGGCATAAACGTAGCTGGGCAGCACCCAGTGCATTTCCCTTTCCCTGAAAGTCCTGGCAAGAAGTCGTTTTACACCCACTCAAACAAGACCTTCTCAAGCGTCCGGTCACGTCAATTGTTAGTTTTAGGGGTTGAAGAAAATGCTAACATTTTGTAGATGAAAATTCTGCTCCCTAAGGGACTCTTGCTGAGACTGCTGGGGAAGGCGGGGCAAGGGGACACAGGAGGTCGCCCAGGAGGCTGCGGCACTCTCGGAGCGTATCCGCCTTGGAAGTTCTGGGTTGGGTGGCGGAGGAGGTGGGGCGAGGGCGGCGCGCAGAAATAGGGCGGCTTGCTGCTGCGGGCCTCCAGCCACCAGCACAGTCCTGGGCCCGACACCAGTTCAGCCAGCGGCCGGTGTATTGTGCTGCGGTGAGTTTGCAGGGATCCTTACTTACGAAGAGCCTCGGTGAGTCACCCGCTGAGTTGTCGTGACCGCCACTCAGAGGAAATCAGACACAGGGTGGGGCGCGTTCCTGGGCGCCGCGGTGTCACCCTGTCTATCTTCTGGTGGGTGCTACCAGCTCTGCGTGCACTGCGGTGGCTTCAGCGCTGGTCTGGGCCTCCAGCGGCGAGTTAATCTGCCCGCGCAAGAAGGAGCCCAAAAGGGAAGGAAGGAAAGGAAGGAAATTGAGGAAATTGCAGTCGTTCTGAAAGTTTTTCCTTCCTCCCACCCCCCTTTCCCCTTCCTCTCCCTCCCTCCCTCCCTCCCTCCCTCTCTCTCTCTCTTTTCCCCTGCAGAAGTGAGTGCCGTGAGGCAGCAGTGTTGATTTTCCAGGCCGGACTCCGCGCCTCTGCTCCTAGAGCTGACGTACAACTGCCTGGGCACAGGGACAGCAGTCACGCTCGGACCTCCTCCGGGACCCCTTCCAAAAGGGTGCTCTGAGCCATGGAGGGCGCAGAGCTGGCCGGGAAGATCCTTTACACCTGGCTGACGCTGGTGCTCGTTTTCATCCTCTTGCCTTCGGCCTTCGGGGTTTCTTTGGGCATTTCCGAGATCTACATGAAGATTCTGGTGAAAACTTTAGAGGTGAGTGCCCCTAGCGTCCCCGCACCTCAGAGGACTTGAAAGAGAACCGGGGTGGGGGTGGAGGGGTGCGGGCCGAGGATAGAGCCTAGTTAAGAGGGGGCCTAGTTGAGAGGGGACCAAGTTCTGAAGGTTAGTGGTCCGCAGGGACTTTTTGGTTTACCCTCTGCTCTAAAGTGAAGACAGCTTCTGTAGAGCTGGAGAAATCCAGGCTGAGACGACTGGACCACCCTATTGTTCCTCTTCTTGAAGGTACAACTATCCCACTCCTTGTTCTGTTATTATTTTTACTAGTTTGATTAACCATGTGGCTCCCCTTTATATTATTGGATTTCTTTATATCTATTAAGCAGTGCAACTGTCATCTCACCAAAGTTTTTACAGCCCCAGGTTTCAGAGGTCCTTTCGTGTACTAAGGTATCATGTTGACGCTTGAGATAAGAAACCAATTGCTGAGTGGTAGAAAAAAATCTGATTATATTTTAATGAAGTCATAGGAATTTTATCTAATCGATGGCACTTGAATTATCATGGGAAACGTGTCTTCTTTGACCTTAGCTCTCCCTCCTTATACTCTTTCCAATTCTGCAGAGGTGTTAGATGCAGGTGGGCCTGGTGGGGAACAACTGCAGTTCCATCTTATATGAGGATTTTTTTAAGTTATAAAGGCTTTCTTGTTTACTGTCTCATCATCTGTTTCCCAAAGCCTGGGAAGGTAGGGAGGACACTTATTATTCCCCTTTTATACAGATAAAGAAATTGATACTCAGAGTTCAGTGGTTGGCTTGAATGAAGAGGTCCTAACAGAGGAGAAGGTGTGTTTGCCTAGTGGTTAGGTACAGACTTTGGGTACAGATTTGCTTAGATTTGATACCCAAATCCCAGCTCTTCTCCGTATGTGACCTTAGGGAAATCACCTACTTCTTGTGCCTTGTTTTTCTTATCTATCAAATACAAGTAACAATAACACCGATTTCCATAGGGTTATTTAAGTATGTTAAAATATGTCAGGCATCTTAGAAGGTTGCTGGGACACGTTAGGTGCTATATAAGTGTTTGCTGCTGTTAAAAGAATAATAATATTATTTAGAGTCTAGCATCTTCGTTTCTCTAACTTATAATGTGGGTTCTCATTTTTCTGCCCTTATTTTCTTTTTTTTTAAATATTTTATTTATTTATTTTTAGACAGAGGGGAAGGGAGGGAGAAAGAGAAGGAGAGAAACATCAGTGTTTGGTTGCCTTTCGCATGCTCTACACTGGGGAACCTGGCCTACAACCCAGGCATGTGCCCAGACTGGGAATTGAACTGGCGACCCATTGTTTCACAGGTCAGCGCTCAATCCACTGAGCCACACCAGCTGGGCCTCTGCCATTATTTTCTGTCTGTCCTGGGACTTGGTTTTTTCCTCAGCCTTCGGGTGGCTCCCATATATATATATCTTCAACCTATTAATCTCATACCTGGAGATGACCTGATAATTTTCCACCTACTAATATCCTGCATATCTCTTCTACCTGCTGATAATCTCCTGTCTTACCACACATTTTTTTGTGGCTATTTTTCTGTCTAGTCTTTGAAGTTATAGTCCTCAGCTCTTGTGTTTTTAAGTTCTATTGTTTCTACTTGGGAGATGTTTTGCAGTTTTCAACGATTCTTACTGACTTCATACTCTGAACTTGCAGTGAACTGTGCTGTGAATGTCTTAGCTGCCTCTTACTGTTAGACTTCTTCAGAATATTCTTCTCATAGCACATGATCCTCTCCAGCTGGTATTCACTCTTTCTCAAAACTCTGATGTGATTGAACTGTTTTCCCATACAGCAATGTCTTTGGGATTTATATGCCAAGTCAGGATTGAGTGAGGGTAAATCCCACAGACGGGCTTCCAGTGGCTGACTCGTGTATTTCTTGCTTTGTGCAAGCTACAGCTAAAGAAATGTCTAGGAGAGAGGCCAGCAGTTGGCATCAGTCTGGCAAATAACTATTATGCTTAGAAGAGATATCTCTGGCCCAAGACTGGCCTTCAGTTTGGCAAGGCCTCAAGTTTTCTTTTTTTGTCCATCTATACTTGAAGAGACTTTCAGAGATGTACTCTTTGTTAATCAAACTCTCAAGAACACCAATTTTTTTAAAAAAGATTTTATTTATTTTTAGAGAGAGAGGAAAGGAAAGAAGAAAGAGGGAGAGAAGGATCAGTGTGTGGTTGCCTCTCCAGCACACCCTACTGGGGACCTGGCCCACAACCCAGGTATGTGCTGGGATTGGGAATCTATCCAGCGACCCTTTGGTTCCCGGGCCAGCACTCAGTCCACTGAGCCACACCAGCCAGGGCAAGAACACCAATTTTTGAATTGTAGTGGGAGATATACCACTTAGCTTGCAAGAGACAGGAGCAGCATAAAGAACCACCCTTCTTACCAAGAATAAGTTATTAGGTCAGAGAGAAGCTAGGCATATATGGAATTAGGATGGGGATTCATTTTGTGAACCAGCTCTGACTTGTGAATTGAAGCTGCATGGAGTGCCTGTGTTTGGAAGAAGTAGGAGGCTCACCAGGAAAGAGTTATGATCATAGTGATGTGTGTGTTAGGCATAGGAGAGGAAAATGGCAACCCAGTGCTTTTGATTTTTCCACTGGAACAGCATTAGGTATTTCAAAGACATTTCTGTTAGGTGGGGGTTAGTATAGTGCATTGTTTTTCCTGACTATAGGGATAGTTCCCTTAAAAATTGTACTGATTATTTAGTACTAGAACATCTTTGTTAGTGATGGTTTTGTGTACACATATGTCAGAACTTATCAATTGCACACCTTAAATATATAATTTATTGTCTATGAATTATACTTCAATAAATTATTCCTGTTTCAGAAACAATTTTTATAAAACCAAAAAAATAATAAAACAGAGAGAGAGAGAACATCTTCATTAGTATTTAGTATTAGAACATCTTTAGTTCTGGACAAATTCCCTGCCTTTTTGTAGACTCCATTCAAGGCCCAGCCAGCCCTTCCTGCTACTTAGTATGTTCTCAACTGATTTGGTTGTTTCTTTTGCATTCCAGGACCAAGAACATTCTTTGATTGGAATTTGAAATTTCTCAAGTTTTCTTGGTTACAATCTGCATATCATTTAAAAGGTCATTTAGATTTCTACAGTTATGTATGTGTTTACTTTTCTAAGTTTTATTGACAATGGATGGCTTTTTTCATGACCATAAACTCAAATTCTGGACATTGAAATGTGTGTGGGGTGCCTTCTGAATAGCTGATTGTGGTAATTGCTACTTGTCAAGTAACTGACCCATCTTTATGCTCTTCTCTGACTCTTTCTTAGCTGCTCATTATTTCAGGTAATATTTATTGAGCACTTACTGCATACTGCCTTCTGTATTGCTGAATATCTCCAGATGAGTACATAAGCCGCTGATAAGCAAGCTACTTGAGGACAAGACTTAAATTCTTAAAAGTTTAGTAATTCTCTAAACTAGTGACTTTCAAGGTCTATATAACAGTTTCTAAGGAATATTATGATTATATAGGAAAAATTATTTTACGAATACAAACTATAAAAAATAAAACTTTTGGCTGAGGGCATGTGAGAGAGTGATCCATTCGGACGTAGGGTATATATAGCTGAATTTCTAGGAGGATATGTGTGAAGTTTCTATTTTATTAGAGAGGAGCATAGATTAAAGGTTGAAAATGCTGTTGTCACCTTGTCTGGGTTGTTCAACACCAAAAGGTTGCAGGTTCGATTCCCAGTCAAGCCATATACCTAGGTTGCCAGTTCGATCCCTGGTTGGGGCATGTAAGGGAGGCAACCGATCTATGTTTCTAACATCGAAGTTTTTCTTTCTTTTTTTTAAACTTGATATAATTTTAAAAAATATATTGTATTGATTACGCTATTACAGTTGTCCCATTTTCCCCACTTTATTCCCCTCTGCCCTGCAACCCCCCTCCCACCCACATTCCTCCCCCTTAGTTCATGTCCATGGGTTGTACCTGTAAGTTCTTTGGCTTCTTCATTTCCTATACTATTCTTAACCTCCCCCTGTGTATCTTGTACCTACCATTTATGTGCTTCTTTGTACCTTTTCTCTGTACCTTTTCCCCCACTCTCCCCCTCCCCCCCTCTGCTGATAACCCTCCATGTGATATCCATTTCTGTGATTCTGTTCCTGTTCTAGTTGTTTGCTTAGTTTGTTTTTGTTTTTTGTTTTATTTTTTTTATTCAATTGTTGATAGTTGTGAGTTTGTTGTCATTTTACTGTTCATAGTTTTGATCTTATTTTCCTTAGATAAGTCCCTTTAACATTTCATATAATAAGGGCTTGGTGATGATGAACTCCTTTAACTTGACCTTATCTGACAAGCACTTGATCTGCCCTTCCATTCTAAATAAAAGCTTTGCTGGATAGAGCAATCTTGGATGTAGGCCCTTGCCCTTCATGACTTGGAATAGTTCTTTCCAGCCCCTTCTTGCCTGAAAAGTTTATTTTGAGAAATCAGCTGATAGTCTTATGGGAACTCCTTTGTAGATAAATGTCTCCTTTTCTCTTGCTGCTTTTAAGATTCTCTCCTTATCTTTCATCTTGGGTAATGTAATTATGATGTGCCTTGGTGTGTTCCTCCTTGGGTCCAACTTCTTTGGGACTCTCTGAGCTTCCTGGACTTGCTGGAAGTCTATTTCCTTTGCCAGATTGGGGAAGTTCTCCTTCCTTATTTGTTCAAATAAGTTTTCATTTTTTTGCTCTTCCTTTTCTCCTTCTGGCACACCTATGATTTGGATATCGGAATGTTTACAGTTGTCTTGGAGGTTCCTAAGCCTCTCTTCATTTTTTTGAATTCTTGTTTCTTCATTCTCTTCTGGCTGAATGTTTATTTCTTCCTTTTGCTCCAAATAATTGATTTGAGTGCTGGTTTCCTTCCCTGTGCTATTGGTTCCCTGTACAGTTCTCTTGATTTCACTTTGCATAGCCTTCACTTTTTCCTCCATTTTTTGACTGAGCTGAATCAGTTCTGTGAGCATCCTGTTTACCAGTGTTTTGAACTGTGCATCTGATAGGTTGGCTATGTCTTCATCTCTTAGTTTTATTTTTGGAGCTTTGATCTGTTCTTTCATTAGGGCCATATTTTTTTCTCTCATGGAGCTGTTACACTGTAGGGGGCGGAGCCTTAGGTATTCAGCAGGGTGGCACAACCTACGTTGATGCCTTGTGGCGCTGTACGTGAGGGAGGGGTCCAAGCGGGAGCAATGCTTGCTCAGTTCTCAGCAGGCTTTCATTCACTTCCCCCGCTTCCCACAAGCAAATTGGGCCCTTCTGGTACTGATTCCCAGGTGGGTGGTTTTGTGTATGTTTTAGGACCCTGTGGGTCTCTCCAGTGAACTCTCCTGTGAGGCTGGAAGTTTCTCCCCCTGCTGCAACCCCCACAGGGTTTTAATGCCAGAGATTTTGAAGCTTTATTCCCCTTCTTTGGAACTCTGGGTTGTATGGTCTGTTTCGCTTCCCAGTTGTTCTCCTGGTTTATCTGCATGCAAATGTGGGACTGTCCAGTTTGCCAACCAGTGCCTTGCCTGTTCTGGTCTGCCTGTTGCTGCCTTGCTGGGAGTCCTCTCTGCCCTGGCTTCCCATCTCTGGTCCTCCTACCAGTCTTTATGAATGTTTCTCTTTTAACTTCTTAGTTGTTGGACTTCCATACAGTTCTACTTTCTGGCAGTTCTGGTTATTTTTTGTTTTTAAATTTGTTGTTGTCCTTCTTTTGGTTGTGTGAGGAGACACAGTGTATCTATTTATGCCTTTATCTTGGCCAGAAGTCCGAAGTTTTTCTTTCTCTCTTTCACTCATCCTCTCTCTCTAAACTCAATGGACAGTCTTGACTGGTATGACTCAGTTGCCTGGGCATTGTCCTGCAAAGCAAAAAGTTGCTGGTTGTATACCTGGTCAGAGCACATGCCTGGTCTGCGGGCTTAGTACCTGGTTGGGACATGTAGGAGAGGCAATCGATTGATGTTTCTCTCTCACATTGACATTTGTCTTCCTCTTTCTCTAAAGGTAAATAAATACACGTCTTAAAAAAATTGAAAAATATATCTTGGGGTGAGGATTAAAGAAAAAAAGAAAAATGCCATTGTCAACCATGAAAGGTAATTGTATGATAAGGATGAGGGTAGTGAAGGATTGCTATTCATTGGCCTAAGATTAGAGGGAAATAAAGAATGTGAAGAGAATATAGGATTGATGGAAAGAAGGTAGGGGAATGTTATTAAATGATCTAATCAGATAGTAAATGTTGATAGACTATTTCCTCAACTTTTGAGGAATAAGATGGAAGCATGAGTAAATTCCTTCAAATTTTTGTTTCTGTAACCTTGGGCAGGTCACCCACCACCTCAACCTCAGTTTCAATATGTGTATAGAAGAATATGCCTCCTAGAGTTACTGTGCAGATTCAATGAGGAAAGCTGAATAAAAGCACTTGATGCATAGTAGGTGCTCACTCTTGGTGGAGTTTGAATCCCAAAACTCTTTGGTTTTCTTCTTCTATGTGGCTAAAATTTAACCTACCTTCAAATTTTTGATGTGTTAGCATACATACTCAGAGCAGAAAATTGCTGCCATTTACTTTCTTTCTCTTTACCCTCTTTTCTGTCCACCATGTTTTTCTACTTTTTTAACGGCATGTCAATAATTCTCAGATGGTTATGACACCTCTTATTATAATACTCAGTTATTATACCTGATGTTGGAAATACAGCAAATGTGCTAGAAGCCATGACTATTTATGACAGAAAGTAATAATAAAGAAAAACTAGCAAGGCACCATGATTTTCATTTAACTTAATTCTACAACAACTCTCTGAGATAGGGTTTATTATCACTACCATTGATAGATTGTGGAATGGAGGTTCAGAGAGATAATTTATCAACAGTGAGTGATGCCCCTGTGTTAGTTTGCTTGAGCTGCCATAATAAAGTAGCATGGACTGGTTGGCTTAAACAGAAATTTATTTCCTCATATTTCTGGAGGTTAGAAGTTCAAGATGAAGGTGGTGGCAGGTTGGTTTCTCCTGAGGCCTCTCTCTTTGTCTTGCAGATGGCTGTCTTTTTGCTATGTCCTCACATGGCCTTTCCTGTGTGTGTGCATCCCTAGTATCTCTTTGTTCATCCAATTTCTTCCTCTTCTAAGGGTACTGAGCAGATTATATTGGGGTTCACCCTAAAGACCTCTCTGTAACAGCTTCACCTTTGTAAAGGTCATATCTCCAGATAAAGTTAGATTCTGATGTACTGGGAGTTAAGCCTTCAGCATATGATTTTGGTGGGGGGGGGGCAAAATTCAACACATAACAACTATAAAATATCAATATTTTGCATCATGAGGATGAAATAATTGTCCTACTTAAAAGTAATTACTGTGATATAAAATGCATAATCAGATGCCTTTAATAAAAATACTGAGCTCCAGAATTAATAGTGATTGTTTATAAGATTTTATTTTAATCATATTTTTGGTCTACTTATAAATGATATAAGTACCAAAGCTTTAAATTAAACAATTATTAAACTCTGGCTAAGTAGCTCAATCGGTTAGAGTATTGTCCCTATATACCAACATTGTAGGTTTGATCCTTGGTCAGGGCACACACAGGAATCAGCCAATGACTGCATAAATCAGTAGAACAACAAATCAATGTTTTTCTCTCTTTCTCTAAAAACCAGTAAATAAAATAACAAATTAAAAGAAAAACTGTAGAAATAAACCTTGACCTCTATTGAGAAAACATGGGAAGTCTAGAGTTTAAATCATCAAAGAAAAAGAAGTCACCAAATTAAGACTGAGTCTTATTATCATTTGTGATTTGATACTTGAAGTCTGGAAGATTAGGCCTCTATTTATAGGCTGGCTCTTCTCTAAGCACAAATGGCATGTTCCTACTTGCCTGTCTGGAATGTTGTGCAGGGGTCCTGACGTAGTCAGATCATGCCTTACTCTTTGACCTTCACGTATGTGTTTTAAGTTATTTATTCTCTATCAGTTTATTTTCTTATGTATTTGAAATTGTTATTTTTATCTCTCTGTTTAGTCCCTCTGAGCCTAGCAATAACTGAGATTTTTGTCTTGATATATTTAATAAATTATTTTTGTCCTTCGAGGGTGCTTAAGTTCTAATTATAATTATTACAGTGTGTTTTACCTCTTATGCTGCTCTTCCCCCATCTCCACCCCATATCAGTCAATTTAGTCAGGATTAGCTTCTAAAATTGTAATCATCTAAATAATATTTTAATGGCTTCTTTTCTAAACTAGAAAAATAGCCATTGGGATTTTCTGAAATGCTGTCAACAAAGTTAATTTATAGTTATTGAATTATGATGTTAACGGTAGATAATTTTGAAAAGGCATTAAAAAAGTGCCCGGGCTGGTGTGGCTCAGTTGGATTGAGTGCCAGCCTGTGAAACAAAAGGTCACTGGTTCAATTCCCAGGCAGGGCACATGCCTGGCTTGCCAGGCCAGATCCTTGGTTGGGGCTGTGCAAGAAACAGCTGATCCACGTCAATATTTCTCTCCCTCTCCTTCCCTTCTTTCTAAAAACAAATAAATAAAAAAATTTAAAAAGAAAGAAAATGCATTAAAAAAGTATAAAGAAAAAAATGATGTCACACCTTGAAATATTTCTTTACACTCCTATGTACATACAAAACAATATGGAGGTTGATTTTTCCTCCTCTTAGCTTCTTTCAAACCCGTGGTTCCTCATAAACATAACATTTTCTCTGTGCTCTTAAAATGTGACCATTTGTAGATGTTTTCTTTAGTTATCGACTTCACTGATTCCCGTCAGCGTTTCATCTCTCACCCTGTCTCCTTTTTCAACCTTATCTTTGATGCAGGCATTTAAGCCTCTTTGAGTGTGTCTTACCCCTGAATGCCTAATTTGCTATGAAAAGAATAATTATTCTTTGGGCCCTGGGTTTTTATTTGTGTGGATCTCATTTAATCCTCGTAGCAAACCCTGTGGGATAGGAAATATCCTCACTTCACTGATGAGGAAACTGAGGCCTAAAGTGATTAAGTAACTTTAAACTCAGATAGTCTTGATGCCATAACGTTCGCTCTTGCCCAACATGCTTCACGTCCTTTTCAAGTAGTAATTTATTGGGGTACCAGGTGTGAGTGAGGCTTTTAAATGGGTAAACATGATCTTTTCCTCCTATTATGAGGGCATTATCAGTAACTAAAACAAGAGTGTACCTGGGACTTGGAATAGTGCTACATCAGAGTCACTGTGGGATCTCTTTAATTCAAGTAGCACCAGGGCTTAATGTTTAATTTCACTTCCAAATAAGCATTGTTTAAGTATGCTACACTATGCCTGTAGAAGAGTTTAAGTTAATACGTCTTGTTTTTAAACAGTGGGCCACACTACGAATTGAAAAAGGAGCCCCAAAGGAGTCGGTTCTTAAAAACTCAGCTTCTGTTGGTGAGTCTTTCTTTTCATCATAATGGTTAAAATATCCAAAACTATGATGAATAAAATAACCCATTTATGTATACTCAATTTGAACTTGAAATATGCATAGAGTAGTATATTCTGTAGGCCTTGGATTATTCATAGTTCTGTTCAAAATAGAAGTTGCTTGAGTGTTGAATGAGTTGTTACTGTAAAGAAGATAATATTGCTATTTACCTATGTGTTCTTATAGTGTACTTGTAAAGGCATTCATTTAAAGGTGGTTGTTCATGGTTTTAAAGATGCAGTCAATGGCTTCAAAAAAAAGGTAACTACTACCTGGGAGTTAAAGCTATTTTTGAGGTTTTATTAACACTTTATTCTAATTTGTGGTTCTCAAAGTATGTTCCTCAGAATACTTTTTCTTGCTAAAGCTAAGTGTTAATACATGAAATAAAATAACTTCCCTGTGAAATAAGCTTGGGAATCATATACAACACCTTCCTTTTGGAGAGTAGTATTGCACAGTAACAAACGCTCAGAAAAATCCTGCAGTAAATGAACTTGTTTAATCTTTTTCTTTCTCTCTTTTTTTTTTTGAAGGAAACCTACTTTTGCCCCACCCTGTAGTTATTTTTTTTATATTAAACTTTTATTTATTTTTTATACTTTCAAAAATATTTGTTTTATTGTAGTTCAAGTACAGTTGCCTACATTTACCCCTCATCACTCCCCTCAAGCCACCCATCCCCAGCTCCCACCCTCTATCCTACCCCACTTTGGCTTTGTCCATGTGTCCTTCATACACCTTCCTAGATGACCCTTCCCCTTTTGTCCCCCACCACCCTCCTCCTCCCCTCTGGTTACTATCAGTTTGTTCTTTATTTCAATCTCCCTGGCTATATTTTGCCTGTGGAACTTGTGTAAATTTTGTTAGAAGTGAGTTAACAAATCAGTTGATTTAACCAGTCCCTGCTTCTATTTGTGTGCTTTGCTTTTATCCCCCAAACTGGCTTTTGAAAGAATTTTAAGAATTGTTTAAAGCAGCAGGTTAGTAGGGAAGTAGAATTCTATAAGAGTAGTGGCTATAACATTAGGAAGAAATGAATCACTAGATTTAATTAAAAGATTAAGTCTTTATGCAGTTTTCAAAAATAGTTGCTGGCACAATTTTGTGCCCATATAATTTGGGAAAGGTCAAAATGTTAAACACTTCACTGGAAGAAATTTATCTTCTGGAGGCTTGTCTGAGAGGAATTGTAGAAATTTCATGTTGTAGCATATTTTAAAAATAACAATTGAATGAAAACATCTGTGCATTTTTGTATAATTCATTATTATGTTCAAATGATTGAAGCAGCTGGTGGAGTTTTCATGGTGTCTACTTAAACACCAAAGTATTATCACTGAAAACAGTGATACCTGCTTTTCTAGATATCTTTGTAGAATTTCTACAAAGATTAGATATCCTCTTATTACTGCCAGATACCTTTCTCTCAAATATAGCAGATCTAGTAATTTTTTGTTTTTCTGGGTTGGGTATATTTTTTTAATGTGTACTTTATGTTTCAAGGAGACAACAAACTTTATTGCTGGTTTTCTGTTGCACTTTGTGAGAATTTGGGGTTTCATTGATCTTGAAGTGACCATTTTTGGGGCACTATAGGTAGGGGTGGTGGTAGTGGTGGTACGTGTCTTGGGTTATGAATTTAAAAGGGCCCAAAGTATTTCAGTTTGACAGGTTAAGAAAATTAAAAAAATCACTAGGTGAGGGTGGCCAGTAACATTGGTTTAGTTTTTTTAGCCTATATGGAAGCGAATCTTTTCACATGTTGAGGTTTTTTTGTCATGTATTTGTCTTTTCTGTTTTTGGTCTTTGTCTTTCCAATTGTACCTCTGGAAAGAGTGGAAGTGGAAATGAAAGAGTGGCAGTTATTAGACATTTTCTACCCATAAGGGGATTGTTACAGGATTATTTGTGGATCCAAAGGTGACTAAGACATGGTTCCTGTAGGGAGATAGGCATCCAACAGACCACTGTGATAAATGCCAAAGTAGGTGCATAAGCAGAGGACAATGTGAGATCTAATTTAGGCTCAGATGTGTTCTGCTTTTATCTCTCTTAATCCCACAACTGTGCACGGGATCCTCTGCTCCCATCCTCCTGCTTAGGTAGCCCTGTTCCAGGTGGGTGCCCTGTTGATACATGGTGTTTGGAGTCAGCAGGCAGGTGGTATTTCAATCCTAGATGTCTGGCAGGGGGTGATGAAATACACTGAGCACTCTCTGTCTGGCTGGTGCAATCTTCTGTCTTCGGAGCATCATGTCTCTGTACTGCAGCCAACAACAACACAAGGCTAAGTTGAGCCGGTCAAAGTTTAGGCCAGGGTCACAGGTAGGCCAAGGCTCCCAGGAGTAAGGGAGTGATTTTGAGATGTCTCTCTAAATGATACAGTGCCCATGATAGTTTTGTGGAACTGAGAGGAAGAGATTAGCTAAACTGGGAACACAGTTATTTTCTGTACAACAAATTCTTTCTGCTGCTCTTTTTTAACTTGGTGAAGGTCATTTTTGGAGACACTTCAAGTCTTCCCCTCTTGCATGATATTTCTTTTGTGCTCTTACTGAGTAAGCCAACTGAAAGGTAAACCTAGGGAAATATCATTTTTGTGATTAAATAATTCTCTTCTGTCTTTAGCCATATTCTACTATGTCTTCTATTAAAAAAGCTCTGTAGCCCTGAGTAGATCAGTTGGTTAGAGAATTTTCTCCATATGCTAAGGTTGCAGGTTTGATCCCCAGTCAGGACACATACAAGAATCAACCAATGAGTGCATAAATAAGTGGAGCAACAGATCGATGTCTCTGTCTCTCTAAAAGAAAAGAAAACAAAACAAAAACCTCTCTACGTTGTTGAGCTTCAGATATGATCATAAGTAAGATCTCTTAAAGAAGCTCTGTTGTTACACTTTTCTCTTCTAGATGTGTGACTTTTCCTCATTGTTAATACAGTGATGAAGATGAATCTTTTTATCCACTTCAAGTAACATTCAGCTTTGGTAGGGAATATAGAGTTAAACTCTACCCCAGTTTTTGTCCTGGAGAGCTGATATGCTAGAGGGCTAACATAGCAAAGAGAAGGTTCCTTTGCTTCCTTGCATCAGCTGAGCCTTCACCATTGTAGCCATAGAACAAATCCATCTCCTCAGACTCTGAGATGTGGTCTGACAGAGATTTTAGCAACTTCTATTTTATTCTGTTGTAAGTAGTGCCAGGCACCACCAGCGTCACTCTTTGGGTATCTGACTGATTTCCAGGACTTATGCTATCAAACTTAAATCAGTTGGTAATTTTGATTATACTTGTAATGAATGTAATTAATTATGTCATTTTCATGCTCAAGACTAATTCCACAATAATTGCATTACGATATTAGGACATTTTGAGTGCTTACCAACCAAAAGCCAACAGTCAGGAATAAAGACCTCCCTTTGCCCTTGCTGGGGTGAGTGAGTCACAAACAATACAAATAAATAGATTGTGTGGCTTAGTCATTTTGGCAGGATTCCCTGGAGTGTGTGGTTGGTCTGACTCAGCATTGTGGGTGGTGGGAAATGCATGCCACCTCCTCAGGTCCTCCTTGTTGTCCAGCTTCGGCAGGCAGCGCACGTTTAAGGTTTTGGGTCACATGCCTACTGTTAATTAAGTCCCTGTACTAAATTCCTCTTCTGCCCTGTATCTCTTGCCCTCCAGTTCCTGCTTCCCCCTTATCCTCCTCCCCCAACACACACAAAGGAAAAATGCTCTGGGAAAGCTTCTGATGTTATACATATTCGGAGAGAAAACATGGTGCCTAACATATCCCACTAATTTTATTTTTGGAATTCTTTTTGTGAGGCTTGACTCACAGTGTTGATACCTGTACAACATTGGTTACATCAACATTAAACAAAACTAGTGAATTCACTGAAAATGTGGGATAATAGTTTGTGAAAGACATTTGAGGAATATCATTCTTCTATACTCATTTTGTCTTGGGCAAGCTATTTTTGGTAGTCTGTTTAAATCAGCCAACTTAATTTACTGTTGTCTTGGTGTAAACTCTCTGAATACAAATCAGTATCTGCTGTCTTCAAGGATATGGAATGTAATGCATTTAACTGGGTTATCTCACTTTTAAAATACTGGGACTTGTCTAACTACTTGTAGAGAAAAAAGACAATTATGGGATATGGAAGTAATAGCTTGAGATTTTTTTCTTGGCCAATTATCCATCCCTGCTTTTGTTATCAGTCTGTATCTATTGACAAGTCTAATGCCTGGTGATGGGGATGATGATGACAATTTTCAAACATACACGAGCCTGGCAGGGATTATTCAGTGGATTGAGTGCTGACCTAGGAACCAAAAGTTTGATGGTTTGATTTCCTGCCAAGGCACATGCCTGGATTGTGGGCCAGGTTCCCAGTTGGGAGTGTGTGAGAGGCAACCGATTGATGTTTCTCTTATGCGACAATGTTTCTCTCTTTCTCCTTCCCTTCCCTTGTCTCTAAAAATAAATAAAATCTTTAAAAACACACACACAAAAACACAGTAGTATGAGCTCCATGTAGCCAACATTTGTCAAGATCTTGTCATACTTGATTCATCTATCACGCCATAGTTTTTGCTAAAGTATTCAATGCAGAAACAAGATTTCATGTTTTCCATGCATTTTTTAAAAGGGGGCTTTAAAAATAATTACAATACTATTATACCTTCAACAAACAATAATTTCTTAATATCTATAATACCCAGCCCATATATAAACTTTCCTAACATTTTCATTTTTTTTTTATAATTGTTTTGTTTGAATCAAGATTCAGCCATGGTCCACAAATGTTTATTTATTGATACTGTTTTATTGGAAATAGGGATTATAGTTTTTGTTCTTGGAATAAAAATTACTTTTAATAGCAGGTAATTCTGGAAAAATTTATAAGTGTACTATACATTTTTATCCTCACATCTTATATAAGTCTGTAGAAGACAAAGATTTGTTTATTTTGCTTGTTTGTTTGAAAGCCACAAGATTTGTCATCTATATATTTAAGTTCAATATCATGAAAACTTAGTTCAGCCACTTTGGAGAACAATTTGACAATTCGTTTCAAAGTTGAAGGCTTATTACACTATAACTCCACAATTCCACTTCTTCTAAGATATTGAACCTACCCAAACTCTCAGCATGTAGGAGGCGTGTTACAGCTGTATACAAACAGCGAAAGTTAGGAGACCTGAGTCACTTATCAGGAGGAATATTAATATGTAAGCTAGTTTATCTATATTATACAGCTGTCAAAATGAATTGATTAGATTTACATGAAGAAAACAGAAGTAGACAAATCTCAAACAATGTTGAGAGAAAAGAAAATATAGTATACTTACATTTATTTAAAATTTAATACCATAAATAGATACTGTATATTTATATGGATATATGTAGGTAAGTATAAAATATATGTGAAAATGACATATACTAATATATAGTGGTTATCTTCTAGGAGGAGAAAAGGTGGGGAGGTAGATTTTAACTGTGTATGATTTTTTTCTTTAAAAAATATCTGGCCCTGATTGGAGTAGCTCAGTGGGGTGGTTATTGTCCTGCAAACCGAAAGGTCACTGGCTTGATTCCCAGTTAGGGCACTTGCCTGGGTTATGGGCCAGGTCCCTGGTTGCGGATGTGCGAGAGGCAACAGATCAATGTTTTTCTCCCTTTCTTTCTCCCTCCCTTACTCTTTCTCTAAAAATAAATAATTAAAATCTTTGTAAAAAATCTGAAAGAAATATGACAATGGGTATCTTTTCTTTGTTGAATTAAGTTTTTGGTTAACCTTGTATTTTAAATGTAAGAGTTAAAAAATATACCAAATAAAATATCAGTAATCATTCAGGTAGAGTCTTTAGTCTGACGAATGGAGCTAATTTTAAATGAATAGAAAATAGGTTCGTTTTTGGGGGTTGATTGATGGTTACCTGCTCAAAAGCACATCTCCATTCAGCCTGACCACTGACTGGAATTTAAACTTAAACCTACAGAGCAAAGAATTTGTTAATAGAAATACATTACATCTTAGAGCTTGTTTCTTAACCTCAGTAGTACTGACATTTTGTGCTGAATAATTGTATGTCATGGGGAGCAGTCCTATGCATTGTAAGATGTTTGGCAGTATCCTTGTCCTCTACCTAGTAGATGACAGCAGCACACCACTAATGTGACAACCAACAGTGTCTTTGGATATTGCCAATTGTCCCCTGGAGGGGGGCAAAAACCCTACTCTCTCCTTCCAGTCATTTGTGAACTACTGCTGTTGGAGAATAATGCATTAATTATTGGTACCCTATATCATTAGCATAATTTATTTTAGTTTTCTAACAAATAGGCCCTTGAAAGAGCAGAAATCGGTTTCTGCAGTTTTTGGTGGCTGGTTTGGAGAAGTGTGCAATGCAATGTAAGGCACGTGGATTAGCAGAGAACCCTGGATGGTTCTTAGGAAACCTGTGTTCCTTAGGAAAGGTAGAGGCTAGACAAGGGCATCTTCCCTTAAATTTTACCTCATAATCCAATGAAATACACTGTTTTAGAGGGACCTTTACTTTAAAGGGGATTAGAGACCTGCATTCCCATGTGCTCTGACTTCTGAAAGTACATGACTTAGTATTCAATTCTAGCCAACAATGAGTCAGCATGATGGAGTGGTTCTGTCAGGGAAGGAGGAAGGTAGGTCAGGTCAGGCAAATGTTCTTAACTGCATTGTGAAGTAATGTGTGGGAAGGGAGTGATTTAATCCCCAAATCACGGAAAAGAAGGCCCCCATCCTAAGAAACCAGCTAGAAAGTTCATAAAACATAGTTTCTATTATTTTTATTTTCATGGAGCAGTAACAGAGTGCATGATGTGCCCTATACCCTATCCCTTTTTACTGTGAAATTAGTTTTTTTAAATATAACTAATATAAGCAGCTTTTAATTCTTTCTATTCCCAGAACTAACTAACGGTTGGGTATCTTGTGATTTAGCTGTCTTAGTTCAAAACCCCTCAGCAGGTTAGAGAAGAGTACCTGCATCTGAGAATTGTGGAGGTTTGAAGAAAACTGGGTGAGAGCTAAAACCTAAGGATTCTTTGAGAGTGAGAGAAGATAATAGGATCAGATGATAGGATAGTCAACTCAAGAATATGTATGTCTCCTACATCCCCTACTTGTTTAGAGAAGTTCTGTTTACTGTTGGGAGTTTGATGACATCTCATCAGGTACCCTTCAAATTCAAAATCCAACTGGTCATTTTATTTTTATTTTTTTTAATTTTTAAAGATTATATTTATTTTTAGAGAGGGAAAGGGAGGGAGAAAGAGAGGGTGAGAAACATCAATGTGTGGTTGCCTCTTATGTGCCCACACATTGTACAATTAGTACAATTAGTACTGCTGGGGACCCAGTCCGCAACCCAGGCATGTACCGTAGACTGGGAATTGAACCTGCAACCCTTTGGTTGGCAGGCCTGCACTCAACCCACTGAGGCATACCAGCCAGGGCTTTTTTTTTTTTTTTAAAGATTTTATTTATTTACTTCTAGAGAGAGAGTAAGGGAGGGAGAAAGAAAGTGAGCGAAACATTGATGTGTGAGAGATACATGGATGTGTTGCCTTTTGCATGCCCACAACCAGACACTTTGCCCACAACCCAGGTATGTGTCCTGACTGGGAATTGAACCAGTGACCTTTCAGTTCCCAGGCTGGTGCTCAATTCACTGAGCCCCACCAGCTGGGGCCAGCTATTTTAGAAATGTTCCCCAAATCAACCTCCCCACACATGCACCTCTTCTGGGCACCATACCCCCCAGAGAAAACACCAGTCAAGATTACAGAGCTTCCTTATTTTGTTTCTACCTTACAGGTAAGAACCTATCAATAATAATCATAATCACCACAATTTGTTAAACACTGACTCCACTGTGCAAAATTATCTACCCGTATTTTGCTATGTATAATGCACTCCTGTGTATAATGTGCACCCACGTTTTTGGCCCAAACTTTCAGGAAAAAAATCTTTTGTTTTAATTTTTTTATTCAATTTTTATTTATATTTAGAAATAAAACCAGTTATCATATTCCAGGGTATTATTTTGCATATGGATATTGTTATTGCCTTCTAGAGTTACACTTTTAACTCATAAGCATAAATAAAAGAATTAAAAACATTTATATAGGTAGGAAATTAGTACTACCCATGAATAATGTGCATCTTTATTTTTCCCTCAAAAATTTGGGGCAAAAGAGTGCACATTATACATGGCAAAATACAGTACATGAGGAAGGTCTTGTTAATACTCATTTTACTGATAAGGAAAATACAGGTGAAGAAAGTCAAGTAACTTGCTTCAGATCATCTCGCTAGTCAGAGGCAGCCTGAAAAGGAATCCAAATTTATCTTTCTTTTTTTTTAACTCAAAATCCCATGCCACCCCTCCCTACCCTAAGCAGTGCCTTCCTTACCAGCACCTCTGGTCAGTGCTTTCTAATTCTCCCTTTGAAGGTTGAGGTGACTCTTCCATAAGTGGCACCATCTCTGTTGAGTGTTGGCTTTGTCACATACTAGGAAACATGTAACATTTCAATCTCAAATTACCAACAAAATTTTTGAAGAAGCCAATCTAGTATGAACATTTAGCATTATAATAAAAGATACTATATGTAAATGTCAAACCATAAGGTTAATGTTTTAATTGAACTGACGGCTCATTTTACAGTGGAGTTTTATGGGTACTTCTATCTTGTGGGATTTCTTGTTTAATCAAATTGGTTATGTCTAAATCAACGAAGTTAATGCAGGCTGTCAGTCGAGATATGGGTCGAAAGTATATTATTGAATGGTGTGTTAAAATGTTAGTTGGTAAAATGAAACTCTGCCTGTTATTCTCAATGTCTGTCTTTCTCCCTCCCTCCCTCTTTCCTCCCTCTTTCCTCTCCCTCCCTCCCTTCCTTC
This sequence comes from Trachops cirrhosus, assembly GCA_028533065.1. Lineage (NCBI taxonomy): Eukaryota > Metazoa > Chordata > Mammalia > Chiroptera > Phyllostomidae > Trachops > Trachops cirrhosus. The sequence continues at coordinate 94,051,875 of CM052538.1, read as the reverse complement.
TTTCTTTTTTAACCTCAGCTGAGGATATTTATTTTATTGCTTTTAGAGAGGAAGGGTGAGAGAAAGAAACATTGATGCAAAAGAGAAGCATCGATAGGTTGCCTCCCTCCCATATGTGTCAGGACCTAGAATCTTATACATCCCGACCAGGGATATGCGCCTGGACAGGGGACCTAACCTGCAAACTAGATATGTGCCCTGACCAGGATCCAACTGCAACCCTTTGGTTATGGGATGATGCTCCAACCAACTAAATCACACTGGCCAGGGCAATGCCTATTGGTTTCTCTGAAATGCTGGTGACAACTGATTACAGTGTCCACAGTTCTACCCCACTTACAGTTCAAAATAAGTATAAACCTGGTTAATTCCATCATTAGTATTTATACCTGCAGTTAAAATCCTCCCATTTTTAATTAGCATTGATTAGTTTATGCTTTGGTGCCCTGGCTTCTCACCTTCTTCTTCTTCTTCTTTTTTAAAATTTATTTTAGAGAGAGGGGAAGGGAAGGAGAAGGAGAAGGAGAGAAACATCTATGTTATCTTTCGCTCACCCCCAACCAGGGAACTGACCTGCAACCCAAACATATGCTCTGACTGACCTTTTGGTTCACAGGCCAGCACTCAATGCACACCAGCCAGGGCTTACCTTCCTATTCATTCAAAAACTGATACTGCTGCCCTGACTAGTGTGCCTCAATTGGTTGGACATCATCCTAAAGTGAAAGGTCACCAGTTTGATTCTAGTCCAAGGCATATGCCTGGGTTTCAAATTCAGTGCCCAGTTGGGGCACATGCAAGAGGCAACCAATCAATGTTTCTTTCTTCCTCCCTTCCCTTCTCTCTAAAAATAAATATACCAAAAAAAAAAAAAAAGTGCTGCCTGAGAGCTTCAGCAGGAAAACAGAAAACTGAGAAATGCCATGACAACACCTGTCAGAGAAGGGAGAAAATGTGAAGACATCTTGAAAGGCTGTTGCTACTTGCTGGCAGAATAAAGAACTGATGAAGAGCTTTCTTGCTTTCTCTGCCTACAGAGACCCTGGCCTTCAAGCAGATACCCCTCTTAAGAGAAAATCACTACATAGAGACAGATTAAACACTGAAAGAGACACTTCAAATTTTATAGGAAATTTATTATAAACAAGATGGAAAGGTACTCCTAAAAAATGAAAAGAGCTATTATATGATTCATACCTCTCCCAAAATTCTGCTACTGTCTATCCTACTTGAAAAAACCTTTATGTAATTTACCTACCAGGCTGGTTATTTTCTGATCATTTTTGCTAATAAGAAGTTTTCTTACATACAACTTAATTCTTTTACTTCAATTTAACCTAATGTTTTTGTTCCATCTTTTATCAAAATGTTGGAAAAACTTTCTCCTAATAATTAGCCAACTTTAATTATGAGTCATTCTTTGGTATTTTTCTAAATAGTCAATTTTCACAGATCTTGTTTATCACTATATGAACCTTTTTTGTAGAATTACAGTAAACCTGAGCTTATCAATGTCTGTACATCACACCTTAAAACTGCTTCAGTCTTGAGGTCCTTCATAACCTAATCTTGCCCCCTAAGTCAACCTCATCTCTATGTTTTGTCCATTTTATCGAGTAAGTCCTTTGCTAATTAAGCTAGTCCATCATTTTCCCAGTTTAGAAATTGCTGCACCTTAGTTAATTCCATCTAATTCTACCTGTCCAGTTCAACACTAACATATCCTCTCTGATGTCCTCCACCTAAAAAGATCTCCTTTCATATTACACTTTTGTATTTTCTTCCTAAATTAATTAAATGTAGATGTTTGTAGAATCCAATGACATTAACATTGCTTAGTTCTCTATTGCCACGCCGATATATGAATATTGGTGGTATCTCCTTAACCAAGCTGTGAGTTATACAGTATGCATAGTTCAGCACATAACCTAGGCACACAGAAGACAGTCACTAAGTAACCCATGGAAGACACCAGAGTAAATGAGACAGTTCATCAGTGCATAGTTGAACATACTGGTTTTGCTATGTATTGCAGCATCATTTTAGGTTCTATGCTTTGCCTTGCTTTGTACTGTGTGATTGTCTAAAACTCTGTATGGCTTTCTGTGGCAAGCCCTTTCTTACATAACCAAGCCTGGCTATTCTATCCTACTTCAGAGCATCTTGAATGTCATCTCTCTCTAATAGCTCATTTATCAAAATCATCAAGATTAGTTTAAACTCTATTCCTATTTCCTAGGTAGTTTAAAATCCTGACTAATGTGAGAGCATTCAATAAACTGCACTTTCAATTATGTCAAAGCTATCTGTACAATCTCAAACAATAAAACCAAACCTATGCCAATCATTCAATAGGTTCCCTTCCTTTCGGTAAGAGATCCTCTGGCACAAAGCATGAGAGCCCTATCTATTCTCCAGATAGGGGCAGTGACAAGGTTTCATCAGGAAAGCCAACTCCACATCAGTTTGTAGTGAGCAGCTACCTGCAGGATTGTGTTAAGGAAAACTTTTGAAGCCACGTATGAGTTCAGTGACAACGACTTCACCAACTAGTGATGTCTGCCAGGGTCATAGAAAGGGTAACTAGTAGAATGGAATTACTGACCCTATTATTTGGAATCAGAATAAAATCAAAAGCTTTACTAAAATAAAGATACCCTCTACTTTACAGTTTTCTACATTATCTATATATTTGTAATAGAATAATTTTCCCCTTTTTTATCCTGAGTAATTTTCTTTAATGTCTCTTTCAGTTATCAAGACTAAAAATTCTAACCTAAAAGTATTGGAAATATACTATTATTCTCTTGAGAAAATCTACCCCTTTTTTTCCTTTCTTAAAAATGTTTTATTTAATATTTTATTTATTTATTTTTTAGAGTGTGGAAAAAGGAGGGACAAAGAGAAAGAGAGAAACATCAATTGGCTGCCTTTCACAGGCTAGCAACTGGGGCACCTGGCCAGACATGTGCCCTTACTGCCAGAAGGCTGGGGAGATGGGAGCAGATAGTGGTGGTTCTATTTGGTGAACGTACACTCTTGAGGTGTCAGGGAAAGGAGAAGGCCCATTTTGACTTGTGATTAGAGTCCTTTTCTTAGGTTGGGGTGGGAAGAAGCCAGTGATGTCTGGATGTCTTGGGAGTGGGCAAAACTCTTCGGCAGGGACTTAGCCCTTTGTGTGCCAACCTCAGACAGTGTGATGGAAGCTCTACTTTACCTTTGCACTAACTTTTCCAGGTCACAGCTTGGTTTCCCTGCTTCTCTTCCTCAAAGCTGTTTTCCCCGAAGCTTAGGCTGCTAGAGAAGAACTTTAATTCCCTGAAGTCCTATCTAATTTTCTGAAGGTTCCTTAGGGAGCAGAACCAGTAGATCCTGTATGTCTCCTGTATCTTCTGGGGGACACTTGGTGCACAAGAGGAAAGAATGTGATGTGGTCTGCTCTTTTAGCAGAGCCTTCACCCTGTCTGCTTTGACATTTCTCTCTGTAGTTGATTGGTCCTGCCTCCGTGCTTCTCTGGGGCTAAATGCTGGGCAGCCCGCACCTGCTCAATTCACCTGGGAAATCAGATTGGACCTTGGGGCTGGAGGGTGCAGGGAACACTACTGACAAACTTGGTAGGTGGGATAATTTGACCCTTTTACGTTTGAATATCTGGGAAAACATACTGTATGCAGAGGATGGCAACTTGGAGAAATGTTTGCTTCAGGTCTTTTCGAAAAGTTTAAGCACTTTGGAGATAGTGCATATGCATAGCAAGTAACACCTTTCTTCAAGTTAGAAAACAGTGGTGTCTGGATAGTGCTACCCCTTTGCAACCAGTGGCGTTCACTTAGTTTAAACAGAGGGGAAACTAATAATGAATTCCAGAGACCATTCCTCTGGCTTTGTATAATTAATAACATTCAACTACTTGGTAGACTATGTAAAGTACTTAAAGTTTTGCAAAGAGTAAGTGTATGTTGCATTTTTCCAAGTGTGGTAAGCTTTTTGTTTAAGTTTGTATGTGTTAGTGTATCATGCATACATATCCCTTCCTCCTTTTGCTTCTGCAATGAAGTTGGCACATATGTACTCAAATAAATGAACATCCTCATTTTCAATGACTCATGTGTTCAAATGAAGTTTACTTGCCAGTCAGTGGTAACCCACATGAGCCCTCCACAATGGAAATCAAGTGTAGGATTCCATAGGCATTGCGAAACCTCAGCCTGCAAGAGTGTCATCCTGCATTCTGTATGATAAGCATGTGCCCAAGATTATTAATCAATGAAGCATTTGTATAAGCATATGTATGTAAGAAGGAGAGAGAAAAACAGGTATTTTGTAATTGATTAAAAGAACTAATATCCCCTTCCTTTTTCCCTTTTTGGGTTAAAAAATGGGGGGAGGGCATTGCCCCATAGGAATGTCACACATTGTGCCCGTTAGTTCTTTTGGACTTTTTTTTTTGTCCAGGAAGCTCCTTATTTCACCTTCCATTTAAAATGAGAGTCTTGGTGGGTACAGTAGTCTTGGTTGCAGTCCTTTACTTTTCATTACTTGGAATATTTCTTGCCATTCCCTTCTGACTTGTAGTGCTTCTGTTGAGTAATCAACTGATGCCTTTTTGGGGCTCCCTTGTATGTTACTAGCTGTTTCTCCCTTGTGTCCTTTAAAATTCTCTCTTTGTCTTTAAATTTTGCCATTTTAATGATGATGTGTCTTGGAGTGGGCCTCTTTGGGTTAATCTTGATTGGGACCCTCTATGTTTCCTGGACTTGTGTGACTTTTTCTCTCAGTAATCTAGGGATGTTTTCTGTCATAAGTTTTTCAAACAGGTTTCCTATGCCTTGCGCCTCTTCTCTTTCTGGTATTTCTATGATATGGATATTATTATGTTTCATGTTGTCCTGCAGCTCCCTTAAACCTTCTTCATTCTTTTTGAGTCTTTTTTTTCATTTTGTTGCTCTGTCTGGGAATTTTTTTTCTGCCTTGTCCTTCATCTCACTGATTCAATCCTCTGCTTCATCTAGCCTGATTTTGATTCCTTCTACTGTGTTCTTCAATTCAGAAATTGTATTATTCATTTCCTCCTGGCTCTTATTGATAGTTTCTATGTCCTTTTTCATGCTCATGTGGTTCATAGTAAGTTCATTGTAGCTTCCCTGTGTTCTTTGTTGTTCTTACTGAGCTCACTGAGCTTCCCATAACCATTGTTTTGAACTCAGTGTCTGATAGTTTACTTGCCTCTATTTCATTTAGCACTCTTCCTGGAGATTCCTCCTTTCCTTTCAATTGGGGGTTGTTTCTTTGTCTTTCCATTTTAGAGGAGACTCTTCTTGTTTGTTTCTGCTTCTTAGATTGATGTGCTTTGACTCCCTGTCTTTGTGTTGTGAACTTCTATGGTAGGAGACCTGTGTGATTCAATGGCTCAATCTCCTTGATCTCCTGAATTTGTTACTGTTGGGATCCCCTTTATTCTATTTATGTTAGCTCTCTAGTAATTGGTTTTGATTGTTGTTGGGTCATTCTTTGGTGGGTCCTTCCCTCCTGCTGGCTGACTGAGAGTCTCTCTGCCCACCACACTTTATATGCTGTTGTGCTGCTATAACAAAACCACACAGCCCAGGAAAAACAAATCACATCTGCAAAAATAACCCCCACCCACAATCACAGTATCAACAGCAAATGATCCAATATTAATAAGGGTGTGAAGAGATTAAGACTGTTATAAGAAAGGAGAAATGAATATGAGATGACCTGCTGAAAGAAAAATGATTTTGAGAGGGTATAGAGAGGAGAATAATAAGAGTAGGGAATTGAGGAAAGACAGAGAAAGAAACTAAAATTGACATCATAAAAGGAATGAAAAATGTGGAATGGAGCAAGAAAAGGGAAGCATATGGTATTAAATTTAAACAGAAATTTAAAAATATGTATATAGTGAAAGAGAGAAAGAAAAAGGAAACAAATGAGTAAATAAATTTAAAATATAGGAACCAAACTGGAGAAAAAGATTCACCACAGCACTATCAACAACAAATGGGCTAATATTAATATAGGTGGGATGGGCATAAGGGAGAAAAAAGAAAGAAAAGCTTAAGAGATATCTAGAGGAAAGGGAAGTGATTTTGAGATGATAGAAAAGGAATACTTAGAATGAGGAATGAAAAGCAGGCTAAGACTGGGAAAAATTAAAATCTGAGACAAAAAAGAAAAAGCAGGAGGAAGGCAGAAGAAGAAGATAGTAGTGGATAAAATGGAGTAATGGAACGGAGGAGCAAAATATGAGATTTGAAATAAACTATAATGTAAAATCTAGTGAGTTAATATGCACAAACTTGAAGGACAAGAAATGAATGTTAAAATGCCATGCAGGAGAGAAAATATTGTAAATCCAGAAGATCATTGTGGAATTCATCTCAGTAGCATCTACTATTTACTACTGTTTTTCTCTCTGGATCTACTTCTGGTGATGTCAGATGGTGTCCCAGTCTGGCCTTAGGCAGCCTGTTGGAGACTATCAGGGATCTATAGTCTATGGCTGACTCCTTCAGTTGTTAATCTAGTCAATCTGTAATCAGTAGTCAGGCTTAATCACCACAGGGTGGAGCAGAGTAATTCCTGTAGGCTGGGCTATTGCTTCCCTTCAGGCTGATGCCACTCTGAAGGGGTTGCTCTGCGTGAGAGAGATGGCCTCTGCAGTATGGGGGAAGACTCAGCACTAGAATGCTGGCGGCTGTTCCCTTAGTTCTATCCCCAGAGCCATCAGCCCCAGACTCTCTTCAAGCATATCTAGTCCACTCTGCCTTCCCTTTGTCAGCACCCAGGGCAAGGCGCTGCAAATGAAATTTTGGGCTTTAGCCCTATAAAAGGCTCTCCGTGACTCTAGCCATCTGTCCCTGACTGAGAGAAACCCTGCCACTTTTTGCAGCTGCATGTTATCTGGGTTCTTTTCAGGCTCTGGTGCTGTAGGCTGGGGAGCCCAGCTTGGGGTTTAGACCCCACGCTTCTCAGGGGAATCCCCCAGCCGCTGAACTATTCCTTCGGTACTTAAGCTGATGTGTATAGGCACCCAGACAGCCCTCTTGTGTCTCCTCCGCCCTCTCTACCAGTCATGTTGTGCTGAAGGGTTTCTTCTTTCTGTCTGTGGTTATAAGGCTTCTTTCCTGCTATTGTTCAGTTGTATTATTCCACATGGTTTCTCTGCAATTTAGTTGTAATTCCAGATTGGTCCTGGGAGAAGGTTAGTGTAGCTTCTATTTACTCTTCTGACATCTTTTATCTTACTATTCTTGCTTGATTATTTTTCTGTGTGATCTGACATTCAGCTTGTTTTTGATCCAGAGGAAATAGAACTATCTATTTTTATTTGAGTTGGATTAAATTTATGAATATATTAAGGGAGGCTTGACATTACCTAGGTTGAATCTTACTCTCCAAGGACATTCTGTCTTTCTGTTTGTTTAGACGTTCTTTTGTATATCCTACAGAGATGTCTCAAAGTTTTCCTCAGATAGATTTTGTACATTTCCTATTAAGTTTATATTTCTAGTTACTATTATAAATGGAGTATTTTCTTTCATCATTTCATCTGGTCGTTGTTTAAATATTGAAAAGCTGATTTTAGTAAGGTAGAAGGATATAAAAGTAAGACTTCTCACACCATCTGTAGGTTTTCAGATAGGCTTGGTTCTTTTTTTTCCAGATATGCAGTTATTTTATTTCAAATAGTGATAGTTTTACCACTTCCTGTTTAACTTTTGTGTGTCTTTTATTTTTTTCTAGAGTGTATTCTATTTCTCTCACTTGTCTACTTGTGTTGGCAGCTACTCTGGTAGTGTTGAGTGACAGTGATGCCAGGTTTCATTCCTGTTGGGAATGGACTGTACTACTTTCAGTATCTTCCCAGTAAGGGTTATGTTTGTTTTGCCCTAGCTCTCCATCCTATGTTAAATAATTGTTGGTTCTTGTTTTTGCTATCTTAAACCAAGAATTAATATTGATTTTTATGCTTTGTCAGCATCTTTGGTGATGAATATTTTATGAGGGGAGATCCCTAAAAAAACACAATTTATTTATAAAAAATTGTGTATTCTCACATGTTTAAACTTCAGTCACCTTCAAAGTACTCTCCATTTGATGCAATACACCTATTGAGACGTTTCTTCGCACTGCTCAAAATAGTTTTAGAACTTGTTGATTTTGATGCCTTTTAGTGTTTCTGCTGCTTTTGTTTAACCTCTTCCACATTGGCAAAATGTTTCTCTTTGAGGACATTTTTCATCCAGGAAAACAAAAAAAAGTCACTTGGGGTAAGATGGGGAGAATAGGGAGGGTAGGGCACAGGGGTCATGCCATTTTTGGTCAAAACTGCAGAACACTCAGCACAGTATGGGCAGGTGAGTTTGTAAATCACCCATCATGAAATGGGCAAATGCATTGAAAGTCTTAAAAAAAATTCACTGAAGCTGAATGCAGCCCCTCACAACAGTACCAGCTGGTACACCGATCAGTGGGGAAGCCTGTACTACAAGGGGCCCGCCCTCCAGAAGATAATTCTGTTTTTTTGGGGGGAACCCCCCTCTTATTTTCCTTTTAGGCAAATTATGCTAAATTACATTAATAACTTAATATTTGCATCATCTTTGCAGTTACGGACTAAACAGTGCCTGGTCATAATATGGTGCTGGAAACCATCTGCCAAAATCAGAGTTAGGATTTTTCTTTTCTTTTTTTTTTTCTTATACAGCATTTTTTTAATTTTAATTGTTGTTCAAGTAGTTTTCTGCCTTTTACTTCCATCCCAGCCAACCCCCCAGCCCTCTCCACCTCCCTCCCATTTCCACCCCTTCCTTGTTTTTGTCCCTGTGTCCTTTATACTTGTTCCTGCAAACCCTTCCCCTTTTTCTAATTGATCCTTTTACTTGAGATTAATGTTCTAAATACCTACCTTCTTCCCTCCTTCCCTTTCTTTTCAGATTTAAAGATTTGGTGGAATTCCTTGTAAAACAGTCTGGGCCTGGTGCTTCTTGGGGGCTGGTAAAGTTTTTTTACTCCCTTTAACATGTCATTTGTGCTGAGATATCTATTTAGAGCATTCAGCTTTTGGTGTCAGTATTAGTAAAGTTATTTTTGTAGGAAACTATTTTCTCTAGATATTTATTAACTTTATTTGCATAGGACTTTGTGAAAACTTGTTTCTTCTGATTTTTATGATATTCTATTTATATTATTTCCTTTTTTCTAAATTTTTATTGTATGTGTTTTTTCTCCCCACCCTTATTTTTCTTAGCTGGATTAAGTAATCTCTCAGTATCCTAGGGGATGGGTTCTAGGAATACCCAGGTACCAAAATCCTTGGATGTTCAAGTCCTTTACATAAAATGGCATAGTATTTGCATATCCTCTGGTATACTTTAAGTCATCTCTAGAATATTATAATACCTAATGCAATGTAATGCAATGTAAATAGGTGTTATACTATATTGTTTAGGGAATGATGACAAGAGAAAAGTCTATTCATGTTCAGGTCAAGAATGAAAGTTCGTAGGCCTAACTACATAGAACATGTCAGTAATAACGTCACACTTTTCCCCCCAAATTTTTGTGATCCAAGGTTGGTTGGATCTGTAGATGAGGAATCCCCTGACATGGACGGTAGACTCTAGTGGGGTACATAGGTGTTTAAAGTAAACTTTACCCTTTTTCTTGTAAAAAATAAAGAAGTTTATTGTAACACTTAAAATGTGCCATCTTGGGAAACATTACTGGTGAGGTGAGGAGCAGGAGTAGTTTCATAACTAATGCTTCTTTACAGTGATTGAGTAGCTCTTAGGAAACTAAAGGAGTCAGCATATATTTTTAGCATTTGTCATGTATGCTTTGGATTGGGATTGCTGTGATTTTGCCCCCTTTTCTTTTTTGGACATGTTATATAGTATATAAAAATCTAGTTCTTCTGAAGCAGTTTTGCTGCTACAGGGACACTCATGAAGCTTTTATGTAGTGAGTTTTTTCATTTTGCATTGTATTTATGTTTTTTGTTTTTCATCCTCTCCAATTCCTCTACTTGCAAGAATAGAGAAACTTAAAGCCTTGAAACAACAACAAAAATCTGACCTAATCATCAGCAACTTCTGTTACTAGTACATTGCTAATTTGGGCATCAAGTAGATAAGGTATTATTAACAATAGGTGAAACTAAGCAGAAAGGTGTTAATGGTGCCTGTGAACTCCCAATGTTTTAATACTTATTGGTAATGACTCAGTTCCCTCATTGTAAATATCTCTTCTTCAAAATCATTTTACTTTGTAAGGTGAATGGTTTAACATAAATCTGTTGCTTGAAGCAACAAAACATCAATGTGATGCACAGGCGGTGTTAACCGCACCCTGGGTTCTTGTGAGTTCCCAGGATAGAAATCAAGAGAGATCACCCAAAACTGATATAGACAAAGAAGGTTTGTTTAAGCTTGTGCGCAAGGAAGCCACCATTGCAAAAGGAAAGGAAGCGGTTGCTTCCCCTACAAAGGCTGGGGGAAATTTTAAAGTAAATCATGTAGACAGCATTATCCTTCAGACTAGTTGCTCATTGTCTGTTTGTCCTAAGGAGTTGAGAAGGCACTAGCGGTAGTTAAGCACGCCTTGGTTTCCGACCAGCTGAGCCCAAGGAGTAGCCGGCCTGCCTCAGTGGGGGCAAATCCAGGGTTTGTGGGAGCCTGAACTTTATAGGCCCTCTTTAAGAAAAAGAATACAACAAATTAGTGCAGGACCTTGGAAGGAGCTGTGCAAGTGACGACATTGAAGCTTAACCTTAGTAGCTTCATGGTCAACCTGTCTTTGGCTAACATCCCTTAAACTCAAACCTAGACTTGTTGTGGTGAGAATGTAGCAGGGTACTCAGCAGTTGGGTCCAAAAGAGAGAGAGGTTGTTTTCTACAAGCCTTGGCTGGTTGATGGGCCAGGTGAATGAAAATGAATGAGAGGTTTTAGAATATATCTGAACAACAATAGCAACAAAATGTCAAGATGATTATCTTTTCTAAATCTCGACTAACCTGCAAGATGCATGGAGAAGCTGCTTCTGCCTCAAAGAGGACTTGAAGAGTAAGGGTGCTAGCAGAACATCTGTGTGCTGAGGTTATACGGTCATAAATTGGAAGAACAGCCTCCTTGGAGAACTCGAATTTGGCTGAAATACAGAACTGGGGGAGCATTAAGTGGACCACTGCCCAGGGGATGTTTTCTGTTGGGCTTATCATGAGAAGGCTCAGAGACCTAACCAAATGGAAATCAGATGTGTTCTAGTCGACAAAAGATTCCTGCCTCACATTATGCTAAGTGAAATGTTGGACAGAGAAAGACAAATATTATGATCTCTTTATATTTGGGATCTAAAAAAAGCTGAACTCATAGAAACAGAACAGACTGATGGTTGCCAGAGGTTGGGGGTGGGGAGTGGGAGAAATGGGTGAAGGTGATCAAAAGGTACAAACTTCCACTTATATAAGATTATTAAGTCCAGGAATATAATGTACAACATGGTGATTACAGTTAACAATACTGTTTTGTATATTTGGAAGTTGCTAAGTGAAATATTAAAAGTTCTTAACACAAGAAAATATTATAACTAAATTTATGGTGGTAATCATTTGGTAATATATACATGTCAAATAATTTGTACACCTAAAATAATACAGTGTTATATGTTAATTATATCTCAATAAAACTGGGGGAAAAAGATTCCTGCCCCAGTCTGTGTACCATATTTTTTGGACTATAGGACTCACTTTCCCCCCAAATTTGGGAGGAAAAGGAGGGTGCGTCTTATAGTCCGAATGCAGCTTACCTGGTTTGCTGTGAGGGGGTTGGCAGCCTATGTTATTTATGTTATTAAATATTTTACCACATTTTTTTGCTTCAAAATTTTTTTTCCTATTTTCCTCCTCTAAAACCTGGGTGCATCTTATGGCCCGGTGCATCTTACAGCCCCCAAAATTTGGTATATTGCTGTAGGTCTATAGTTATAGATATGACTTGAGTTACAGTTTTCTGGGAAGGATGATCAAGTCTAACTCATCTAGTAACAAATACATATCTGGATTAATGATAGATGGAGGGCACACATAGGTTTTCTTATATCAGTTAAAGTTGTATTTCGTCCCTCAGAGGTAGGAGAAACACTAGAAAGAACTGCTATGCAGGACTTTCTATTTAGCAAGGAAGAGTGGGGGCTGATGTCTAATGGAAGGGAAAGATCTTCCGTATTTGGGGTTTGTCAAAGGGCAAGTGTTGGACATAGTGACAGGGAACTTGAGGCTTAGGAACTGAGGAAGAATTTAGTTTTGGAGTCACAGACAGACCTGATTTCAAATCCTGGCTCTGTTGTTTATTTTCTTTGTGGTCCCAGGCAAAATACTCAACCTTGAGCCCCAGTTTCCTCATCCGTAAAATGGGATATAGATAATACCTCATAAGATAATGGGGATTACATAAGTATATGGTGTTAAGGGCTTAGCACACGGCCTGGCGCCAGGAACATTGAGTAAATGTCAGCTACCTTCTAGTTTAGGAAGGAAGATTTAAAACTATTCTTCCTATGTAGTGGAAAGATAGGTATGATTGTCTAGAGCCTATAATTGAGATTTTAGCTAAAAATTGGGGAGGCTGAAAAAGTAACATTTTTTCAATTTTTAAAAAATTGAGGCATAATTATATACATTAAAATACACAAATATCAAACGTTCAGCTACATGAATTTTTGCATATTTTTAGATTTATGTGACTACCACCCAGATCCAGCTAAGGAATGTATCTACAATCTCAAAATTCTCTCAAGCCCCTACCCTGTGTACATCACACATCTCATGGTCCCTGTTAAAACTTCTGGTCTGATTTCTGTCATGATCAGTTAGTTTTTCCTATCTTAGAAATTCACACAAATGGAATCATACAGCATGCACTTTTTTGTATCTTTTTTTTTCACTCAGTGCAATATTTGAGATTTCTTCACATCGAATGAATTGATCAATTTTTAAAAATTGCTCTAGAGTACTCCTTTTACGAGTGTATCATAATTTGTCCATTATTATGTTGGTTGATATTTGGGTTGTTTTCAGTTTTTAGTCGTTAGGAGTAAAGCTCCTATGACCATTGTTGAACACATTCTTGGGAACCTGTTTATTTCTTTTTTGGGGTACATACCTTGGAGTGGAGTTGCCAGGTTGTAGGCTAAGCCTGTGTATGTGTAACTTTATTAGACACTGGTAAATGATGTTCCAGAGTGGCTGCGCACTCTCACACAGTGTCTCACACAGGTTCCATTCATCGCTCCATAGCCTCTTCAACACTTGGTGTTTTTGGCCTTTTTAATTTTAGCCATTCTGGTGGATGTGCAGTAGTATCTCATTTTGGTTTAAAAATAGCATTTTAAATACTTTTTTCCTACTATACAATATAATACATATACTTTATTGAAAAATTAGACTTTGCAGAAGTATTAATAAGAAAATTAAAAATCACCCATATGAAATCTTATTACCCAGAAAAGACCTAATATTTTGATGTATATTCCCCTTTAATGTATATATTTTAAAATGTAGTTGATATTTTAGTTTAATAGTTAGGCCCTGACATCTATATTTTTATGGATTCTAAAGATATTTTCATATGCAGCCATACTTGAGAACTGCTGAATTACTTTAACTCCTTTTCCCCCCTCTTCCTATATTTTAGTGTCTGGCTAATTGACTGACTGACTGAGTGAATGAATGAATGAAAGTTTTTCATTTAGTGAGAAAACTGATTCCCAGCTAAATTAACTTTTCAAATAAATTTCTTTTTTAAAAATATATTTTATTGATTATGCTATTACAGTTGTCCCATTTCCCCCTTCACTCCCCTCCATCCTGCTCACCCTCTCCCACCCACATTCCCCCACTTTAGTTCATGTCCATGTGTCATAAGTTCTTTAGCTTCTACATTTCCCATACTATTCTTATCCTCCTCTTGTCTATTTTCTGCCTATAATCTATGCTACTTATTCTCTGTACCTTTCCCCCTTCTCTCCCCCTCCCACTCCCCTGTTGCTAACCCTCCATGTGATATCCATTTCTGTGGCTCTGTTCCTATTCTAGTTGATTGCTTAGTTTGTTTTTCTTTTTGTTTTAGGTGTTTGTTAATAATTGTGACTTTGCTGTCATTTTGGTGTACACATTTTTTATCTTCTTTTTTTTAGATAAGTCCCTTTAACATTTCATAAAATAAAGGCTTGGTGATGATGAACTCCTTTAACTTGACCTTATCTGACAAGCACTTGATCTGCCCTTCCATTCTAAATGAAAGCTTTGCTGGATAGAGCAATCTTGGATATAGGTCCTTGCCTTTCATGACTTGGAATACTTCTTTCCAGCCCCTTCTTGCCTGCAAGGTCTCCTTTGAGAAATCAGCTCATAGTCTGATGGAGACTACTTTGTAGGTTACTGTCCCCTTATCTCTTGCCATTTCTAGGATTCTCTCCTTCATTTCTACCTTGGCTAATGTAATTATGATGTGCCTTGGTGTGTTCCTCCTTGAACCCAACTTCTTTGGGACCCTCTGAGCTTTCTGGACTTCCTGGAAGTCTATTTCCCTTGCCAGATTGGGGAAGTCCTCCTTTATTATTTGTTCAAATAACTTTTCCACTTGTTGCTCTTCCTCTTCCCCTTCTGGTACCCCTATAATTTGGATGTTGGAACGTTTAAAGATGTCCTGGAGGTTCCTAAGCTTCTCCTCAATTTTTTTGAATTCTTATTTCTCCATTCTTTTCTGTTTGGTTGTTTCTTTCTTCCTTCTTGTCCACTCTATTGATTTGAGTCCCGATTTCCTTCCCATCACTATTGGTTCCCTGTGCATTTGCCTTCGTTTCTCTTATTGTAGCCTTCATTTTTTTCATCTAATTTGTGACCAAATTCAACCAATTCTGTGAGTATCCTGATCACCAGTGCTTTGAATTGTGCATCTGATAGGTTGGCTATCTCTTGGTCGCTTAAAAATATTGGCTCTGGGGCTTTGGTTTGTATTTTGATTTGAGCCTTTTTTTTTTGTCTGGTCACACCTGTTACGGACTGAGGGGTGGACGCTTAGGTGTTCTCCAGGGCGGGGCAACGCAGTTGCTGGGTTGTGACCTTGTATGTGAGGGCGGGGTCCGAGAGGAAAATGGCGCTTGCTCCTCTCTCTATAGGATTTCAGTCCCTGCTGCTGCTTCCCCCAAGCAAACTGGGCCTTTCTGGTGCTAATTCCCACGTGGGTGGGCTTGTGTACGTTCTAGGACCCCGTGGGTCTCTCCTGTGGGGCTGGGAGTCTGTCCCTGTGCCTGAACCCCCACAGGTGTTTTCAATCAGTGTCCTGAGATTCTATTTCTCGGCTGGGACTCTGGGTTGTGCGGTCCGTTTTGCTGCCCAATTTCACCTCTTTTATCTGTGTGCGAATGTGACCTGGACACCAGGCGCCTTGTGTGCGGTGCCTTGCTTCCCAGTCGCCACCTTGCTGGGTCTGCCAGCCTCCTGTGTGCTTAGGATGCCTTATGCGCTGGGGATGGGTTATGCATTGGGGATGCATTCTGTGTTGTTTTTCTGCTTTTCATGCAGATCCCTCATTGCCCAGCCGCTTGACTCCGCCCCTCCTACTGGTCTGGATGAATGTGTCTATTTTAACTCTTTAGTTGTCCGACTTCCATACAGTTCAATTTTCTGTCAGATCTGGTTGTTAATCTTGTTTCTAAGTTGTTGCTGACCTTATTTTGGTTGTGTGAGGAGGCACGGTGTGTCTACCTACGCCTGCATCTTGGCCGGAAGTCCTTCAAATGAATTTCTTAAGTGTTTTTTTTTTAAAAAATAGCATTCATTTTTAAAAAGTAAAGAGAATAGTACAATTAATCCCCTTATATCCATCACCCACATTCAACAAGAATTGGTTTTATGTGTCCTTTCTTTCAGTTTTTCCTTTGTGGAAGTATTTTATAAATTAAAGTTTTTATGATAGATGCAGTATGTGAGCAATGTAGAAAATTAAAGAACACAGACAAACAATTAGAAACAGTATATTCTCACATTAATGTAAGGCCTTGTATGGAAGTATCTGAAAGCCAGTTCTGGATATTACTTGAACTACTTCAGTATGCATCTCAAAATAAAATTAACTTTTTAAAAAACATAACTCTGATACCGTTATCACACTTAAAATAGTTAACATACATTAACATACTTAAGATATGTTAATAACAATAAAGTGATTTTTTAAAAGTACTTAGGAAGGAAAACAGTGGTAATCAGGAACACAAAGGAGTCACCATGACATAAGTACAGTTAAATTGCCTAATTGTTGTGCTGGATATTGTAACTTGACTAATAGCCCAGTGAAATTTCTGAACATGGTACATCTAGAATTTAGCCTTGCAGTATTACAGCTAAGTTATTGCAGTAAAAGGTGGCACAAAGTATACTAGAAACCTGCATAGTAGATGACTATGTAGTTGATGTATTAATGTGTGTAGTGATTAATGAACTTGAGACGAATGAGGACAGAGATTGGTGCTATGTTTTAGGGATCTGCTAGTGGCCCTATCTTGTTAGAATTACATCTAAGTGATTGTTTAAATATAGGTCTTGTCTTTCCTGAGTTTGGCATTGAATATTTCTTCTTTAATCCCAGCAGCACTGGTCTGTCCCACTCGCCAACCCCACATAAAGTCATCCTGCAGTGACATAGAGGGGGCATTAGGGGAACTTTCTGGGGTACTGGTATGTTCTATTTTTTGATTTAGATGAGAAGTACATCAACACTTTGGGAAATTCAACAAGTTGTATGTTTATAATTTTACATTCTTGCCTATGTATGTTATGCTTCAACTTTTCAAAAGTTTTGCTTGAGACCTGCTATACAATATTGCCCACAGTTAACAGTACTGTACGTCCACTTACAAATTTGTGAAGAGGGTAGATCTCATGTTAAGTGCTCTTATCACAATTTTTAAAAAGAATTGAAGTAGGCCCTGTCTGCGAATCCTATTTCAGTGATTTACCCATTACAGGATTCAGCTACTTTATCTACCTCTTCTTTTAAAAGGCCAATCACATTTATGAATCAGAAAGGAAATTGGGGCCTGGGAGGGAAGAATGTAGGGCCTGGCTTCCTTGCCAATGACCAGAACCCAATAGAGCTCTTCAGGAAAAGGACCTCACTACTAACAGTAGGTTCTGGGACAGGTGAACTCCTCCCTGACCAATTGCTTAATAATTGGGTTGGGGGATGTAAAGTAAATTTTTTTTTTAAAAAAAAGGAAATAGTACTTATTGAATCCTCACCCTAGAAATTTTCCGCAATGCAGGATGAGGAAACACATTTTTGTTAAGTCCAAATTAGATTTAATTAAAAAATTCTTTATAGAAATGATGTTGAGGAAGATTTCTAGTTCACAGCACTGCTACCATATAATCATCTATGTTTTGGGTTAGTAAGGTTTATGCATGGATAGGATTCTAGCTCAAACAGACTAACTCAAATAGTTTCCATGAGAGAGTGCGTTTTGAACTTCTGTGTGTTTTGAGTGCGTTTTGAGCTTCTGACTTTTGGAATATAGCACATTGGTAAGTTAAGATCAACTTCTGTATATAAGCCTATTATATCCACTGTTGGTCTGACTTTCCCTAGCTGCTAACTTAGAAAGCATGCTGTACAACTGTAGGATGAAAAACTGATATGATTTATAAATGGCTAGTTATTCTAAAAGTTCACTCAGCTACTTTAGAGTTAACTATATTTGAGTTGGTTTTAACTTCAGCCTCCATTCCTTCTACAGGCCTTTTATAGCTAGAATTATTTATGTCCCAGTGACTAGTTAAAGGTACAGGGGCACTGGGCAGTTTGTGTAGTTAATCTCTTGAATTTGATAGAGGTAATTGTTCTGGTTTTATTTTCATACAAGCATGGACCTTGTCGTGTTGGCAGAAGCATTTGGTATAAGGACAAAGTTCAAATGTTTATTGCTTTACTTTTTAAAGCTGACTTGTGAAACAAGGAAATACTTCCTAGAATCAGAGTTTTACCAATCTAAGAACTGTGAGTTTCTCTGAAGGATCAGGGTAAATTATTAATAATAATTGAGTTTCCTTAATGACAGTAAAAATATCAAAATTGTGCATGTGCTAATTGAATCCAAGATATATTTATTTATATCTCTATTTTGAAGACTGTCGGTCCACGTCTGAACATTTTTTGGTGCCAAGAGAAATAGTTCCTGTTTCTTTCTCACATGTATTTTGATTCCTGATACATGGAGAGTGTCCATTATATGTTGATTGAATTGAATATTTTGTCTGTCAGAAGTTTATACTTACCGTGAATCAGTCATTCTGACCCTCAATTGTCAATGTATTTCAGGAAGGAAAGAGCATTACATATTCAGTGGTGCTTCTGGCACTTAATTTTATAATTTTCAGATTTTTGTGTGCCTTATTAAAGAGCTCTTAAGCTGGTACCAGGTCTTTTACAAGAGGGACCTTCTTCATCTTAGGAACAGCTGTTAGTTCATTGTAACATTTTTTTTTGTTATTGCACATGTGTATCTATCACCTAGTTTAATAAATAAAACTTTATAGAAATAGTCAAATTGTCTTGTGTATCCCTCCCTGATTCTATTACCCTACTAACCCATGAAACTACTACTCTGATTTTCATATTTATTATTTTTATGCATATTTTATACTTCCTTTATATATGTTTGTATCCTTCAACAATACATAGAATTTATTGTTTTGTATTTTTCAAGCTGTATAAAAATACCTCCTTTCATATATCATTCTGATATTCACAAATTCTCTAAATTGGTAAATATGGCACCCCCTCTCACACCTGTGCCTTCCTCTTCCCCCTCATCTTCCCCCCAGGCACGTTACCTTCACATTTCTCCTTCCTCATGTCTAAGGGCCCTTCTTTTGCTTCTGTAACTTGTTTCTTGAGCCTACACAGCCCAGTTGGCTCACTTCTACTACCTCTGTGATTTTCTAAATAAACTTTCTCTATTGGACCTTTAGCTTGATTTCACTATTTGCCATTGCAAACAATGTAGCAAAATGTTCTTATATATGTCTACTTGTGCACAATTTTATAAGAATTTCTCTAGCGTATAATGGAAAAGATCTTTGTTAGGGTGGAATGCCAAATAAATGTGGAAGGTAAGAAGAGAGAGAAAGTACTATTTTAAAAGACATACAGTCCCAATTTAGTCATGTAAGAATCATCAGTAGTGCTAATACCACTGGATGAAAGTTTGAGGAGAAGGATAATTCTGTAGTCTCAAAGTATCCTCCTTTTATAGATAGTTATAGATAACAAGTATTTATTTATTAATCAAAAAGAGAAAAACAATAACTTTTTTAAAGATTATGATAATCATTTTAATGAATCCATTCGTGTTATCCATGACGGTGCTTCTTCTTTCTTTTTTTTTTAGATTTTATTCATTCTACAGAGAGGGGAAAGGAGGGAGAAAGAGAGGGAGAGAAGCATCAATGTGTGGTTGCCTCTTGTGCACCCCCTACTGGGGACCTGGCCTGCAACCCAGGCATGTGTCCTGACTGAGAATCTAACTGCTGACCCTTTGGTTCACAGGCCGGCACTCAATCCACTGAACCACACCAACCAGGGAAAAATAATAACTTTGCAGTAGTGAAACCTGGTAAGCGCTAGCTATCTTAAGCCAAATGATCAAAGTTAAATGTCTCCAGTATGGGACTAGCAGTAATGTGCCTCCTGATGTGATGCTCTGAGAAGGACATAACAGGACTTACATAGTATTTCTGCCAAAAGTGTATACAACCTGCATCTAATCATGAAGAGAAATCAGATTATTAAAATTAAGAGACATTCTATTTATAAAATAAATGGTTTGTAATATTTAAAAATGTCAATACCTTTGACATTAAAGTCTGAGGAATCTTTTCATATACGGCACTATCGAGACTTGACCTGTAAATGTCACATATGGTCCTGTATTGAATCCTGGACCTGATAAAAAAATCCTATGAAGGCTATTACTGGGACAGTTGTCAAAATTTGAATAAGGTGTCTAGATCAGATACCACTAGTATTGCAGTAATGTTAATTACTGACATTTTCCTGATTTTCATAAGTATACTGTGGTTAAATAAAGTGAAGGTCTATGTCCAAATATATCTCTGCTGAAATATTTGGGGGTAAAGGATATGATGTCTACAATTTGTTCTCAAATATTTCAGAAAAAAAGTATCTTTTTATACATATAGAGATAGAACAATAAGACAAATGTGTCAAAATATTGGCAATTAGTAATTCTGGGTGAAGTGAACAATTGTTGCACCTTTTCTGTATATTTGAAATTGTTAAACAGAAATCTTCCTGAAGTGTATCTGGGGATGTAATTGCTGGGTTTTGGCTATGAATATCTTTTAAAAAAGTGTTTTTATTTATTGATTTTAGAGAGAGGAAGAGAGAGAAAGATCAATTTATTGTGCCACTTATTTATGCATTCATTGGTTGATTCTTTAAAAAAATTTCTTTTAAAATTTTATTTATTTACTTTTAGAGAGAGGGGAAGGGAGGGAGAAAGAGAAACATTAGTGTGCGAGAGACACATCAATTGTCTGCCTCTCACACGCCCCCAACCCAGGCATGTGCCCTTGCCAGGAATCGAATCAGTGATCTCTTGGTTTGCACACTGGTGCTCAATCCCCTGAGCCACACCAGCCAGGGCTATTCAATCTAATATGTTTTATCAGTATTTATAGGCATAAAATTATGGTTTTAGTTTGCATTTCTCTAATTATAGGAAAGTTGAACATCTTTTAAATGTTTAGTCATTAAGGCTTACTGTTTTTGTGACATTCCATATTCTTAGCTAAAATTTTTACTGAGTTCTTTGACTTTTTCTTATTTTTTGTGTGTCTTAATATATTTTGAAAGTTAATCCTTTGTCAATTAGATGCATTACAGTTACCCACATACTTTTGAAAGAGGCTTCATGGAAATAGAAAATGGAGTTATATTTTATTATAGTTACGCAGAATAAAGTAGGTCAGGGGGCAGAGAAAATATTGCACATCAAGGGTATAGGGGCTAGGGGCCTGGCTTCTTTTTATAGATCTTCTGGATCAGCACCTTGAACTTTGAACTTGCCTTCTTATCTCTGGTCCCTCTGAAAAAGGTTATTTTTAGAAGGGCTGTCCACTGTCTCTAGTGTGTTGCATTTCAGAGATTTGCTAAATAACTTGTTCTTCCCTCCTTGTGTAGACTTTCAAGAAATCTGTATATTGCTAAATAATGAAACTCTTGCAGTGCTAAATTTTGGCCAGTTAGTTGGATTGAGTAACCTGCTTTGCATTGTTGCCGTGCCTGAAAACAAGAGGGTAATTCAGTAGTGACACTGTCTTGGTTCATTTTCTGATACTAATTTTCAGAGATGGCGGAGAGAGGTTAAACCACCTAGATTTGAATCCTGAAAAAGATAATCTCGTGCTCCTTCAGGAACTTAGTGTATTGTAATAATTCTTAAGATGAAGATATTAGCTTTATAAGTGGACAAAAACAAATACCCCCACCCCCACAAAAAAACCCCAAAAGTAAAATCATGAAATATTAACCCTCTAAGGAAGCTAAAAATCCCTTCCTACCCTGCCATTCTATAAAGGAGGTACCAAGTGAGGTGATTTACTAGCTGCAGTCACAGAGCTGGTTGTTGTCCTAAACAGCACTTGACTTTGGACCCCAGGAGCTCATTACTTTCTGTTCCACTGCATTATGCTGCTATCCCTTTGAAAAATTGATGCATCTCAGCTGCCTCTGTGGATCTATGTACAAATTCTCCAGCAGACTGATAATACAGTACTCTCCACTTTCCTCATTGATTTCCTAGGAAAATGGAAAATGAGAAAATGAGAAAATGAAGTAGGGTTTCTTTCAGGGAATTTAACATCTTAATCTCCACCTTGAAATAAAAGACTTTTTGAATGTAGGAAATACGTTTTTCTCTTTGTGACACACCTCAGACGGACAAATGGATAGTATGTAGCCTACTCTTTATTTGTCAATTACCTTCTCATCAATTTTTCATTTTTAATAGTTAGAACTGAGTGGCAGTAGGCTTATATCATTTTACAAATTTCTGGTACTTCAAGAATCTTTGAATTATTTTCTTTATGGAAAATGCAATAAAAATACAAGGAGGAAAAATCTTACTATCCCAAGATAACTACTTAATGTATCCTTCTTAACATTTTTTCAATGTATGTATATTTCATAGATTTAGATCCTCCTTTTTTCACTTAATATTAAGTATTTATTAATGGGTACATTACATCTCATTGTCTAGATCTATTATGATGGAAAATGCTACAGTGAATACTCTTGACTACAATTCTGATTATTTCCTTATGGCAGAATTAGAATTATTAAATTATCAGCAAAACTGTTTTTAGGTGGGCAAAGGAGAAAAAGTGGGAATAACTGTAATAGCATAAACAATAAAATATAATTAAAAAAACCTATTTTTAGTCTCCGTGTCAAACAGATTTTGACAAAGTTGCTACGTTTCATACTCATACAAATAGAGTATGAGAGTGCCTGTATTTGTTATTTGTGTCATTGAAAGTTATCACTAAAAATGTTGCTGATTTGGTAATATAAATAGGTCACTTTATCTAATTCATATTTCTTTTATTACTAGTAAAAAACATTTTTATATATTAAAGAACTATGTTGTTTCTGTGATTTCAGTCATGTACTTTGCTTGTTTTTCTATTGGAGTCTGTTTTTCTTATAAAATAATTTTTACTTATTTTTTTAATGGTAAATAATATTTTTATTTGTTTTTTAATTTTTTAGTCATTATTCAAGTAGTTTCTACCCTTTTTTTGTAGTACATGCAATTTATTCCAAGCCTTTTTTATACCTGAAGTTTTTTTTTAATTTTTTATTTTAGTTTATTCAGTACAGTTTCTATCCTTTACTCCCATTCCAGCCAACCCACCCATTCCTCCCCTCCTCCCTCCCATTTCCAACCCCCCAAGTTTTTGTCCATATGTCCTTTATATTTGTTTCTGTAAACCCTTCCCTTTCTCCCATGAAGTTCCCCTGAAATTCCCTCCCCTCTCCACTCTAGTCACTGTCAGCCTGTCCTCTATTTCAGTGTCTTTGGCTATATTTTGCTTGTTTCTTTGTTTTGTGGTTTAGGTTCCTGTTAAAGGCGAGATCATATGGTATTTGTCTTTCCCTGCCTGGCTTATTTCGTTTAGCATAAGGCTTTCTAGCTCCATCCATGCTGTTGCAAAGGGTAGGAGCTCCTTCTTTCTTTCTGCTGTGTAGTATTCCATTGTGTAAATGTACTATAGTTATAGTTTTTTGATCCATTCATTTACTGATGGGCACCTAGGTTGTTTCCAGCACTTACCTAGTATAAACTGTGCTGCTATGAACATTGGGGTGCATAGGTTATTTGCATTGTTGTTTCAGGGTTCTTAGGATATAGTCCGAGCAGTGGACTTGCTGGGTCAAAAGGGAGATCCATTTTTAGTTTTCTGAGGAAGTTCCATACTGTTTTCCATAGTGGTTGTACCAGTCTGCAGTCCCACCAACAGTGCACTAGGGTCCCCTTTTCCCAACAACCTCTCCAACACTTGTTTTGTTTATGATGGCCATTCTGACTGGTGTGAAGTGGCATCTCATTGTGGTTTTAATTTGCATCTCTCTGATAGCTAGCGATAGTGAGCATCTTTTCATGTGTCTCTGGATCCTCTGTATGTCCTCTTTGGAGAAGTGTCTGTTCAAGTCCTTTGCCCATTTTTTAATTGGGTTGCTTGTCTTCTTCGAGTGGAGTCGTGTAAGTTCTTTATATATTTTGGAGATTAAACCCTTGTCTGAGGTATCATTGGCAAATATGTTTTCCCATACAGTTGGTTCTCTTTTTTTTTAATACTTTTTTCTTTACCCATGCAGAAGTTTTTATTTTGATGAGATCCCATTTGTTTATTCTTTCCTTTATGTCCCTTGCTCTAGGGGACGTGTCAGTAAAAAAGTTTCTGTGTGAAATATCTGAGATTTTCCTGCTTATGTTCTCTAGGACTTTAATGGTGTCATGGTTTATATTTAAGTCTCTTATCTACCCTGAATTTATTTTTGTGCATGGTGTAAGTTGGTGCTTGAGTTTCATTTTTTTGCATGTAG